>JBAMNC010001447.1:1557500-1687500 GCA_037902135.1 Cetoscarus ocellatus
TTGCCTCAGATGTCTCTCCTGGTCAGAGCTCTCCTGGTGGGGGTGCTTCCTCCTCAGGGCTAATATTGGGCTATGTTTTGTCTTTGGACATCTCTGATGTACTTTGTTTTATGTCCGGGGCAGAGAGGACTGATGGGTGACACAGGATGGGCTAGAGCAGTGTTTTTCAACCTTGGGGTCGGGAACCCACATGGGGTTGCCTGGAATTCAAATGGGGTCGCCTGAAATGTCTAGTAATTGATAAAAAAAAGATCAGGCTACTGATAAAAATATTTTTTTAACTAATAATTATTCTTGTAAAATGAAAACACCACACACAGTCTTAAACAACTGTATTCTATACTTTCACTTTCTCAAATACAAATGTAGTTCAAATAAAATGCAGCATTTAAAAATATCACCAGAAATTTGTGATGCCAAAATGGGGTCACCGACCAAAAAAGGTTGGGAACCACTGGGTTAGAGGTTAACGCGTTCACCCCCTACTTGTTCAAGCAAATTCCATTTACTTTAAAAAAAAAAGATGTCTGCATTCCCAAAAAATGCTGAAATTGTTAATAATATGCAATGAATGAAGAGCACACACTGCTGATAGCCATCTAACCTGCTAAATTTCTCTTTCTTACCTGTTCCTCTGACTGATGGAATGTCCAGTTTAAGAAACTCCCACATTTTTCCCCACATCATTTGCTCCAACATGTAGCACAATAGTCCTCATAGTCAGATAGTCAGTCACAACGTGGAAAAGTCCCTCTCACAGGTCCTATACCATATCCTTAGGAAAACAGAGCACTTGTTTTTCCAGACATTCTCTGTACATCTCTGTCAGCATTGTCACCAAGAATCAAAGTTTGAGGCTAAGCATTTAGCTTTCCCTGTAGCCTTTTGCTTTTTGACATGCTCTCAGTCCTTGCACTGCTGCTGGAGGATAAAGAGTCAGATGGAGATCCAGCCTGTAACAGTGGAGCAAATCTGTTCTGAGCTCAACACTTGGTTGTTTGGGAGGTTTGCCACAGATCCTGCCTTTCACGGCTGTCCATTGCTGTGTCCTTCCATTGCTTTGGGTTGTCCTCCCAGAGAGTGCTTTTCTCTCACAGCTAACATGTTCCAGGAGATCTTTCCCTTAGTTTGTTTGTCTTTGTTGGAGACAACCATCTTCCTTTATCAACAGGCTGCACGCCAGTGTCTTTTAAAGTAGCTGTTATCTAACCCCCTCTACTCTGTGGTGTGCTGGGGGGGCAGCACATCCAAGAAGGACACATCCAGGATGGAGAAACTGATCGGCCGGGCCGGCTCTGTGGTCGGCATGAAGCTGTCCTTTGTCCCTCAGACCATCAAACTCAGAAACTCCTCACTGGGGGGGAGGAGGAGTAACAGGAAGACAGAGGATGGGAAGAAGCAGTAGTAGCCAGCCAGTAGCCATATTTTTATTTTTATTTTATTTAGATCTATTTTATATTTAATTCTATTTATGTTTCTGTTTATATCTATCTTTTTTATTTATCTTTTTAATCTTCTCTTTGATACTGCTAGTGGAATCCTAATTTCCCTGAGGGAGCGTCCCAAAGGGATTAATAAACTTCTATCTAATCTAATCTATAAGTGTTACTTGTGCCCCATGTCAAATTTGGGCCTAATTTGCCCATTTCCAGGGGTCATTTGAGGACCTACTTATCCAAGGGTGTTCTTTCAATCAACTACAAATTTGGTGTACAGCTAGAGGAGACCTTGATTGTCATTACATATGTAAGATTCTGGACATATCTCAAAGACCTAAATTTTAATAAATGTTTAGTTTGCATAATTTCAGCAAAACAGACAGTATTGCTTTTCTCAGCCATGCATGATCATATCTGTCCCAAAGAATTTGTGCATGATTGACAATCATCCTGGCCTGGAATTAGTCTGTGAAGAAACAAAAGCATAACCCATAGTGCCTCCTACAGGTAAAAGGGTTAAATAATTGCTGACAAGCTTGACACAATTAGCTACTGTTCCAAGACTAATTAACATATTGACATAGAATTTGCGGTTCCCAAAAAATTCTGGAGTATACTTATAAGAACATTTGAGTGAATGTTTTTATGTTTTGAATAGACTTAAGGTGTACGAATTATATAGATTGCTCTTTTTTTATGTTTCTTTCTTTTTGACATGTCTAAAAGATTCTTTTATCATAGCTCAGCTGTTTATGGCTGGGTCTAGGAACAATTTGTGGTGTGTATGAACAGGATCACCCTTTACAATTGTGAAAGGAAAATGTTCACATTTCTTAAAACGCCACTTACTGGGAACTGAAAATACCATATTTTGCATATGTTCATAAATCTAAGACTGTTGCTAAAATCTTGCTCAAAAGTGCTCAGTTACATGCAAAACAAGTTGACCAAGAAGGATCTAGAACAGTTCCTGGCAAATCCAGACACTTTGATAGGGGCGATTTTTTTGTTTGCCACTAAAACAAATAACTTAGCGCCATTTTTTTTTTATTACGCCGATCTTGCTAACAAAGTGCAGAAAAATTCAGAAGTTTGATTTATATGACTTATGTTGGTGAGCGTGTCCAAATGGCTCAGGGGTGCTTTCTATTAGGTCCATTGAAAAATCAACCCCTGCTTATGATAATTGTAGGACTTTTAAATTCAGTAGGCTTATGAAACATAGTAAGACCTACAACAGTCTCCTGGACCCATGTCCTCAACTTAACAGGAAGTCAGCCATTTTAATTTTTCCATCAAAGTTGGGACAAATACTTGGCTGCTATTTGATCAGACTGGATCTATGGCTTTTATCTATTTGACTTCAGTGTTAGTGCAGAGTAAGAAGAGGTGCTTCCGATCCAAATTTATTTTTGGAATTTCCTAAAGTCAAAAGGGCTGGCCATATCGGCTCCTCAAACTCTGATGGCAAGTTTGGCAAAAATCTGACAGATAGGGAAAAAAAATAGCAGGCACAAAGCAGCAACTATTCAGTCAAAAGGACAACTGAAAAACAAAAAGGCAATATATCTCACAGCATTACCTAAATTAAATAATGTCAAGTAAAAATAAGGATACTTTCAAAGTCAAATGCAGGCTTCATTCAAATAAACTATTATAAGTTACTAAAAATACCTGACAGCATGGCCTAATGTTCGATGTGAGAGTACACTGTCTAATGGAGCTCTGCAGGGCTACGTCTGTGAAATATTTACGTCCCAGTAGCACGTAGCAGGGCTCCAAGTGACAGCAGTCGGCAGAACCTGCTGTCTTCCTCCACTGAGAAAGGCTTGTCATGTAGATCGTATTAACTGCCGTCTGACTGTTGCTGCTCCTCTTTTCATTCTCTGTCGTGAGCTTCGAAAACTCACCATATCCCGCCATGTGTTTGTTCTTTAAATGTCAAATTAAATTTGTTGTGTTGAAGCCTTTTAACGTGCTTTCCCCACAAGGTTTTTTTTGTTGTTGCATGTGTTGCAGGATGCAAACTTTACATCACTCTAACAGACCGTGGAGACGTTCCACACAGCAGGCATGTCATGGCATGGTTTACAAAATAACCTTTGGGACCCATATGGTTTCCTCCTTGACGGAGGTTTGAGCTCTTAGGGCCTTTCTAATTATTAATTATAACCTTTGTAGAAACAAATAGTTGACGTCACTGAGACTTTGTCCTTGCTTTGTACACTTAACGTGTTATACTTTTAAAATCTAAACATCAGATGTGGTTTTATGAAATTACACACCATAAATTTCTGTCTTTCCCATTTTTGGGTTGTTTTCTTGTGTGCAGGAAGTTATTGGGAAGTCTGTAAAAAAGTCAGTCTTGCTGCCCCTGTACACCATTCCTGAAAGGTATGACAGTAGTTTAATATATATGTAATTAGTTTTATGTCTTGCAAGGTGTGATAAAAGTGGTTTTTAATTGTTCATTTCGGTTGTCTTTCCAGCTCTGAAAACACTCCTCGACTTTTTGAGCTTCCATCCTTGTAGGTTCTAACTCAAATATGCAGTTTTCTATCTTTCTCTGCAGTAACAAATTGGTCTGTAATCATGATCTTTCTTTTGTATAACAGATGGAATGACAAGAAAGCCAGAATGCACTATGTGTTATTCTGTATGCCAGAGATTTCATCCTCCAAGCTGTACCTGCTACGCAAACCAACAGATCCAAACAGGTATGTCTTCTTCAATTAGATGTCTAGATTTTCTTTACATTGTTGTTTTATTTAGTTTCGTTTGTTTGTTTTGTTTTTGAAGTTATTATGGGGCATTTTTGGCCTTTATTGATAGTGGAGAGATTTGGAAAGGGGGAGAGAGAGTAGAGGAAGACACATGGCAAATGGGATTGAAGCCAGGCTGTCTGCACAAGGCAAGAGCCTTCATACTGTATATGATGCGTGTGGTTCCAATCCTGTTCGCCATACGAGCCCCCCTGTTTTGTTTGGTTTTAACCAACAGTCAGTTTGCTCTCACAGACATATTCCGAACAGCATTGTGTCTATGGATCTCATCCACCATCTTGGCAATGCAGATGACGATAATGCTGCCACCCAGTGAGTTCCTCTTTTGAGAAAGAGAAATACAATAAATGTGAAGTTATTCTCTGCTGGTTAAAGTGTTGCTTCTGTGACATACCATATTTTTTCTGTCAGGCCTAACTGTGCCTACATCTGCCTGGATGCCCATTTCTATGATGATGAGATGCTAACTGTGGTCCTCCAAGGCTCAGAACAGCAGATCAAGCAGCGCGTGTTGGCTCAGCTTTCTCTCGTTTCCACCCTGAGCTGTGAAACTGAATTTCACTGGGAGCTCAACAAGAGGTGAGTCTGTGTGAGAGTTTTATCAGAGAAGTTCCTCTGTTTGATCAAAAAAAATATTGCAGACTTTGTCTCTCTCTATATATATAAATATATATACTGTATGTATATATATTTATATATATTTGTATCTATGCTAAGGCTGTCACTTTTCCTAAAAATCAACCTTGAACGGTTTTCGAACATACACCCAAATAACCAAAGATATTTGATTATTTTGCCCCCCGCCCTCGTAGTAAGGGACAGAGACTCTCTTATCCGCCCCTTCGGTAAAGACCCTGCCAAAAAAAACGCAGTCACATGGGGTTGAACTCTTGACAAAGCGCCAATGAACTCAACTGTATAATTTGGATGAAAACTGACTGTTGAGCCTGCAGATTTGGTGTGGAGGACGAGTGACTAAGCTGCTTTGCACATAACCGACACACAGCCCAGTCTTTGATTTTAAGTTTGCCATCAACGGTGTAGAACACAAAACACTACCACACAGCGCTCCTGAGATGATTCTGTGCTGTTAATGTCCGCTCGGAGTGGCAACTCGTTGTTTACTGAGGTCAAGAGAGCAGCGGATGTGGCCGAGGGTCAAGCTGCACAGCGCCCTCTGTTGGATGAAACTGTCCACTGCTCCAGGCGCCCTGATGTGCCGCTAAACTCAATATTTTACATTTGAATATTTATTTACTATTCGGTTATGGATATTTATCCCCATATTCCAACGGTTATTTGAATATCGAATATAAGGTGACAGCCCTAATCTATCTATCTATCTATGCATATATGTGTATCTATAAATGAAGAGTTTGTCTTCAGTCTGCTCTCTTGTAAAGTGCCTTGAGATAACACTTGTTATGGACTGGTGATGTAAAAGTAAAGATTAATTGATTGACATTAAACTGCCTGTATATGGAAAGAAATCTGTTTTCACCACAAACTCAAATGCACCCACATCCTTTTTTATGAAATGGAACAAGAAGGCGAACAGACCTTTTTAAAACAAAACTGAGAAATAAATCCCCACTATATAACTGAGGTACCTTTAGGACTGGAATACAATTATCGGAGCAGCTCTGTGTGAATCAAGGAGATTTATATTCACTTTGTATATTTTAGTCATGGGCCAGTGATGAGCTGTTAATGTGAGGAGCAGTCTCGTCCATTTGTGTGCTCTTGCATGAGCAATCTTGCCGAAGCTCACCTCCTCACACTACTCAAATGATCCCGACTTAAGGGGGAATCTTGCTTCGGCCAACATGTATTGGCTAGTTTGAGTGCGCCCTATGTGTCAGCTGACAGTGATCTTGACAAGATCATTTTATGTTGTTGAAAAGCGGATGTACGCTGATAAATACTTAGCAATTCTAAGATGATGATAATTTTCTTTTTTACTTTCTGAACAGCAGCATAATTGATTCAAAAATTAGAAAAAAACATAAAACTGTCCTCACTTTTATTAGACCTTTATCCCACCATTGACAGAAACGGTAAAGAACTCTCCACTGTCACCAAATGTAAAGATCACAACAGTGATGTCCTTTGAGGACAGCACTGTTTTGTTATTTAAATAATTTTCTAGACTCTGTTAAATGGTCCACAGTGCCAAAATATGGAAGTCAACACTATTATCTCAGTTTTTCCACTGTTTTCAGGCGATTAAAGCATCTGTTGTTTTAAGGTGATGGGAAATTAATTAAAGGGTACCCCAGCTCCACACAGTGGTCACTGTTGGCTTATATTCTTTTTCCCTCCAGCTCTCAGTGCTGGTCATATGACAGCTACAGATCCAACCACTTAAACTTTCCCCCCCTCAATGACAGGCCCATGATGGGACCTGCCCTAATAAGAGCCCTGTGATGATGTAGTAACACTGACAGGTTAATGCTAACTGGTGACTGGTTAATGCAGGGGAGCAGTGTTTGTCTTGAATCTATCAAGGGAGGTGCAGGGGTTATGGAGGCTGACGTGATCACAGGGATTAGATACTGAGGCTTTTTCCCATTATGAAATATTTTCCTTTCCTTCTTAAGAGAAAATGCACCATAATCACCCTAAACTGTAACTTACAGATGATATTTGATTTTACAAACTCTTCATAGTCATGAGCTGGATTAGTTCATCGTCCTGTATTAGCAGACACAGCCTGAATAGGTGGTTCACAGAGACTCTTTGTTCCCGCACTTTAGGACAACGAGGCAATAAAGTGGTAATAACTCCTGAAATAAACATTCATTTATTAACAGATGATTTCTGAGTATCACTTTGTCTCACTAGACTGGAGAGGCAACAGCGCTGAACCTCAGTGCCAGCTCCTTTACAGCCAGCTGTGCAGTGAATACAGAGCCTGCTGAACCGACAGTATGTTTTTAATTTATTTATTTATTGCCCTTGTGACTGGGATTCTGGTGAGGAAGACCCTCTATGACCTTGCTGCCATGTACTCTCTCTTTATTCATGATGCGACAGGAGAAAAGGCAGCATGTTTCTCGGTCCGCACAATTCCGCACGGGGCACAGACAGCGGTCATGTTCCTGATGAAACTGAAGCTCATTCAGTGTCTCCAAACATTTATTTCAGAAGATAAACGTGTACTTCATCATCCTTTGAAGTGCCTCGTGTGCTTTGCTTGGTAGATATTTGTTGCTCTGAGTGTCAGTTCAGCCCGTCAGCCCTCACCTGCAGGTCAATCGTAGAGCAGCATCTTTGAGCCATTTGGAGAAAACAGAGCAAACAAAGTATTCAGATCATCCTCTCCAATACAGCAGTGTCATGCAACATAAATAACAGTCCTACTTGATATCAAATTCAATAATCCTGAAATACCAGGTGAACAGCTGCTCAATGATGGTTTCACACAGTGGGAGACCAGGGATGGTTGTAACACAAGTAGAACAGTAATACCACTGTTGTGAATTCTCCCATGCTGTCAAAATGGCGGCATCTGGTGGTCAACCATGGTACATCTCTGAAAGGAGTGATGAATGCTGACAGGTGTGTTGGGAACACAGGTGTGCCTGCAGTCAGTCATGCAGAGGTCTCTCTGATCTCCATCCACTCCCAGGCCATGCGTCCTTGACCATAAACCATGGTTTGGATGGAAATGATTGGCTTCAGTTGTCAGCTGCTCTTTAGTTTGAGGCACTTACGTGGTCAGCACTTTAACTAGAACCAGAACAACTAGAACAATGGAAACTCGAGGATGTGAGGAACAAACAGCATGCTGACAATGAAACTGATCCTAAACTTAAGAGGACCTTTCCAAGAAGAAGGCATAAACCAAAGCGTTATGGGTTTGAAGAGGAAATGCAATCCAGTAAACGGGAAAAGTCATCTCTACACTTCACAAAGACAAGGGATTGTAGTCAAACATGGTGGAAACCCTGAAGGAAACAGAAAAGGAATAAATGAATTGGAATTCCTTAAAAGCAGAAAGGAGGAGTTTGAGAAACAAGGTAAAAAACTACAAGAACTGTTGGAGCACAACAGTGTATTGCTTATGGGGCAGAGCACAAATCAACCCCAACATCAAGATGATCCACAGCTTGATAAACCGGAGGGAGCACCTTCCCTTGATCTTCCATTACCTAGCACTCTTGATGTGAACAATTACCCTGTAGTTCCTCATCACCTGATGCTGATATTGTCCAGTCTACTGCCTTTGTACAGAACAACTCAAATAATGAATCACAGCCGCTCTATGAAGAAGTGAAGGGAGCAGAAGGTGGGTTTGAACCACCAGGGGGTGCTAATGATAATGATTCTGGTCAGTCTCTCTCTTTTCCTGAAATGAACACACGGAAAGGTGTTGATATGGATGCTGATTGTGACCAAATAAAGGCTGATGCACATCTGGTGGGAACATCCACTCCTCATTTAAACCCAAGTTATGTAACGGAACCAGTGGTCAGGCCAAAACTGAGACGAGAGAAATCAGAACCTTCTGCCCCTTAATGAGCATCTCACTTTAGCAGAGGAGAACTTCACAGCTTTTAAGCTCTACAACTTGCCTTTCAGTACGGTCAAGATTCCTGCAGCTTCACTCCCTTCCGTTCCACCAAATAAGCCTCATCATTCTGGCCAAGCCTGAATAGACCACCCACTCTCCAGTTTGGTTCATCCTCTGTTTCTGCCATGCATGCACCCTCTTGTCGCCATCTACCCCATGCCTGCCAACTTAGTATCAACTTATAAATTCTCCAGTCCGTGTGGTACACTCACAACCTGCTCCATCCATGTCTGGTCCTTTGTTCACAGCCTCTTCTATCCACCAGTCAACAATCCTTCACTGCTCCCCCTGCAGGTGATGCTATTTCGGATACCAGCTATCCTGTACGTTATCATCCAGCCCCAGTAAACCTATTTGATCCACTCCACTCATCCACAGTTGATTCCCTATGCCAGCCTTCAACCACAGCTATTTCCATCACAGCCCAGGTACAGCTACCACCATCATCAGGGATGGCTCAACTTCCCCCCAGCATAGCTACATATGAACCATCGCTCTTTGGTGTCCCAAAGCCTACTATACCAGACTTCACTAAAGACAGTGAAAAAGACTTCACTAACTTGAAAGTAGCCCTGGACAACCTCCTGAACCCTTAGGTGTAGCTGACTGAGAAATATAAATATCACGTTCTCCTCCTAGGCAAACTCCCTAAATATTTGAGGTAAAGTTTCATTGTGTTCATTGTTACTTAGAGCAACATTAAATCCATACTATCTGAGAGAGTTGGCTGGTTGGTTACAACCAAAGCACAGCAGCAAAAGCTTTCTCCTTTGTTTCTGCCAGTATCCAGTAGTCGATAGTGGTGATATCAAGGCTATGTTTCACCAGGTGCGGCTGCTATCTGAAGAGCGGCCTTTGCTCAGGTTCCCTTGGCCAAACATAAAGGGAGAATCAGCACCTGGTGTCTATGAATGGCAAGTCCCACTGTTTGGTACCACAAGCAGTCCCTGCTGTGCAATCATTGCTATTCAGAAACATGTGCAAGACCACAGCAAAAGATATGAGGAAGTAAAGTCAACAGTGGAGAATAACTTCTACATTGACAACTGTCTGACAAGCTACCTAAAGGTTCAGGATGCAAGATGCCTTGTGGATATGATGAGAGAACTTCTTGCCACTGGTGGCTTCCAAGTGCGTCAATGGGCAAGCAATTACCAGTCTGTGGTAGCCCATTTACCTGCAGAGGCAAGGTCCCAGAGCCTGGAACTTTGGCTCTGTCAGAACCACATTGAACCTGTGGTATCCACACTGGGCTTGAAATGGAACTGCTCCACTGATCTCTTGAGCTATCAACATAAGCCTTCGGGGCAGTCCCCCGTGACTATGAGAAGGATCTATAAGGTGCTAGCTCAACAATATGACCCCTTAGGGTTCCTCATACCCTTCCTTACTACAGCCAAGATCCTGGTCCTGCAGCTTTGGTCAAAGAAAAGAGAATGGGATGACCCCAACCTACCTGCAGATCTGCGAGCTACCCGGACTGCAGTCAGTCTCCATTCCTCAATGTTACACTCCAGCAGATAGACCTGATGCCGTCACTTAGGAGTTGCATATCTTCTGTGATGCTTCTGAGCGGACATATGGAACAGTGACTTATCTACTCACTAAGTACAACAAAGAATGCCGCATCAGTTTGTCATGGCAAGATCCAGATTGGCTCCAAAGAGACAGTTGTCTATGCCACGTCTAGAACTGTGTGGTGCCCTGGCTGTTGCACAGCTTGCTCAGCTCCTGCAGAGAGAACTTGGAACAAAGATTTGGATGAGGGTCTTCTTCATCCTGGTCCTGAGCGTGTCTTCTCTGAACTCCGGAGACACTATTGGGTTCTTCGGGGCAGACAAGCTGTCAAGCGTCATCAGTCATCGTGCCCTGCCTGCCATCAGTGGCAAGCAAAGCCCAAAGTGCCCCCTTTTCCCTCCGTTTGCTCATTTGAGGCTGTTAAGTCCTTCATTTTACTCCACAGGAGTGGACTGCTGTGGCCCGCTCATAGTCAAAGTTGGAAGAAATAATGAGAAATGTTGGGGGGTGATATTCAAATGCATGACAACAAGAGCTGTGCATCTTGAACTCCTCAACTCCCTGGATTCTGATGCCTTTCTCCTTGCTTTCAGGAGGTTCATCTCTCGCCGAGGGAAACCCCTGGCACTTCATTCAGACAGAGGCACAAATATCTGTGGTGATTAGATTAGATTAGATTAGATTAGATTTATTGTCCCAAAATGGAAATTCATTTTTCACAGCACTGCACATATTCAGACAACAACACAGACAGCAACAAATCACACCACAAATCACAGGTAAACAAACGTTCACACTCAGCGCGGCCTGAAAGAGAGCTTCAGGAAGGCTTTCAAGCAATGGCACCGGAACTCCAACAGAAACTTGGTGCCTACCAACTGACATTGAAGTTCAATCTTCCAAGCTCCCGTCATTTTGGGGGTGTGTAGGAGAGAGAAATTAGCTCTGGTAAGAATGCATTGCAGGTGGTTGCTGGTCACCAACCACTCTCTGAGGATGTACTCACCACGTTGCTGGTAGAGGTTGAAGGAATGCCTAACTCCAAACCTCTGGGATATGCCTCCTCCAATATGGCTGACTTGGACCCAGTTACCCCTAATATGTTGCTCATGGGGCGGTGCGGTACCTCAAGTAACTTACACTTCAGAGTCAATGGGGTGGTGGCCCTGGCGTCAAAGCCAAATCCTAGCGATCAGTTCCGGTCACAGCTTATCCGGGATTGCCTTCTACCCTTGCAACCAAAGAACAAATGGCTGGCAGCTACAGACAACCTTGTGGAAACCAAAGTAGTCCTTGTAATGGATCCTCAGCTGCCCAGAGCCCAGTGGGCCATCGGCAAAATAGCAAAGGTCCATCCATGTTCAGATGGGAATGTCCAATCTGCAGACATCTTGATCCGGGACAGGATTTACACCAGGCCAGTTGCTCATCTTGTTCCATTGCCCTTGCTTACAACTTGACAGCATTACCAGAATTCAGTTCAAACACAGAACTGTAATTCTGTGGGGGCTGCTGTTGTGAATTCTCCTATGCTGTCAAAATGGCAGCATCTGGTGGTCAATCATGGTACATCTCTGAAATGAGTGATGATTGCTGACAGGTGTGTTGGGAACACAGGTGTGCCTGTTAGCATTAAAAGCCCAACTCAGTCATGCAGAGGTCTCTCTGATCTCCATCCACTCCCAGGCCATGCGTCCTTGACCATAAACCATGGATTGGATGGAAATAGCTGGCTTCAGTTGTCATTGCCTCTTTAATTTGAGACACTTAAGTGGACAGCACTTTAACTAGAACCTGTCAAGTTTCAATAACTACCATTCTCACCAATCAGTATCAATTC
Source organism: Cetoscarus ocellatus (assembly GCA_037902135.1). Classification (NCBI taxonomy): domain Eukaryota; kingdom Metazoa; phylum Chordata; class Actinopteri; order Labriformes; family Labridae; genus Cetoscarus; species Cetoscarus ocellatus. The sequence goes on from JBAMNC010001447.1 coordinate 1,569,657, forward strand.
TGCCTCCCTGATCACACAGATGGTCTGAGAACTTTTCTGTGAGGGTTTTACTGAGAGAAAGGTATTGAAGTAAAACTACTGTAGAAAAAAACATAAAACTTACTGTAAATGAAAGTCTCAATGCATCCCTCCCAACTTTGCTAAAACAGCTTTAGCTTTTTATTGGCTGACAGGGAGGAGGTGGGTTGTTACACGTCTTAAATGTGTAACAACCATCTTATAACATATCATTAATAAGTTCTTCTAAAATTCGTTAATACATGCTCAAATAAAAATAGAGGTGTGCCTGCTAATGTTTTAAACACAAGATCACCTGAGGTTTCTTATTTTTTTATTATATTTGTAGTAGAGAAATGTGGGCCCATGTCATAAACATTTAAAAAGTGTAACAACCATCTCCAGTCTGGGGAGTATTTTCTATTTAAATTATGCCCCTTTAGATTTATCTATTAAACAGTTCATCACTGTTTGTCTGCCAGACTGCTGAGGGCATAACTTTTTCTGATCCAAACTCGCACTGAGGACTGATGTATGAAGAGCCAGAGGGTACACAAAAGATAAACTAAGTTTCCGCTGTGTTGGTGTGATGTGTTATAACAGTGTAATAAAGGTCCCCCGTCCTCTCTCACAGAGAACTGTCAGAGCAGATACACTGAGTGTTGGTGTGATGTGTTATAACAGTGTAATAAAGGTCCCCTATCCTCTCTCACAGAGAACTGTCAGAGCAGATACACTGAGTGTTGGTGTGATGTGTTATAACAGTGTAATAAAGGTCCCCTATCCTCTCTCACAGAGAACTGTCAGAGCAGATACACTGAGTGTTGGTGTGATGTGTTATAACAGTGAAATAAAGGTCCCCCATCCTCTCTCACAGAGAACTGTCAGAGCAGATACACTGAGAGTATGCATATGGGTGGAGGTGGGGAGGGGGCTTACAAACACATTTTTTGTGTTACCTTTTTATCTTTTTTTAATAGGTGATAGCCCTCCTAACAGGTCCTCCATTCCCACCCTTTCCAGATATATACAAAGGGATATAAGAATGAAAATGCAACACTGTATTGAAGATAAGAACACAATAAACTTATTTCATTTTTTCCCTTCCTCAAGTTTCCGGACAGTGTGTAAACGATTTAGCAGACAGCAGGCTGTGTTGAATGATAAATTCAGTTGTGAGCAACCCTTTGTGTTATACTCAGTACTTTAGTGTTTGTACGCAGCTCATCTCTATAATGAAATAAACTGTCCTCTGACAGGTATAAACTATAAACTTCAGGACATCTTTGGATGAATTTTTGTTCATGGTCTTGCTGTCTGACAATTTGGCAGCTTCTCTTAGCTGCATCTGTGGGAAAGCTACCCGTAGAGTATTACAGGAATACAAATATATTCTATAAAAATATGCAAATGTGAGTTAGTATTTTAGAATTTATGTTTCTTGTGTTTCAAAATCACTGGGATTATTGAGTTTTTTTGCAATAAATGCCTGAAATAAGCTCTGTGGTGAACACAAACAGAAATTTTTTCTTTTTTTTTGTTATACAAGATTAAATGCATCTGGTATAGCCCCTTTTGTGAATTTTAAAGCTTTAGTGCAAATTTACAAAGGTGGTTGCCAACAAACTGCTACAAATAACTACAAACCTTAAATGTTTCTTATTGTTTTTAAATCTAATGTTCCATACACAAGTGAGCACCACTTGAATCAGGTCATACACAAAGGAAATTCTTTTGAAACAGAGTTAGCAGTGTGAGATATAAGTTGAAAGCGTGGTAGCTTGCTTCATGGTCAAACAGCCATGTTTAGTTCCATTAAAGCCTGACAATGGCCCTTTACTCTTGAAGAGTACATTAACACTTGAAAGTTGGATTCATTTATAAAAACTATCATGATGAACAACAAGTATATGCTTCATAAACTTTTTTGTTTAAACCACAGGGCTAATTCTAAGAATCCAAATTCCCATGAAAAGATCCAATAGGCTTTAGTCAAGGGAACCTGTGGGACGCTGATTTCCAGGCTGGCCTACAAAAATACAGCATCCCTGTATTACTCTATTGGCCTGGGTATTTCTTTATTTGATTTCCTTTGCTATACCTGTTTAATAACTGCACCAATACTTCGGGTAAAATACATCAAGGAGCAAATTAGTTTCCATGGTTTTCTGCCTCACGTAGGCTCAAATGGTTCTTCTAAATCTGTTTGTGTCAACTGTTTGTGGCAAGCTAGGCTGCTCTGTTTGGCACTGGAAACAACAGTCATACTTTTCTGTTCAAAGCAACCAGACTGATTGACAACACAAAATGGATTTAACTTTACAAAAAGTTGAAGGGATTTAGTACAGCAATATGTGATAATTCAGTTTTGTGAATCTCCAGTGGGCACCAAAGACCTCTGAGTGTAACTGCACCATCATAAAACACAGCCCAGTACCCCCACCCCCCACCCCCCTGACAACATGCATTAGTTGACAGTGGTTGGCAAAGATTTTATGAGAAACCAGTGAAGTATATTAAGTGATAAAGACTTGTATTTTTATTTGAATGAGCAAAAATATACATTATTGGGTCAACTGCTCATTGTTTGTAGATTCAACTGTTACCATGATGTCTATGGCTTGGGGCCAAAATGCCACTTTGAAGAGGCTAATTCATTAAATTCTGGTTAAAATAAGTTGAATGGGTTCACAGAAAAAACATAATTTGATAACATGACAGCTGATCCAACAAATAGGACAAAATCTTGAAACTGAACCCTCCCATCCAACATCAGTAATACCAGCCTAGTGTCTGACTTTTAACTAAATTCTTGAAACTTTCGCTGTTATTTAAAAGTCTTTCCAATATTTACTCTAATCAGGCTGCTCAGCCATTTTTTTTCTGACCTCATCTACAGCTGTCCTGTGTTGTCTTTTACCCATTGTGGAACAAGATGAGCACACTACCCCTCCTTTTGGCTAATTAGCCTCTGGCGGTAGAGTGTGACCGTGTTGTATAACAGTGCACACTTCTGGTGAGATGACCAAGGCACGCTGCAAAATTTGCATATAGGCAGGTGATCAGGGTGCTCTGAGGGTACGGGATGGACACTAAACCATTCTGTCTCAAAGTCCTGCAGACTGTTAGACTGACTTTGAAACTACTATTTATAGGTGCAGAAGTTGCTGATTGTCTTTGTTAGTGTTATGACCATTCAAAAAAAATGTAAAACTTCACTTTTGGTCCTAATTCCTTCATGTTACCCTTATTATCAGGTTGGACCAGCAGTGCAGTGCTATCCCATGCCAGAGCCTGGCATTGGGGAATCAGTGGCGTGACCTGGAGAGCATGAAAGCTCAGTTTGTGGCTGTCAACGGAATCCGCAAAGTGGCCTGTGTGGTATGTGGAAAACATCCTTTCCTTCAAATGTAAAAATTACAAAAAAAGTAAGTAAATTAGTGTTTGTTAGATTATTTATGTGCTGTGACAATGCTTCTTGGCAATGAATCTTCTCTAACATTGGAAAGCCTGTGTATTTCCCTTGTAATTGGTGCCAGATTTGTAGGGAACAGCGTTTGCAGGATGAACAGCAGTGATGAGTAAGTCGGTTGAGCCCATGAAAAAGTTGCCAAATCTCTGCCAATGCCAAACAGCTATTTCTGTTATTGACTCTTAACTGGTGTAACACTTCATTAACCTGACAACAGGAGCCCCCGTAGTGTGTGGGAGAACCATACACAACCACAAGAGCTTGGCATCTCCTCCTGTCACCAGCCTGGTCACACACTGCGGTGAGATGGCATTCCTGTCTTCAGTCAGAAAGTCACAAGTCAGTCAAAGTGGTTGTGTTGGTCTCTCTGACAGACTGTGGAAATATGGGGTCACCACTAGTTGCAGAATCTCATCTCGATATCTCTGTCCATTGATATGGCCTCGTTTTTTCAGTGAGGGAGCTGTCGCCTCACACTGTCACCAAAGAGTTGACTCTATCAGTGTCAGCATTGCATTCTCCACGTCTTCTACACACTTTGACCCTATGTCCTGCAAACCTTGACTGCAACTCTGTAGGAGACTTCCTACAGTTCCTAAGTGCTGACAGAGTGAGGGAACGGTCTTCCTGGGGTATTGTCTTCATGGTACGCCCACTCTGCTGCTGTGCTGAATCTCAGAGACTGACTGACTGTAGCAGGGCCCTCGCTTACAGGTGCTGCCTGATGGGCACCAGAAGCTCAAAACAAAAGACGTAACAAAAGCAAAAAAGTTAACTTTGGCAGAGATTTGGCACAAACCGCACACTCAGTTCTGCTACTCATCCCACAAATGCATGGTCCTTACAGTTGTGCCACCATTTAAAGCTGCAGTTTATTTCTTGTGTCACCGCCCCAAAAAAAACAGGATAATCTGTCAAGATCTTATTACTGATGTCCCCTGAGAAACTACAAGACAACTCCATCTAATCTGTCCTCCTGGCTCTGAATTAAGCCTGAGAAAATCTTGAAAGGGACACAAACTTTTCAGCCAATCGGGGCTCAGCACAGGAACAATATACCTATTGGATGTTCTACTAAGGAATATGTGCTCGTTATATCTAAATGAGCTTTGGATGCTGTTAAGACTGTACAAGGAATGCTAATTTGAAGAAGTGAGGAGTGGTGTGTGGCTCCTTGGAGGCTGCAAATACATTGTGCCAATGTATTTGCAGCTAAAGGCAAAGAAATACGGCGTATTGGTTGCACATAAGGGAAAGAGTGTTGCTAGGAGCGCAAACATAGAGGTGTGTGTGTAGGGGTGGGGGGGGGAGCTTGAATTGTCCTGGAAAATTATTTACCCTCTGCTTCTTTCTTCCTTGTTAGTGAATGCAAACGAGTTAAAACATGTGCACACAGCCTCCATGTCTGTTCTCAGCTGTTAATATTGAGCTGCAGAGTTTGTCTGCCTCTAGCCGGTTCAGCGCCCCACGTGACACTACCAGCCAATCAAATTTGCATGTTCCCCCAGGGTTGTCCTGCTACCCAGTGTTTCCATATGACTTTGTCTCTAGAATTACCTATGGAGCCCCTAGGTGCCACGGAGAAAAAAATATATAAATCGTGCGCACGAGATAGTAAAACATGCGCACGATATATTAAAATGTGCGCAGGTTTAAGATAAAATGTGCGCTCGATTTAATTATACAGGCAAGCGGCAACAGACAGCCGGGCTCATCAGTAGATGGCAGTAATGCCCCATAATATTGTGGTCACCTGCCGGTAAAAACCAAGAAGAAGAAGAAGAAGAAGAAGAAGAAGACAGCTGGGCTCAGTTGAAGCATCCCAGTAACCAGCCAACGTTAGCTGTGTCTGTGAATGTAGGAGTGCAGGGTATGTACAGTCCCTTAGGCTATTTATCAGTACCTTCAATAATACTGCACAGCTTTCAAGACTCAAGCAAAGCTCGTGTCTTGCTGCCACCCGCTGAATAAGGTGGAGGGAGTTAGCCCCGAAGTTAGCTACAACTTGCACGAATAAGTATTTCGTGCGCACGTTTTAATATATCATGCGCACGTTTTAGTATCTCATGTGCACGTTTTATTATATCATACGCACGAATAAGTATTTCGTGCGCACGTTTTACCATCTCGTGCGCATGATTTATATTTTTTTTTCTCCGTGGCACCTTAGGGGCTCCGTAATTACCAACTTTTCAGACCACAGTATGGCCTATTTTTTCTCCAAAGATAGCCCAGTTTAAGAGTGTTGCTGTATTATATATCGAATGAGAGGTTTGTATCTCCTTTCTCTGTCTCCTCTGTTTAATGTTAGACACGTCCTGGAAAAGTCCTGGAAAATAATTTCTAGAAAAGAGTGGGAACCCTGCAGCCTTTCCAACAGTATATGGCCAAGAGGAATTGTTACAACAAAGTAGCTTGCCAAACACTCATTTCCTTCACTTTTGTGTTAAGTTTCTTTTTATTCTGTTCGATGACAGTGGCAGATCCAAACATCAACTTTTCCTCTTCTTTCAGCTAAGCGCCAATCTGCGGCATATTAGGGTGTTTGAGATGGACGTAGAGGATGAGGATGACGAGGGAGCTGAGTCTCAGAACACCAGCGCTGACCAGGACATGCTGGACACCACAATGAGCAGCACAGGGCAGGACGTAGAGAAACAGGCTGAGGGAGGTCATGAGGCCAGAGAGAAAAGGAGTCTGAGCTTCAAAAGACAGAGAGCCGTCTAGAATCAGAGGAGGCTCTTGAACATTCTTAAGACTAACCTACAAAAAGATGCCTCTCAAAAAAAGACACAATGTCATTTTTGGCTTGTACCCAAATGTTTTGCAGTGGATTAGATTTAAAGTTTTGTACAAAAATAAACAGACTTGTGTTGATTTGTTCATAATGACTTTCTATTATTTTTAGGTGTTCTAGCTGTGATTTAGGCTTTCATTTGGGATTTTTTTGCTCTATTTAAGCTATATGCAGAAGTGCTTAAGCAATCTATTTGTGGCATTTTTATCATATTTGATAGTTTGTTTTTTTACATTTAGGGTATTAAAACATTATTAAGCCTAATTACTATTCAGTTTCAGGAAGGGATTGAGTCATCCACCATTTGACTCTATTATTCAAACAGAAAGGTAACATGTCGAGATTAATGTGCAGCTTAATACAACATGTTTGACACACTAATGATTAATGACAAATTCTTAGTTATTTAGTGATCATATTCCTTTAAATGTACCCAAAATGTAAAGATGTCACTTGACACAAACCTTTAACTGGTCACAAAATGTCCAGTGAAAAAAAAATTTAGTAGATAAAACATTTATGATTCCAAAATGAACCAGCTCAATGAAGGAGTAAAGCAATCAATTTAAAGCATTCAATTTTTATGAAAATTATGCATAAAATAAAAAATAAACCAATGAGGGAAATTATCAGCATGGAAACATTATTTCTAAGAGCTTTAGAGTATGCTTTCATTAATTTTGTGAAGATTAACTAGGGGCTTCTCAGTAAAAAGCAGTGAAAAGTTACCCCTTAAAGAGTAAATTAATTCAAGTCATAGGTGAGGAAATGACTAAGGGACTTTTTTGATGCACTTACAGAAAAATAGAAGTGCCAACAGGCCCCTTGAGGCGCTCTCTGCAGCCTCACGGACGATGTGGGTGGCTTTCCTTTCCTGCACTCCTTTTATGCCAAGGAGCCCGAGTGCACCGTGCAAAACACCCTTCAGCCCACCTCAACTGGCTCACCTAGAATAAGACTTCACACACTAAAGTCAGTATTTACAAAACTGAAGGTAAATAATAAAAAACACTTCTCAAACTAATTTATAAAAAACAACATATAGGGCAGAACATTTTATGACTTTTTTCTTTACTTTTTTTTTTTTTTTTACTTTACAGCCCAGCTTTAGTACAGTCGGGTCTGTCAGACAGGTCATCTGTCCTCAGTCTGTTACAGGCAGTGGACGTGGACACTCATCTCTGTGCCTGTGTGACTGAGAAACGCCCCCTGAACAGGAGAAAGGACTGAACAAATACAGATTTAATGTTAATTTTGTTTTATTTGTTATTGTTGTTGTTAATTATTATTTATCAATTATCTGAGAGTCACTAAGAGGAATTTGGCAGAGCTTCGCTGTGTCTTCAGAGTCTTCCGCTCTGTGCTGAAACCTGACACCAGTCAGGCTGCGTGTGAGCTCATTTGCATACTGACAGCTGATTGGATGATTACTGAGGGCCGTGTGTGTGTGCGTACGTGCGTGTGTGTGTGTGCGTGTGTTAGGGCGGGCCTGCAGCCTGTGAAGATACAGCGGAGGGACGGAGAAATGAGAGGAAGCGGATATTGTATCTTGTCCTTTTTTCGGCGGATTTTTCCGCTACTGCAGTTACTTTTGTCAACTTATCATATATTACTTTTGTAGGTATATTGAAATGTGCTTTCTCAACTTCTAAAATTTTGATTTGAGGGGGCAAAACATTTATTTGAGGGGGCAGTGCCCCCTCTTGCCCCTGCGTAGCGCCGGCCTCGCTTGGATGTGTATAGTCTGCTGAAAGCGAAGAAGAAGAAGAAGCTGTGCGTCAGGATGAATTTGTCTAAACCACTGAATTTGTCAAAACCATGTTTGAGGAACAAACAATTTCTACACTGATTGTAGGCACATTTTTTTTCATTTTCACTCGGAGCTCTTTTAGCAACGTGAGTGCAGACTGTCATTTGCGCCGATTACAATTGGGAAATCGGACATTGCCGCAAATTGCCTTTTAATGTGCCTGTTCACCCACAGTGTAAGAAACCCTGATGTATCGACTGCTCATGTTTATAATGCCATCCAAAACAGCTGGCAGTATTGTACTGAGGGATGGCTGCGATGTCCCAGACCTAAGAACGGAGTTTAACTGTATAATGTCATACCCAAAAGGGGCTTTAGACCGAAAATCTAACATTATATTTTGTTAATCATATCAAACACATACCTGTCGGCTTATTCCCGCTGAAAGGAGCCGGTTCCCAGAAACCCCAGAGTTTGTCAGCACCTACACGCACCGGGATGGCGCGGTTCCGGCGGGTGGTTTCGTTTAACATGGGCCAGGAAATCTTCGTGGTCCCTAAAAACTCTCTCCATCCTGATCCACAGTCTGTGTGATCTTCAGCAGTGCCAGAGCATCCACTGTGCAGCATTACGCACAAGTGTCACTGCACTATTTATATGCTCACTCAGCAATTAGACTGATTGTTACACTAATCGATCAGTGCTATCCACCGCTCTGTATCATGTGAAGATGAAGTATGATACATGAACATTGCATACAGTAGTAAGTGAACACTTCTATCACACTGCAGACTCGGGTGTTTATGATGACGCGGGTCTATAATCTGATATGTGATGACATTAAATGTATGAGATGAATCTGGCTTCTCTTCACCCCCTCACCATCCGTGCCGCCAGTTTCCCACGTCTCCAAAATGTTCCTAAAGTTGACGTACCGGTGCGCACATTCTCCCGCCAAGTTTATTTTTTAGAAATCACAACCTTTGTGTAGGAAGTGACTAACGCCACTTCCAAGCCCCGTTTTGAGCGTAAGCAGGCTTTATAAATGAGGCCCCTGGTGAAGTCATCTTTGCTTTTCATAGAGCATAATTTATCTGTCTTTGAGAGTGGCATATTTATTGGATCCTGTGTATCTTCATTTTTGTTGTATCAAATCTGTTTTCCTCTATTGCAGGGGTATTCAATTAAAAGTCACTGAGGTCCAGTTAATAAAATTTCCACCAATAAAAGGTCCGAACCGAAGTCCAGTTTGTGTTTTATAGCCTTCCCCTATGTCCACATTTTTATGGTTTCAACAATATTTATTGTCAATTTTTAATGCAGGATATGGTTAATTGAGTGCACAGCTAGCTCCTTTACCATAAATAAAAATAGTCCAAGGCAATTTAATTTAAGGCTTTTATTTCAGATTAAAAAAGAAAAACCTAAAATAAAATAAATAAAAAAGTGCAAACAGAGCCAAATAACCATTTTTTCCTCTTAAATGAAAGAGGTCCCAGCCAAGAATTGAAGGCCTCCACATCAAGTAAAAAAGTCAACATCTTCAGAAAACAATAAAAGGTGGCTCTTTTTAGGAAAAAACAAGTGCATACAGAGCACTGACTAAATATTTTTCCTCTTCCTTTTTTCTTAAATAAGAGAGGTCACAGCCTAAAAAATGAAGACCTACACTTTCAGTAAAACATGTCACATCTTCATAATACAAGAAATTAACTCTTAAAAGTACAATCATTTGTCATTTGTTACTGCTGTGTTGTTACAATATAATGTAACAAGAAAGTGATAGATAAATATTTCATTTTCGCAGATTCGAAATTTTGCTCTCTCTCTCTTTGGCTCACTGTCCTTAACTCTCTCTCTCTCACTCTTTCTTTCAGTCTTTCCCTCTCTTTCTTTCTCTTTCTCACACACAAACAGTGCTGCACGCATTGCATGAACCCACGCTCACATAGGCTAGTAAATACATAAACAGAACAGTTGCTAGAACTTGGAAAATGTGAAACATTCGAAAACAAACTCGTGCTAAAAACTGTAAAACTGCAACAATGAAAATAACACGAACAAATGACCAACTCGATTAGTAAACAATTAGAAAAAGAACAGGATCAGCCCCGTGGAGAGTGCAGCGCCACCACAGCCCAAAAGCTCTCAGCCCTCATCAGCTTTTCCCACACAGGTCGGTCGCAAAGCTTTCAGGTGACAAGGGTCTTATTTTCTGACTGTTTATTTGTCTCTGCCTCCTGTTTGCTTGTGGCTGCTGCAGCTCGTGCTGTAAACACGATAGCGGCGGGAAAATCACCTCCGCTAAATGAATCATGTCTCGTTCCTCTTTAGTGCTTTATTAAACAACCTTAAAGCCTCAGAAACATACAGAACAAATATTTAGGAACACTCGTGGCATGATTGGCTTGTGATCAGACCACAGTAGCGGTTCTAGTGTTCACTGGAGAAGCACCGCCTGCTGTCAGGCCAGCTGACAGTCTTACCTGGGCCCGGGACAAGACAATGAGATGCCCCCCCACCCCCGCTCCACCGTGACCGTCTTTCTCTCTCTCTCTCTCTCTCTCTCTCTCTCCCTCTCTCTCTCCAGTAGCCTGGCTCTGTCCCTCCGCTCCAGGCAGCGGGCCCCTCCTGCCCAGTTCTGGTCCTCCCCCTGCGCTGGGCCCGGGACAACATAACCGTTTGTCCCCCCCCTATATGGAACTGGATATCCATAATGTTCCTAAACACCATTCATTATTTTAATCATTCCCAAACCCTTTATGATTTCGGTTTCTTTTCCCAAAATTTTTCCAATAACTCTTTTTAGCACTTTTAGCTATAATCCTCACATGAGCTTGCAGTCTTTGGTACTCCACAAGATTTTGGTAATTGTGTGTTTTAAGCACTTTAAAGGCTTCATTTCTTGATTTGATTGCTTTTGCACAATCTTTTGTCCTCCACAGTACAATTTTCTTTGCTTTTTACCTCATTTCCTTTGAATTGCTTCTTCTGCAGCCCCTAGGATCGTTTAACAAATAGATTTGTTTAATTCATCAGTGTCTTGATTCAAGTACATGCTTTTGCATTTCTTCATCTGTAATTATATTAAACTTTAGCCTGCCAGCACTATTAAAATCCCATCCCTCTATTCCCATATTACTATAATCTTCTACAGTCAATCCCACTTTAATAAAAATGGGATTGTGGTCACCTCCAAGTGTTGATTGTTGATTTATTTCCCAAATGCAGATACCCGCAATCATTTCAGAGACGAGAGTTAGATCTAGAGCTGACTCTGTTCCTTTTCTGAAATCTACTCTTCTATTTCCCTTATACTACTACATACATATTAACATACTATATTTTATTTCCATTATATTCTCAATGAACTCTCCATTTCCATCATAATGTGTCCCATATTGTACTCAGTGTTGAAATCACCATACCAGATCACATTTCCATTAAGATAGAAAGTTGTTTCCTTCAATGATTTTAAAGACAGTTTTTTGCATGTGGGCTTCTTTTGTCTAGACCTCAATTATCATCATTTCCATCAGCATTTCCATTATTGGTGGTTGGCAAACGACAAATTAGTGCATTTCCACCACCCACTGGTAAGGAGTGTGGACCAGAAAATCTTCTGTATACTGTTTCAAAAAGGAATATGTCTACTAAAAAGCAATATTACTTTTATCTTTTCAGTCAACTTTTGCCAAAGATACTGAAATAAAAACTTAGCACTTTCACTCACAGGACTTTTCTATAGAGGGTCAACTATATCAAAACATGTCCTGATTATCTCCATGTGTTGAACCATCCCTCTCTTTACATTCTCTTAATGACTTGCCCTACTGTCTCCAGATCTGCCTGTGTTGCATTTTCCTATTCTAAACAGTGACCTGTTTCTTCCTCCCACTGCTTTTGCCATCTTTCTTTTAATCTCTGTTAGCAATGCTTTTTACCTCCATTCTGCTGTAGTTGACTGTTAAACCAATTTCATTATTTCCTGTTGCCTCACTCTCTGCTAGTTTGTTTCCTTTAGTTCCGATATGTGCCGATATTCATAAAAAAATACCACATTAAGACCCGTCATTTCAATCCTGTGCAGTGTTTGTTTTATTTCAATAAAAATATCTGGTCTTCTCTGTAGGTGACCGCGTTTCAAACTGATTAATACTGAGGATAAATCTAAACAATCACTGATCTCAGAGGTTTTATTTCCTTTATCCACAGCAAGTCTATGTAGACAGTAAACATCTCCCCTGATAAAACCCACAGTTTTTTTTACCCACTTTTACTTGAAAATTCTGGCACACTAATGGCTTCTCCTGTTTTGTTAAATGTATTTTTTGATGAATCTGTATAAATCTGAACATTGCTGTGATGTAGTCCTGGATTATTTGTGACATGAAATGAAATCCACTCTCTTTTTCTTTCTGTCCCATGGTTGAAAGGTGTACTGTGGCATCTGGTGGTCTCCATGGGTGTATTGATAGTAATGGAACAGTTGGGCTGATGCTTAACTGGTCTATTTGTAATTCTGCTTTCTGTCTGACTTTCCATCCAAAGCTACTGATTTGCTTTTTCTCCTTTTCCCAATAGGGTTTTGATATTTTATGTGCTGGGTGATCTTGATTATGGCCTAGTTAATTAACCCAGTATGCTGTGGATAGCTGTGGTCTTCTTATTTCTAGAGGCATTTCTCCAATTTCGACTTGTAATGCTGCTGTTGGAGTTGATTAAATGCACAGGGGGTTAATCTTAAAGCCTGATATTGTATTAGATCCATTTTTTAAGAGTGGTGCTTAATGCTGAACCATACACCACACAACCCTAATAAAACGCTGATCTTGTCAAACTTACATATATGGCTTTCATGGAAATCCCATCAGCCCCCCCATTCACACCCAAACTAGGCATATCATATTATAATTTTTTTTACAAGTATTAGTCTTTTTCAGATGTACTACTCGTATATTTTTCATCATACCATGGACCCTCAATAATTAAAACAATCTGTTCTTTGCACTTCATGATTATATAATATTAATTTGACATCACCTTCAGTTCTTTTCTTTGTGAAGGATGCCATCTTTGTTTTATGAACTGGAAACTTAACACCCCATTTATAAGATCATTTGCCTCTTCTTCAGTGGCTTTTAAAGTTGGTTGGCATCCATATGGTTGCATAACTGCTCACCACTGGATTTGTGGTAACACTGCAGTTTTGCTATTAATTACATTAGAAATGTGGCAAAATACTTGTAAAAACCAACCCTTCACATTAATCAATAATTCCCCTAAATCTAAGCTCTGAGCAGACACAAAGGCCTCTCTTAGCACCCCTGCATTTCTCTATAGTAACATTTATAACATGAATAACACAAAATTAATACAATTTAAATCCTTTCAGATTTTCTTTCAGCATCTGCTGTGCAAATAATAATCAGTTTCCTTCAGGATTGAGAACTTTAATCTCTACTGATTACTCTTGCCATATAAATAGGCTGTGTATACATTTTTTTTTTCAGTTCACCTTATAGACAATACAAAATATTAATTATATTTTGAATTTCTAAATATATATAACCAGAACAATTATCAGACAGTGCTTATGATCAATCTAAAAGTAAAGTTTCTTTTTATGTCGAAGAAAATAAAAACGTTTTTTTCCCAAACATCCACACTGTCTGACCTTCACTACTTTAATAATAAAATAAAGCAGGGGAAAAAAGTGACCATAAAGAAAAATACATTCAGACTTCAGGTTGTTTGGGATTAATTTAGGTTCAAAAGTTAAAATCAAAAGCTTTGTTTTTTCGCCACCTCCAGCTTAGAAGTTATACAGTCCATACCAGTATTTGAAAGTTGTCTGAATATTGATCAGCTGGAAATGGTTTTGTCAAAAGCTTCTACTTTAAAAAATAAAGTGTATTAATGACCAGACGTTCATTAATGTTCCTCCTATCAACAGCAAAAAAAAAAAAAAAAAGACAAAAAAACAAATCCTGGCTTGTAGTTTCTGCTCTGATTCATCCCAAAGGTGTCCTATTGGGTTGAGGTCAGGACTCTGTGCAGGCCAGTCAAGTTCTTCCACACCAAACTGGCTATTCCAGGTCTTTGTGGACCTGCTTTGTGCACTGGTGCAGTCATGTTGGAACAGGAAGGGGCCGTCCCCAAACTGTTCACACATAGTGGGAAGAAATAGTCCAAAATGTCTTGATCTGCTGAAGCATTAAGAGTTCCTTTGACTGGAACTAAGGGGCCGAGCCCAGCTCCTGAAAACCCCACACCCCCACACCATAACAGTGCATTGCACTTTGTGATGTGTGGCTTGGATGCAGCTGCTCGGCCATGGAAACCCATTCATGAAGCTCTCTACTCTCTGTTCTTGAACTAATCTGAAGGCCATGAAGTCTGGAGGGTGGTAGCTACTAACTCTGCAGAATGTTGGTGACCTCTTTGACCTATGACCCTCAGCATCCTTTAATGCAACTTTGATTTTTCATGGCCTATCACTTCCTGGCTGAGTTGCTGTCGTTCCCAATCACTTTCACTTTGTTATAACTCCACTAACGGCTGACTGTGGAATATTTGGTAGTGAGGAAGTTGTAAACCAGATCTGCACATGTCAACAAATGGCTGCCTATCTAGTAGCGCTTCAGATTTTAGGTCTTTTTTTTCGTCAGATTTACACAATTTTTTTTATACAGTTTTAGCTTTTTTCAATCTCCTAAACCTTTCTGCTCTTCTTATGAAGACATTTTTTTGTTTGTTTTGTTTTTATACATATCTCATAGATATTTTTCAACTGGCAGTCGCTACTGAGAGGCAGTTTCTCATCCATTGCAACCAAGAGTCAGTCCAGTAACTTATTCAAGAGAGGAACTAGTGGCTTTGAGAACAGAGGGACGAGTTGGGATATGACATCTCATCCCGGCGGAAGTGAGGAGGAGACCCAGGGGCTGTAAGGCCAGGGCTAAGCTAAAGGCTTGTGTGGCCGGATAGGACTCCCTACCACCAGGGGCAGTGTGGCTGTTTGGGCCCAGCCGCCTATAATTACACCCCGTCGGCCCCCCTCCTCTCCCTCACTTCCTCTTCCTTCTTCACGGAGCCAACAGGCATGTGTTGGCGTCCCACGTTGTGCCGAGCGGTACAGAGCAGTGTCGAGTGTCATAACAAGGTAGGCTCGATCCATGAAGTTATCTGTGTGGGTGCTTACCCCAGTTTCTCTCTGTTACAGCAGCGTGGTGTGACTGGAGCCGGAGCTGTGTGAGCGCAGCACGTTTCCTGCGGGTAAGGCGCAGATTTGTCTGCCTCTCTTTAACCATTTAGCTGTTTGTCTGGTGGGAAAACTCATCATTATTTTCCCCCAGGACTCTCTAGTGCTGGCGGGGCTGTGAGCGCTCCCTCTGCTGCCGCTTGACATGGCTGCCCTGCTCTCCGGTAGGAAATTAATCACCCACAGTTTTGTTAACCTGATTCTTTGTTTTTTGGGCTTATGGACTGATTGTCATTTATCTTTTTTTTTTTTTTTACAGTGCATGGGCGTCTCTGCTGCTCATCCTGAGCCTTGCTGCTGTTTGGCTCTACTCCTCTCTTGGTTTTGGTTCTGCTCTTCGTCTCTCTTCGTCTGTGTTGACTCATGTAAAACTCTTTTAAATCTCCGTCGTGGGTCTCTTGGTGGGCTTTCAGCCTTGGCTCCTCAAAGCCCTCTCTTCCTCGGGGCTTCTGTATTCTGGCTCCCTCAGACTGGTGGCTGCTCTGGGTTTGGTCACATGCTGCCCACTGATCAGATTCACCCACAGGATCTTAACTGAGGGCACACTCAGTTAATTAGTTTTTTTTTCTTTTGGTTGTTCCTTTCCTGATTTATTTTGTTTAAATTTTATTTACCATATTGTTTATGAATTGTTTTTCTTTTGGTTCCTCACTTTTGATAATTTGTTAAGGATTAGTTTGTTTTCTTTTTAATTTAGATTAAATTTGTATTTTGGTTACAGGAGTATGAGGACTGCCATTTTGTGTTTCTAATTATTGTGTTTTTTGTTTAACAGGTGCTGAGGGCCTCAGAGCGGCAGCAGTCCCCTGGTGGTGGTCCTGTTTTTCACTTTTTGTTTGCTGTTCACGGTGGTGTGTAGTTTTGGATCCTTCCCCTTTTTGTTACCACTGTTGTGGTAAGCCCCCAGCCCTGTTCCTGTTTAACTTTTTTCTTTTGGCAGGTCCCATACTCCAGTTAATATTAATTTGTCTGCTACTCATTTTAATCGACTGTTTAATAAAGTATTTTATATTTTTGGAAATCATGTTCTCTTGCCTGTGGACTTTTGTTCGAACCGTGTGTGCCTTTGATGGTTGATGGTTATTGATATATACATTTATATCCTGGGGTGCAAGTCCCCAGGTGGCGTTGTCGGTGTTCACACCTCCACTACTCACTTTGCCACACTAGGCTTGCGTAGAATCAGAAGTCATACAAACCATCGATATCCTCCATGATCATGGGGAATGTGAACTCGCTGCAAAACGAGATCGACGAGCTGTCTGCACTGACCAACCAGCGGATTTACCGTGAGAGCAGCTTGTTTATCTTTACGGAGATGTGGCTAACTCCCCTCGTACTAGACACTAAGATGGACCTGCTGTGATTCACTGCTGTGAGAGCCAACAGAGACACTAAAGCGTGCAGGAAAGGCAAAGGTGGGGACTCATGCACGTCAACAACCACTGCTGTAACCCAGGACATATCTCTGTGAAGACGGTCTTATGCTGCAGTGATCTCGAGCTACTAGTCATTAGCCTGTGGCCATATTATCTACTGAGGGAGCTGATTCACATGATCACAGTCTGTGTTTACGTCCTTCCGAGAGCGGACGCAGCCTCTGCATGTGAGAAGATCCACTCCATCACAGCAAGGCTGCAGACACAGCACCCTGAGGCACTGATGATCGTTTCTGGTGACTTGAACCATGCTACTTTGGACTCTACTCTGGCTGCTTTCCATCAGGTTGTGGACTGTCCTACAAGAAACAACAAGACAATTGACTAACTGTATGCTAATGCGAGGGATGCATACACCTCTCCCCCCTCTAGGGAAGTCTGACCACAACCTGGTCCACCTACAGTCAGAGCACACCCCGCTGGTCCAAAGGCAGCTGGTAACCATTCGCTTCATCAGGAGGTGGTCCCCTGAGATGGAAAGTGCCCTCAGAGACTGCTTCAGCACCACGGCCTGGGATGGGCTGATCGACCCCCATGGTGAGGACTGTCTGACAGACTACCTCAACTTCTATGCAGATGTGGTCTCCCCTGCCAACGCTGTCCACTGCTACCCGGAAACAAACCGTGGGTAACGCGGGAAGTCAAAGCTGTCCTCAACAGACTGAAGGCCGCCTTCAGGAGCAGAGACAAGGAGGCGATGAAAGCAGCACAGCAGGAGGCAAAATGCTGCGGGAGGTGAAGTGAAGGACAGTTACTGGAGAAAGGTGGAGCAGAAGCTAAAAGGGAACAACATGAGGGAGGTCTGGGATGGTGTGAAAACCATCGCAGGCCACAACACAAAGACGAGTGACATAGGGAGGACAATGGAGAGGGCAAATGAACTTAATGACTTCTTCAACTGGTTCAACCAGCCCCCCCGAATGACTTCAGACCAGTGGCACTCACCTCACACCTGATGAAGACGATGGAGCAGCTCAGCCTCCTCAGACCCCAGGTGCAACATGGCCAGGATGGTCTACAGTTTGCATACCGAGCAGGCGTTGGTGTGGAGAACGCATCCTCTACCTACTTCAACTTTGAGCTGTGTCACATCCAAAAGTTCACCGACGACACAGCCATCGTTGGATGCATCAGGGACGACAGAGAGGAGGAGCACAGGAGCCCAGTGAGGGACTTTGCTGTCTGGTGCCACACAAACCACCTACAGTTCAACACATCGAAGACAAAGGAGCTGGTCATCGACTTTGGGAAGTCCAGACCAAGACCACATCAAGTTCTGTTCGAGGGAGCTGAGGTGGAGGCTGTGGACTCCTATAAGTACCTCGGCCTGTGGCTGGACAGCAAACTGGACTGGAGGATCCACACTGACCTCCTATACAGGAAGGTGTGGCAACTCGAGGGTGAAATAGGGCAGATTTTAATTTTGTTTTAGGAGATAATTTGTCTTATATTATTTTTAAGAAACCAACAATGCCACTTTGGGAATTTTGCCCAAAGAATTAGTTAGAAAATCGATTTTAAGGCACTCCGCTTGTTTACCCTTTAAAGAGCAGGAGACGTGGTTCAGAAGTTACATAATAATCTCTTTATTTAAACACAGTAACAATCAGTGAAACTGCCACCAACACACAAGGGAAGGGGAGACCTTTTTCAGGAGCTGAGACTTACCAATGGTGCAGGGATCGAGGAACAGGGTAGGGGGATCCCAGGGAAGAAAAGCACCCCAATCACACGTGGCAATCACACGAACACTCACACGGTGAAATAACCAAGGACCAGGGTTACACAGCGCACAGTTAGAGGGAACCACCACCAGGACACCAGGGACCACCACCGTCGACTCTCAGCAACTGAAAAGGACAAAAAATGATTAGTGGGTTACACTCAAAAGAAAACTAAAATACAAACCCAAAATAATAGCAAATTATACTGAACAATATGGGTGGCAGCCACCAATTAACTTAATAAATCAAAACATATGGTGCCAAACCAACCAAAGCCTTGGGTAAACCAAACAGAATAAACCAAGACCTATACTTGAATAAGAAAACAAAATGTTTCTTAACTAAATAAAAACATACAAATTAAACAAAAGAAAGAATAATTATCTAATTAAAGAGGGAAGAAAAAAAAGGTTTAAAGAGAAATAATTCAAATGTTATTCATGGAAACAATTTTAACCCAAAAAAATGTTCCCCATGAACTCAAAAACAAACAAAGCAACCCACGAGTGTAAGCAACAAGAATAAGGGAAAAGAAATTAGAAAACCAAAGGGGGGAAAGAAAACAAAAAAGGAGGAATAAATTAACTAAGAAGTAAAGTAACCCCACAGTTAATGTAGCCACTCATTAAAACCAGTCCTTTAAATACAGGCTGATAAAAGGTCAGCACACATGTTAAATGACTAAGATGGTCCAGTCCAGCCTGCCATGCAGACCTATTGCAGTTTATTCCTTGTTCACGTCCCTCTGTGCAGCGACAGGCTCCACACTGTCAGAGCAGGGACAGCAGAGAAACAGCAAGGCAGCAGCTTCACTCGAGCGGAGCACCAGAGGCGTTATAGCCGCAGCAGGGCAGAGACAGGAAGCCACAGACAGGATAGCTGCAGTGAGGCGGCTAAAGCAGGCAGCGAAGAGAAGCAGCACAGACCGAGGCAAAGCAGAAGCAAAGCTGAGATTTCCTTACATTAACCTTAAAATGAACCCCGACTATGAAGACAAATAGGCATAAACATGCTTTAATGTTTATATCATACTAGAATGTGTTGTTAACAAAGCACAAAGAATTGTTATTTCTTTAAAAATCGCAATTTATAACACATATTCTAACCTACGGACGCAGCCATTGTTTTACTAGCGCAATGCGCAATTGTCATAAGACATACATACCGATCAGGCCACGTGAGAGACCATCCACGAGACAGAGGAGTGAGAAGAGCACAGCTTAAACTTGCCGGTAACGACAGCGATCAATGCACAGCACCGGATGTGGATGTGGATGTGACAGCAAGCAACAATTAACCTTGCACCTAAAACCAAGCCGAATTACAGGCAGATCAGCATGATAATTGACCATTTGACATTGTTAGCAGCCACTGCTAACTCACCTGCATCTGTAACAGCATGAGGAGAGAGGCGAGGTGACCTGGAAATGATGGGAAAGGCCAGAGCAAGAGGGACAGGGAGGCTGCCACTACTCCCTTTCATAGAGTGCCCCCGTCAGGTCATTGGCTGACAGGGACCCCAAGTAAACAGGCAAACACAACTCATGTAAAAGCCAGAATGAGACACATCATCCTGCTACAAAGGCACAGAGCAGGCTGGACTTCCTGAGGAGGCTGCGGTCTTTTAGCATCTGTGGGAAACTCCTGCAGATGTTTTACCAGTCTGTGGTGGCCAGTGTCCTTTTCTACTCTGTGGTGTGCTGGGGGGTGGGGATGGGGTGCAGCACATCTAAGAAGGACACATCCAGGATGGAGAAACTGATCAGGCGGGCCGGCTCTGTGGTCGGCATGAAGCTGGACTCTGTGGTGACGGTGGCAGAGAAGAGGACACTGGACAAACTGCTGGACATGTTGGACGATCCCAGTCACCCTCTGCACACCGTCATCAGCAACCAGAGGAGCCTGTTCAGCCCCAGACTGCTCCTTCAAGGTCAGGACCATCAGACTGAGAAACTCCTTTGTCCCTCAGACCATCAGACTGTACAACTCCTCACAGAGGGGAGGAGGAGTAACAGCAGGACAGAGGACGGGAAGGAGCAGTAGCCAGCCTGTAACCATGTATTTTTACTTTTAGTTTTTGATTTATATTTATATGGATTTATATTTTTGTTTAGATCTATCTTTTTTATATATCTTTTTATCAGTTATACTTAAGGATTGACCGATACATCGGCCGGGCGATATATCGGGCCAATATTTGCGTTCTCTACTTGAATCGGTATTGGCCGATTCGCGCGTGGGTTAGGTGATGTATTTTTCCGCAGCATGATTTACAGACAGGCATCAATGGGCAGCTCTGTGTTGCCGGAAGACCCTGCAGCACATGCAGACTAGAGTGCCTGGAGAGAGAGAGTGGCGACAACTGACGTTTACTGCAGTGGTTCAGTTTTTTTCACTGCAATGGCGGAACATGGAGCCCCTCAAAAGTTCCCGGAAGTTAGCACAAGCTAACTGCCGCTCAATGTATTTCAATGGAGAGCATGTACGGAGCAACACTTGTTCCAGGGAAAACGTTTAAAAAATGACATTTTCATATCAGTAGGGCATCGGAATTAAATTGACACGAATAATTAATTACGTTAGTGTATTTTCCCCGTCTAGATTATAGGATTTAGAGAATTTTAATAGGTAAAAGTTTAGGCTAGCACACTGGATAACAATAACAACCCGTGCAACAGGCGGATAACTGTAAATTTTGCTCTGTAACTATAACTTAATCCAGCCCTGTCAATTTATATTAGCAAGATTAATGTGTAGGGGTTTTGATTGCAGCTGTTATCAGCTGTTTTTGTGGAGTGGAAGAGAGCAGAACATAATTGACAGAACACAAACCAAGTTTATCTGCATAGTTATATTTTTCATACATATTTATCATGTGTGTCATGTAACTAGTTCTATTCTTGACATTATTCCCTTAGTGTATATATAGTAATTATTATGGAAACTAGGCTTTACTGTGAAAGCGACACCTGACGTGATCATTCAATGTGCATGCAGCTTTGCTCCCCCTCTTCACTCAATCCTGCTCTAGGATTGGCTGCAGCTGTCCTTAATTGATTAATGATTTCAGAGCAGTCGAGTCAAGCAGAGGGAAAGGCAACGGAGAAGAAAGGAGAAAGAAAGCGTTTGAAGTTAAAGGTAAGAATTAAATACAAATAGCCACTGTTGACCAGTTCCTTACATAAGTTCTGGTTGATTTTGAGCTGTTTGCACGCATTTTTGGGGAAAAAAAAATCCCACTATTTATTTGCCTTTCTGTTTTGGGCGTCGGTGCACAGGGTTGTGAGGTTGTGTGGAGGCCTGCATGCACAGCGAATAGTCACCATAGCAGTCTCTTCTACATATGTATGTGTATGTCGACATATCTACATATCTATCTCATACACAAAAATATGTAATATTTTCAGTGTTTATCAGTTACCTGCAATTGGTACTGTGGGGTCAAGAAGCAATAATGCTACTTAACAACTTCACTTTGCAGGCCAGGAGCGTGAGTAAAAATGGTGTGACTGAAAACATAATAGATGCAATGGTATTGAAGCAGTCATAACAAATGTCCCTAACAGGTGATATCATCTTGCATATTTGGAAACTTACAGAAGGAGCACTTTGCTGTGGAGTGTCAGTGATGCTGCAGGCCAAGGGTAATGAGTGGAACAAGACTGAAAATACAGTAAGGTAGGTCAGGCATAATAAATTGTACTAAATGGGTATTATCATGAAATATTCAAGGAATCGAACTAAACATTATATTAACTATTGCTATTAGTGAGATTTTTTGATACACAGTCATGCAGTGCAGTACAAAATACTTCTGTTAAAACACCAGGCTCAAACCGAACTGACTGCATCCTTCTCTGCAGGGTTCTAATTCCTGGCAGGGGAATCTGCAAGTCCTGCAAGTCCTGCAAGGCCTTGTAGCCAGTGAAACCAGCAGCAAATCGAAGTTTTAATGCCTTCTTCACTGTGTCGTTGCTCCATTTCATCCCCCTTGTGGTTAGCTGGCCTAATGCTTCAATCTGATCTTTGGTTAACATTTTCTTAATTTTTCTGTCCTTAATTTTCATTGTCCTCTTGAGAACTGCATTTTCCTGCCTTACTTTTCTCAGTGCTGCTCTGTTTTTTTAATTATATTTTCTTGTTTTTTGAGTTGTTTTAGGAGCTGTGATTCCATGGTTGGTGACTCCCTGCTATCCTGAATGGCTGATGTGAGCTCTCCCTGTCTCTCCTCATCTGCCATGTCCTCTCTTCCTTCTGCGTCACTTTCCCTTCTCTCACACTCCTCATCTTTTCTTTCCTCAATCTGAGAAACTGGTGTAAGTAGAAGATATGACACTGTTCATTTTTAAATACTAAAATAATTTTGTCACTCAAACAAGAAATATTGGTATGGTTATCAAGAGTTCATATACATTATACCTGTGTCATCTTTAATACAGTAGCTGTGATCAGCAGATATGGAGCCTGTCTTTGCAGGTGAGAGGGGGCATCTTGGAGTAGGGGCCCTCCTCTTTCTGACTACTGGCCGATGCACAAAGATGGTTGGTATCGCATCCTCCTTCAGCCTAGTCTCGCCTTTGCTGGTCTTGACAAACTGGTCAGCCTCAAAATGTGCCTGGGGAATGACTTCAGCTTAATTCTCACACTCAACAACTCACTTTTATCGAGGAGTACAGACGTGTAGAATATATCCCATAGTGGTTGAATACACACTATGAGGCCCAATTCCAATCTGCCCCCTAAAAACTCAGGCCCTGAACCTTAATTAATTACCTGACGTCGACTGTAAGTGACTAAGGGTCCAAATGCTGTAACCATGAATAGAGCAGCACTTACCCACTCTCATGACATGTTACCTTGACAACAAAATGTTGTTGACACCGGTCTCTGACTGGTAATTTACAGTTTACTTTCAACAGTACAGGGTGTGTGAGGGGGACGGACTCAAAACAAAATGTTCCTGGATCAGATCTCATCAAATCAGCAATGATCACAAACTACACATGTAAATGCAGACAGTAAACCTTTTCTTTATAAATTTCAAATTTCCTTGTGGTCTGGTATTTGAAAGTGTGTCAGTGTGCAAATGCATTGTTTGAATGTGATTACCTCACATATTTTTTTGTTGTTAAAATCTTTGTCTGTTACAGCTAAATTGCTCTTTCCGACTTTAGCCACCCATGTCTGTCTTCTGTCCCTGTCTTTGGGAAAGCCATACATGCGGATGCCTTTCTCTGAGCGGCTGGAGCAACCCCATGCAGCGCAGTACACCATAGTGAAGACTGTATCAAGGACATCATAGTGGAAATGACACAAACAGCTTGTCCTGCTGATCTGTTTGACTTCTGTAGACAAAGTTTTTCAGGAATTCATTGTGGTCTTCAGTTCATTGGGAAAAAGTGACTGTGTGATTTACTATGCATCCCTCTGCTTACCAACTGCTTACCATTGTTTTTAGGGAGCTGTTGATGTAGTTGTAGGCTAATATGTACAGCTGTGACAAACACCGGTCTAAGGGTTAAGTAATGTCAGCGTTGTCAATTCAGTTTCATGGTGTCTGTAGGACTTTAATTCAGCGAACACCGGGCTGAGGTTAAATGGGTGTGTGTGTGTGTGTGTGTGTGCTCTCTCCCTCAGAGCCGAGTGCAGCAGCCGTGTCTGCTATCACAGAGGTCTTTAGCGTGCACTAGACGGACTTTAATGATGAGAGAAATGTTTTATATGTAGTACTAAACTGTGTCAGAGTTTCGTGAAAACGTGTTTACAGCTGTTTGCTGCCGTTATCAATCCAGCGTTTCAGTCAGCGTCTGCTCAGCTGATGTGTGTGTGTGGAGGGGAGGGGGAGCGGCCATCACATCGATGGGAGATAAAACTTAAACTACAAGAGAAATATTGTGTACGTGGTTGAATATTTATTCCTTTTAAAGTTGATAATGCTGTTTAAAACTTAAACTTGAACAATTTGTTGCTTAATGTGCTTCTGATATCACGGTTATTCATCAAAAACAAACTACTCAGAGTATTAGTTACTTTAACTGGTGATGTCTCTGTCACCTCTCCAGACTAGGGCTCGAAACTTTGTGTGTTTTCCTTTACCAATAGTTAAAACGCTAACAATCAATTAATCATTAATGATTGATAAGATACAAAACAAGTGATTTTCCCCTCATTTTGATTGGTTGTTTTTTGTCTTTTTTTTTTTTTCTCATTTTACGTTTTTATTTCCTTATTCAGCAAATGTCAGACAAAAAACAAAATGAATACATTTTTAACTGGTTAAATTCTTAATGCAAAATCAATCATTAACGTCCTTTCTTTGTTTTGTTTTTTTTTCTTCCTCATGTCCTGGTTTTCACTGGCTTGTTTGCTATCAAATCACCTTACTGGCTACAAAAATGCAGATAAAAGGTTTGGATATTAATTAAAATTGTACTCAGTACTCAACTATGATTTTAAAAGTAAGTAGATTACATGGTTAAATGAATACTTAAGTACAAGTAAAAGTACAGACTTGAAAATCTACTCATAAAAGTACAAGTACCTCAAAAAATTACTTAATTACAGTAATCTGAGTATTTGTAATTAATTACTTCCCCCTCTGGACAGCATAGTAGCCTAAGACATGATCACTTTATTTTGTGCAGAAAAAATGAAACCATGACAGTCTTAAGTTACAAATCAAGCACATTATGTTAATGGCTGCTTTTCAGGTTTATTGTTTTCTCTTAAATGATTCAAATGTGTGACAAAGGACGTTTTCTGATGAGTAGATTATACCTGCCTTATACTATGTCAGCAAGCAATGCACCAATAAGGCTGTGTTGTAGATATTGATGAGAGGATGATGATATTGGGTGATATGAATGTAAGATGATGCCAAAAGATTGATACTGATTGATACTAATCTGTGTTTTTATTTATTCTTAATACAGATGGCTGAACGCAAAAACCCAGTGTGGCAACATTTGCACTTTTTTACTTGAAAGTATGTGTGTCGAACAAAGCTGAATCCTACTGTGTTCAGTAGGTGTTGTCAGTTAAAGTTGTTAAATTGTGAAACGTTTACATTTCAATAAATGTTTCTTTGTTTAAACTTGAGACCTGTAATATTTGTTATCATTGTCATTTTTTTCATGTAAATTGAGGGAGCAAAAGCAGTATCGGCCACAA
This sequence comes from Cetoscarus ocellatus, assembly GCA_037902135.1. Taxonomy (NCBI): domain Eukaryota; kingdom Metazoa; phylum Chordata; class Actinopteri; order Labriformes; family Labridae; genus Cetoscarus; species Cetoscarus ocellatus. Next base: position 1,595,270 of record JBAMNC010001447.1, read on the forward strand.
ATATCAGCCCAAGAAAATTGGTCATCGGCTAAGGGTGATGGAAAAAATCGGTATCAGCATCTGCCCTAAAAAATCCATATCGGTCGATCCCTAGTTATACTAAATTGCTACTGGAATCACAATTTCCCTGAGGGATTAATAAAGTTCCTAATCTTATCAAATCTTATCTAATCAAATCTAATCTAATCTAATCTAATCTTCCAAAATATCAACCAATCAGGGTGCTGGATTTGGTTACAATCCCTCCTACTTCATTTGCATTAGGTCTACTAGTACTACGAGTGACATATTTTGAGTTTTCTAGAAGTACTAGAAAAAAATAAAATAAAATAAAATAAATATATATACATATATATAGAGAGAGAGAGAGCGAGAGAAAGAGGCACACACACACACACATATATGTGTGTGTGTGTATGTAGGTGTGTGTGTATGTGTACATTTACAGTATATACACCAGTCAGGCATAACAGTATGACCACCTGCTACCCTGACTAGTCCGCAACTATACAGCCTCATTGGCAACAAAACTGAAATGCATATTGTACTCTGACACCTTTAGAGGCTCAGCCCCCTGTTTTGGTTTCCTTTTAGTCATGGACATGTTTTTGATTTTTACACAACATCTATTTCTTAAAGAATATGAAGAGTAAAACTTTCTGTTCTTTTTTAATTTATAAATTCTTACAAGACAAATTATGGAATTTTATTGATGCTTGATTATTCCCTGTCTTTACCATTTAATATGTTTAGACACCTTACAACTGTGGTCTTCTAGGGCAGTGTTTCTCTACCAGGGGTCCGTTGGCCCCTAGTAGTCCATGGTGTAGTTGCAAGGGGTCCTTAAATATAATATATACTAAAAAAAAAAGATCCTATGACATTTATAAAAATATTATTTCACTCAAATGTGCCTAAGAAGTTTACCTAAACTACAGAGGGTAACAGGACTTTTTTTTCTCCAATTCCATCTGTTTCACAAGTGTAATTTATTTATCTAAGTTTATATAATACAAACCTGACACAATCTGCATCCTTTTTAAATATGAGCCCCCTACTGTTTCAGTGGTCAAACACAATTTCTTTATTTCTTAATAATGATTTTACTGTGAATCATCTGCAGGAAGGTGTTTTAGGAAAACTAATTAAATTGCAAGATTCAGGTTAGCCCTTGAAATTAAGTGAGTGTTCTAAACAGGAGAAGATGATAAGCACAGTTACACAAAGAAGAAGAAGAAGAAGTAGAAGAAGATTATGGACCACCTGGGTGGGTGGGTCCTCAGGGTAGATCAAAAATATGTAGGCGTTCCAGGATCCCAAAAAGGTTGAGGACCACTGACCCAAAATATTCTATCGCTATAGCAACAGACAACAACTGATTTATGACACTAGCACCTTTGGAACTACATGTAATCATTGGAATTTATAATCTTTGACCTGACAGATTGTTCCCATAAAAAAGTCTGTCATGCAAATTTGATCCCTCATACACTTTATTTACACAGTAGATTTGACCAAAATTCTAAATGCCCAATACACAAGAAAAATACAAATCAAGCATTGCAGCTCTCGTTTACTGCTAGTGGTTTTAATGAGTTCAAAAAATATTAAAGACCTAATTAAAGCTTAGAAAGTCTTAAACTGCCTTTACCAACTCTGAGTTAAGTATTCATAAACCCAAACATCAAGCCCAGTATCCCCAAAGAAACACATTAACCACTAGCAGCAATAGAGCGTTAACATTGCATACACTGCTCCAGAGGGGTTCTTCCTGAAGTGAGCTCAGCTCAATGTTCCCAGTCACTGGAGACACAGAGCCGCTGCTCCTTTCAGTCAGACAACAGATCCACAGTGCTGCTCTTGACCACCATGATGAATTTAGCAAACGGTTAGAGTCAGCACCAGAGTCGGAGTTCTCTGTGTCAAGGATTTCAGGGGGACTTGCAAGGTCAATACGTGACTCCTGGCTGTGCCTTGACCACCAGGTTAGCCTGTAAAGCTAGAAAGAACAAGAGATTTTAAACAAAAGTTTCAGAGTTGTTTTAACTTTAAACCACTCTGGGCCAAATCAAATGTAATCTTTTAGCATCCGCAATGTGATTTATCAAACCCCAAACTGATTGTGCTTGGTGTTTTTTAGCACATTTGAAAGGCAGGTGCAAATTGGCACAGCGTTACGCACAGAGGGCTGAAGATGGAGCGAGAGAATCTTCTGTGAAAAACAGGGATGATCCAGTGTGTCATCATACTCATGCAGACACGCGTAAAGTAAACCCTCTCTGTTTTGTGCTCTTAATACATCTTGGAAGAGGTCATTTAACCTATTTAAAAAAGATCCCCTCCATAGCCAGAATCACTCATTTGTCACTCAGAGCTGACTGCGTCACACTCCTGGGTTTTTCTTCAGTGAGTGGCTCTAGTTGCCACAGCCTGAAGGTAAGTCCATTAGGTGCTGCAGTGTTTCGCTCAGATGGGTTTTGGATCAAGTATGAATTCAGTGTTTTTGAACCTTGGGCAAATGTCGCAACAAACATCCGTCCAGTGGATTTTATCCCTCCAGTTTATTGCACAATTTGCATTTTCATTCAAAATTTTGAAGCATTTCCACACAAAGCTGGTGTCAGACATTGTGTTGTGTGTCTCATTCAGATGGTAAAGACACAAGTTACTGTTTTAAGTCCTAAACCGTCTGTCAGAATGCCGTAGCAGTTCTAGTGTTAACACGACAACCGCTACGGCAGTCTGACAGACGGTTTGGGATTTTTGGATACCAACAAATTTGTTCAAATAAATCACAAGCCTGTCATGCCATGAGTTTTCCTGAATATATGTTCTATATGTCTATACGTTTTCTGCAGCTTGTAAGGTTGTCTAATGAAGCACTAAAGATTTTTGAACATTTATTCCTCCAACTGCTGCTGTGCTCACACAGACGGCTGAAGAATGAAACATAATGAAACATTTAGCGTAGGTGATTTAAACGCCGCTGTTGTGTTTACAGCACGAGCTGCAGCAGCTACAAGCACCAGCAAACAGGAGGCAGTGCCAAATACAGCCAGTGCAAAAACACAAGAGCCTTGTCACCTGCAGTGGTTGTGACCTGCACTGTGAGGGCTGAGAGCTTTTGCCCTGAGAGTGCACTGTAGGCGTGCTCTCCGCAGTGCTGACCCTGTTCATAGTTTCATTTGTTAGTCTCATTTTCTAAGTGTTTACTAAATACGGTGAAAAAAACACAAAACATTTTAAGTTAAATTCACAGGAGATATTAATAATGTTTTTAATCCTGCTCAGTTTTCACTGGTATATTCTGTAATGTTATAGCCGACTGCAAAACCAAAAAATTAGATCAGTATTGTGCAACAGTCGGGAGGAGGGGTCCCCCGAATATTGACGGGTGTTTCGCACACTGTGTGTAACTATGTGAATGCTGTCATTTAGATTATGATTTAATTGGAATCAGAAAATGAAAATTAAAAATGATGAATAAAAATATACATGAGGGAACAGTGGTGACCTTGTCCGTCAAAATGAAAGACAGCAATAAAGATACTGCAACCTCTGGTCAGAATATTAAAATAGAGACATATTGTCCCTCCAGAGCTGTGTGCCTTTCACACATCTCCTAAATCCCGTTTCTTCTCACAGCACTGAGATGTCTCTGCTGGAGTTCACCAGTGTGCTTATTTCCCTCCAACTCCATGGCTTCAAACTTCATTTTTCGTTTACAGCCACTCTGCCCTCCCAAACTCTCCACGGTGACAGCTGGTAGCACACTCAAAATCCTCATTTAAAGACGGCGGTCCACACTTCTATTGCACCTGTTATCAATTGAACATGCAATCATAGAAGATCACCTGCAACGCGCCCACTAATGGCATGTGCAATTTTTTAGTTTGCACACACAATTTTGCACTTGTTATTTGGTATCTTAGTAGATCTGGCCCTTTGTTTTAAAAATCAGTTTTTGGTCTTCCTTCAAACGGTATCATCAGGTTCTGGTTGAAGGAAGACCATGCAAAGTAAGCATGTCATTACTTTGGATATAACTGGCCTGTTTTTTGATGGCAGGTATGTTGGCAATGTTACACGACTTTTGTGCCAATTGTTTGTGCATGAAGGCTAAAGTCCATTCAAGGTGCCCTACATCTTCATTATCTGATGATCATTAAATATGTGGCAGATAATATTAGAATCTCCAGGAAATACATTTAATGGCCTTAAACTCGGTTTTTGTGTTTCACATGTTATTAATAAGAACAATATTAAACCAAAATTATGAAGAGTTCTTACATGCTCTTCAGGTATTGGGGCAGTGGCAAGGCTGACAGCAACAATGATAAGACATGTGAGAGCCAACAGGATGAGAGCAAAGTGCAGGTAGTGGACATCGGCCAGGATAGCAGGGCGAAGATCCCTCTGACCACAGGCAGGCGGTGGAAAGGAAAACTCCAGAACCATGCGAATTATTCCCACTACAAGTCCAGCTGTCAAACCCCAGAATGCACCCTAAGACAGTCAAACACACACACATTTTAACCAAAATATGACCTTTTATATTTATACATTTCTCAAAGAATTTGCTAACTTGGGACTAAAAAAAACCTAAGCAACATCTTTCTAGGGTTTTTTCACGTACCTCATCGAAACTATTGTAAGTCTCAAGTGCTTGTTTGCTGCAGAGGTTTAAATCTAATTCTAATTTCTTCCAATTTTCTTCTTTCTATTTCATTAATTTTTTGTGTTGAATATAATTCAGTTTAGAAGAATATGACATTTCTGTCATGATATGGCTAGTTCTGTTTTATTTTCTATGATTTTTTCCTTGCATTTCTTGTTTAGGCCTCTTGTTCCTCTTGTCTTGTGTCCCGTGTTACTGTCATGATCCTGCTCTTTGTCTGAGTTAAGTTACCCATTTTGTGTTCATGTTTTCATATGTGTCATGTTTTCAGTCACATGTTTCCTGCTTTATTTTGAACTCCCTCTGTTCCATGTGGTGTTTTCCTGCCCTCCCTTCTATGTGCCTCTGATTACGATTCCCTCCACCTGCGTGACTGTCTCACCTGTGTCTGATTACTCGTGTTTGCCCTTGTCTTTGTGGGTTCATTCGTCTTCATTTTACAGCCATAGTGTCAGTCTGCAGTGTCACTTGTGTTCCCTAATGTTTTTAGTTTGTCTGGTTTTTGTTGATTTTTTCAGGAACTTTGATTTGTACTTTTTTGAATTTTGTTCCTCGTGTTTTTTTTCTTTGTTTGCCTGGTTTGATTTGATACTTTGTTAGAGATTTTTATGTTGAGCTTTGACTTTTTTTAATGGATTCGTGTTTTTTTTGTTTTTTTTTTTAAAATCCCATTTCAGCTTTTATTAAAGGCTATTGTTTTTTATCTGCATTTTGGTCTCTCTTCCTTTTGCTTTTCTTAGTTTACTCTAGTTTCAAGCCCTGACAAATCCACTATTTCCGATAAACCCTTTTATTGCATCCCAGACAAACCCGGGATCGTTGACTGACTGCCTATTGGAAAACTTTGTCATGCACTCAGTGCATCAAGGATTCACATACTCAAATGAAATCTGTTCTTCAGAAAGATTCATAGAAGGTTTATCCTTCCAGTGTGGGATTGTATGCCCACCATAAATCAGTGAGATCAAAGTCTGAGATTAAATGTTTTAAGGCTGCTGTTGACTACGGGTTAGAATTTGATTTGGTTGATATATTCATTTTTTGATCCAGTATGGCTTTAAATCACCACCAAAGACTTCAAATTCAGAGAGCTGGTCCAGATGATTCCTGAGCTGGATAAAGAACATATCATTGTAATTGTTTGGTGCATATACATTGATGTGATACTGTGAAGTATTTGCCCTCTTCCTGATTTCTTATTTCTTTGCATATTTGTTGCACTGAAATGTTTCAGATCATCACACAAATTTTAGTATTGGACAAAGATAACCTGAGTAAATACAAAATGCAGTTTTTAAATGATGATTTTATTTTTTAAGGGAAAAAAGCTCTCCAAACCTACATGACCCTATTTGAAAAAGTAATTGCCCCCCTTGTTAAATCACGAGTTAACTGTGATTAACCACATTTTTTTGAAAGCTGAGTTCAATTTCCCTCACCACACGCAGACCCGATTACGGCCAGACCTGTTGAATTAAGAAATAATTTAAAGGTCCAATTTTTTGCTCCTTTTCTGCAGTTTAACATGAATCCTTGATGTCTTCATGAAACATTAGTAACATGCTTTGGTCCAAAAAGGCAATAAATAAAGCACAACTGCATTCTTCCCATGCTCACATAACCCCTCTGCTTAGAACGGCTGGTTTTGAGGGCGGTCACATTCATATGCTAATGAGCTAAAGTAGCCTACATACGGCAATTCAGGATAGAGTAGTGTAACTCCAGCCACGGGCCGCTTACAGTCCTGAACACATACAAACCCTTAATTCATGTCGATGTAAGTACCAGATCTGTCCCACACCGGTTACCACAAACACGAATACAACAGCAAAGCTCTTTTCCCCCAAACATCACAGGCTAACGCACAACATGCTAACCGCAGTGAGATAGCCACAACTTAGCCTACCTTCCGGGCTAACATTAGCACAAACAGAGGGACCTGGGGTGGGTAAAGGACTGATTATATTCAGCCAACTGTTAAGATTCTCCTCCTGAACACACACATGAATCACAAATTCACACCGTTTAACAGACAACAGTGATCAGGTTTTCCCCAAAACATCACAGGCTAATGCACAACATGCTAACCTTGGCCTAGTCACCGCAGTGGAACTGATTATATTCGGCCAACAGCTAAACTTCCCTTGCCTAATGTAAGAATGCTCATACATTTAAGTTTATCCTTCAGACAGTAACGTGAACATTGACGAACATGTTGTGCAGTTACCTCTAGTTCACTTCACCCTGCTGTTAGCATTAGCTCGTAGCAATGAGCAAAGTAAATACTACACAGCATTAAAATACTCACATTTCCATCATCAGGTTTGGCGATGGATTGTTGGTACTGAGCCTGGATTCAGGAAAAGTCTAGTTCCCAGTCCTGTGTTGAACTGACTGAAGCTGAAGAAACAGTCGGACGAGCCATCCACTGGGCCCTTTGGTCCTCTGAGGCTGGTAGCCTATATTCACTCATTCATTCATTTTCTATAACGACTATGCCTTTAGGGGTCGCGGGGGACTGGAGCCTATCCCAGCTGTTGTTGGGCGAGAGGCGGGGTACACCCTGAACTGGTCGCCAGTCGATTGCAGGGCCACGTAGAGAGACAGACAACCATTCACGCTCACACTGATACCTAAGGGCAATTTAGAGTGACCAATTAACCTAATGAGCATGTTTTTGGTCTATGGGAGGAAGCTTGAGTGCCCGGAGAGAACCCACGCATGCACAGGAAGAACATGAACCGGGAATCGAACCGGCGACCTTCTTGCTGTGAGGCACGTGCACTACCTGCTGCGCCACCATGCCGCCCTGGTGGTCTATATGTGAAGATATATGTGGCTGTTTACAGCCAACAACCGAGCAGTGACAGCTTCTGAGCTTAGACATGCTGAACACAGATCTCTCACTAAGAATAAAAACAACATGGCTGCTCTTCACAGAGGAATCTCTGCAGCATGGGGGAGGTTGGGGATACTCAGGTAGACAATCAGGTTAGGTATGCAAATCAAAAATATACTGTTACGTAACAGTATATCCACAGACTCAACAGCTCGCCGAATACCATGAGTTTACATTCATGCAGCCTGCTAAATACAGGTTTTGTTGTCTAATATCACATTTTGTGGGCTGGGAGGAAGGCCAAATACCCCAAAATGTGTTCAAAAGCCTTAAAAAAGTGTTTTTTGCAGAATATGTCCCCTTTAAATAGAACCTGTCTGATAGAGTGAAACAGGCTGTAAGATCTCCAAAAGAAACACATCATGCCAGGATCCAAAGAAATTCAAGAACAAATGAGAATCAAAGTGATTGAAATCTATCAGTCTATTACAAAGCCATTTCAAAGGCTTTAGGACTCCAGTGAACCACGGTCAGAGCCATTATCCACAAATGGAGAAAACTGGGAACAGTGGTGAACCTTCCCAGGAGTGGTCAGCCTACCAAAATTACACCAAGAGCACGACAACGACTCATCCAGGAGGTCAAAAAGAACCCAGAACAACATCTTAAGAACTGCAGGCCTCACCTGCCTCAGTTAAGGTTAACAATAAGAAAGAGACTGGGCAAAAATGGCATCATGGGAGAGCTCCAAGGCCAAAACCACTACTGACCAAACAGAACACAAAGGCTCGTCTCACATTTGCCAAAAAACATCTTGATGATCCCCAAGACTTTTGGGAAAATATTCTGTGGACTGACCAGACAAAAGTTGAACTTTGTTGAAGGTGTGCGTCCCGTTACATCTGGTGTAAAAACAACACAGCATTTGATAAAAAGAACATCATAGCAACAGTCAGACATGGTGGTGGTAGTGTGATGGTCTGGGGCTGCTTTGCTGCTTCAGGACCTGGATGACTGATGGAACCATAAAGTCCACGTCTGAATGGCTTAAAAAAAAATTAAATTAAGGTTTTGAAGTGGCCGAGTCAAAGTCCAGACTTAAATCCAATTGAGATGCTGTGGTGTGACCTTAAACGGGCAGTTCATGTTCGAAAACCCTCCAATTAGGCTGAATTAAAACAATTCTGTTCAGAAGAGTGGTCCAAAATTCCTCCACAGCGATGTGAAAGACTCATCACCAGTTATCACAAATGCTTGATTGCAGTTATTGCTGCCAAGGGTAAAACAACCAGTTATTAGGTTCAGGGGACAATTACTTTTTCACATAGGGTCATGTAGGTTTGGAGAGCTTTTTTCCCTTAATAAATAAAATCATCATTTAAAAACTGCATTTTGTATTTACTTAGGTTATCTTTGTCTAATGTTAAAATTTGTGTGATGATGTGAAACATTTAAGTGTGAAAAATATGCAAAAAAAAAAAAGAAATCAGGAAGGGGCAAATACTTTTTCACAGCACTGTATATTAGTCAACATGGGTTTACAACCATAACGTATACATTTAGCTAAGACAACTTGACCCTCTTTGTCTCTCCATTTACTGAATTTCATTTATTGGAAGAGTTTTATGCATCAGCGTGATCACAGATTTTGTATTATATTGTGCAGGAGAAGACACAAAAACTGTATATGGATCATTTTCAAGCTTAAACATATTTTTTTAAGGAGATGCATTCCTGAAGCATGGCTATATCTACTTTAGGGCTGCAGCTGTTGATTCTTTTTGTAATCGAGTACTCTATTGATTATTTTTGGTGATTAATTGAGTAATCGGATAAGGTATAGATTGCGCATAATGCATTTTTTTTATTTTTTACATTTAATCACTTCAGCTTTATTGAAAAGCATCAATAACACACAAAACAGAAAATAAGTCAAGTCTTTTAAAGGACCAATTAATTATTTCCTTTTTGAACATTTTAAGCATAAACAGGATCCCAAAATCAAAATACATATTTTTCTATTTGTAAAAAGTAGTTCCTACGTGAAACTGCTCACAACAAGGTCTGCAGATTATTTGGAGAAATCAGGTCATGAGTTTTACACTGAGACACTGGTTTTGAATTTTCCAAAGTATTTTTGGACATCACAGGACTTTGCCAATTATACTAGAGAGAAGGCCGACATCTCTACAGCTTATATCTCAAAAAGGTTCAACTCGTTCATACAGTAATAACCTAAATGGATAAACAGGTCCTTTAAGTTATAATGATAACTGTCTCTGCAGAAAGCATGAAAACAGTCACAACAAATCAAATGATACTGACATTTACCTATGTGCAATGGTGTAAATATTTTTTAACTTTAAAATTTGTTTTGTTTATATTGTTCTTGCAGTTTTATTTTTTCTCTGGGTCATATATTACTTTATTTTAGCAGTTTTTTGAGTTTGGTTATTTTTATATTATTTGTTTTTATTCATGGTTATCTCTTTTTGCTATATTTTTGCCTTTACAGCTGTAACCATGCTAATTTCCATATTGAGGATCTAATTTATCATATTTTATTACTAGGCCCAAATAATATCATGCTTTGTTTTTGAATAGCCTTGAACTTTTGTCCTTTAGTATTTATATTAAAAAAATTCAATTTATTTCTAATCAAGTTGACAAAATGGTTGACAAATTCAACAGCCTGGCATAAAACACATGTATAGAAAGCAGGTTTGATGACGGAAAAGACCCCATCCCCATCCCACCAAGTGCAGTAAATTTAGTAACCCAACCTTGTTGTCTTTCCTACCTTGGACCACCCTCATAATACCAGTCCCCAATCCCCTACTCTATCGTTACAGGGTTGTAGCATAGTTGTATGATTAATCCCTCCTGACATGCCAACACTCTAGAAAGACTCATTTAAAGAGAAGTATATGATCACAATTCTTGAAATTTACGACAAAAGAATAATATGCTAGATGTAGTCTGAATAGAGTGGATAATAATTAACTTTAGTCACGCACGTTAGTAAAGGCTACAGTCTACACGCATGATCCTACTGATTTACATTATTTCTTAATGTCTACATTTATAGCATTTTTGTTATAAAAGACCTGAATTGGATTTCCAGTTGTTAAAAAGTGCTACAGAGGTGTAAAAGGTCACGTCCTAAACAACAATCAGTGAGGGTTTGCAGAAAGCAATTTGATTCTGAATTTTAACCAAATCCTGCATATTAATCCCTGTATATTTAACAAATTTGTCATAGAAATCCTGACATTCTTTTCAATTGTCAAAAACTAGTATGGTAAATTTGGTTGAAAAGAAATATACCTGGGCAGTCCTAATAGCAGTCTGTTGGACATTGGACAATTGGTTTTAAGCTGCCATCCCTGCTGTGCAGAGGAAGTCAAGAAGATAGCATTTTATAGCTGCAGTTGTATCAGTTCATTACTGGGGTTGCCAAAAACATCACACACAATCCAATTCTTTTTAATTATACATTGGAAACATTTTTTTTTGTCTCAGACTTGTTCACTTGTCCATTTTTTGCATTCACAGTCAGCACTTAGAGATTGGTGCATGTTTTGTTTATATACTTGTCTTTTGAAATAATTACTAGGCCTGTTTTTGTGTGTGATACCTACCTGCTCGTTGGCACGTGGCCAAAAGATAGCCATGAGGAAAACTGCCGTGATTGGAGGAGCTAGAAAGCTGGTTACTGACTGGATATAATCAAACAGCTGCCCACTATTTGCTGTTTGAATGATTGGAATCCACAACAGACTAACACACACCAAAACCAGGATGAACACCCTAATAAGAACAAAGACAAGGTCAGCTTAGGTTGAGTTAAAATGAGAAAAACAAAACAAAACAAAAAACATCAGGTTCCATGGAATGATCTGTGTTACAGGTAAGTGATTTCAATATAAATGCTAAATAGTGTCAGAATTATTGTTTATCAAGTGCAGCTTTGACTGTGTGCCAAGAAACAATAGACTTAAATCTATAATAAAAAACACCTCTTATCTGAAGTAGAAACTTGGGAATTAGTTCAAAAACACAAAGTTAAGTTTTTTTTTCTAAAACGTAATTGCATCCACACAGGATAGTTGCTAACAACTTGTTACTGAGGACTACAAAAATGGCTGGGGGACCTCTGATCCCCTTTTAAAAACGACATCACTCACACGATAACCACTGCCATACGCACACATTCATACATAAATACATCTATCTATCTATCTATCTATCTATTAATATTAATTATTTGAAACATTAACATAATCACTTGAGCACAGGATTATTTTAGGCTTCTAGATGCTAACATTTGGGCAACTAGATATTAGCATTTAAAATTTTCAAAATTGTATACAGTATGTATAAAATTTTGAAAATAACTACCTATTATAAGTATAACAATTATAAATAAAAAAGCTAAAATATTATAAATATAATAAATTAAATTACTAGTAAATTATACAATTATGAGTTACAATTTTATACAGTATGTATAAAACCATTAAAATAACAATACGTATTACAAATATAATCATTATAAATAAAAATTTTTTAGAATATTATACATTAGAAAAATTATATAACTTGTAAATTACACAGTTATGAGTTACAGTAAATATGTAACTGCAAAATAAAAGCAATATATATATATATGTATATGTTTATATATATATATATATATATATATATATATATATATATATATATATATGTGTGTGTGTGTGTGTGTGTGTGTGTGTGTGTGTGTATATACATATATATATATTCCAGTATGAAGTGGCGAATAATATACATGATGAAGACCAACTTCTGGTTTGTACTTCCGGTATGTGTTTGACATATGGCAGCACCCTTGCCCTGCAGATGGGTACCCTTGGTGAAAACCAGTCCTCTCTCTCAGGGCTGTCTCCTCTCTCTTTAGCACACCGAACACGACTTTGCGCCCTTGGAGACCACTCTCTATCCAAAGTCAATATACAGTCCTGATGGGGCGGGGTTAACCCTCCCGCGACACGACAGATACGTCTTGGTTTGACCACGTCGCTCTTTGCTTAGTCGCCAAAGTTGAAAAGTTTGAACTCTCTAGGCGATGTCCGGTGTGGCTGCGCGGCAACAGCCAATCAGCGTTGTGTGGGTGTTTTGAGGTACCCATGACAGACTGTTTTCATTCCGTTACACAGAGTTACAATCCACCGAAACCAGACCGCAGAGAACTCACAGAAGATGCTGCAGGGCCATCAGCTGCAGTGTTTTGTGGTTGGTAGGTGAGTGAAAAGAGGCAGTTGGAATAATGCAAGCTAATACATCCTATTATATGATATATGATATGATTGCGGTGAAACTCAAGTGGGCGTGACGTCACTGAGCGACGGCGATAAGGGATTGTGACCAAAATGAGTTATTTATGGACACACGACGCGACTTCAGTGGGCGACCCGATTTTAGTCGCAAAGTCGTGTTCGGTGTGAACGCAGCTTTAGATTCAGTCTTCAGGTTAGGGTTAGCTTGTATGTATTTGTTTTCCTTCTTTGGACTGGGAGGCTAATCCGTAACACATGTACACAAAAACATTGCATAAATATACACACAATTATACATACAAACATACACACACTCATCCAAACGCATTTACATACACACATAAACATGCATATATGCATACATACATATGCATACATGTATACACATTAAATATACATACAAACGTAAACACTCTCATGCATACACATGCACATTTCCCCCCATCTGCAACCCCTCTGTAAACTTGCAGAGCAGCTGGATCTGCCTGATTCAACAGAGTGGTACAAGGATGATGTGTTTTTGTAGGCTAGCACAGACGTTAGCAACATGCTGGTTCCTATGAGACTCCTCACTGTGTTCTTGGATCATTGCTGGTAATAAGGTCTGCCCAGTTAGCATCCTTAGAGGAGAAAGAGTCAAGAGCTTTGAGCAGGACGATAGCCAGAAGCTGCAACAAGACTTTTCACAATGGCAGCTTGTCTACAGAATAACTTGGATGCCACTGATTTTAGGTTGCAACCACATTAGCCCTTCTGTGCCATACTTGAAGTGTTTCCACCCTATGGTCCAGCTGGTTTGTGTAGTGTGAGTGCTTGGTGTTTGGATGTTGTTCACTCCCCTGGCCCGAGGAGAAGGTCGGCTTTGGCATGCTATGGTTGCTCATGCACAGGTGAGACCACTCCTAACCTGTGGACCTCAGATTATTTGTTCAGAGGATGTTTGTGTTTTGATCCTGTGTGACTGGAACATGTCTGAAATATATTTAGCAGATAAAAAAAATCCAAAACACATATCTGTGACTCACATAACTGTGACTCACATAACATCAGCTATGTGACTTCCTTCAGAACAACAGCCTGTTTGAGGACTTTCAGTCAGGATTTAGAGCTCATCACAGCACAGAGACTGCTCTAGTTACAGTAACTAACGACCTACTCTCAGCTTCAGATGAGGGACTTCTTTCTGTACTTGTTTTGTTGGATCTTAGTGCAGCTTTTGACACCATTGATCATGATGTTCTTATACAGAGATTAGAGGTATTACTTGGGATTACAGGAACTGCCCTAAATTGGTTTAAGTCCTACTTATCTGATAGATACCAGTTTGAACACGTGAACAACAAGTCCTCTGTGTACACTAAAGTAAGTTACGGAGTTCCTCAAGGCTCCATGCTAGGTCCAATTCTCTTCTCCATATATATGCTTCCCCTCTGTGATATCATGAGGAAATACTCTGTTAATTTTCATTGTTACGCTGATGATACTCAGCTGTATGTATCAATGAAGCCAGGTGAGACGAATCAGTTATCTAAACTAGACGCGTGTCTAAAGGACATTAGGACCTGTATGGCCAAAAATTTTCTTCTTCTTAACTCAGACAGAGGTCAGAGGTCATTGTGCTGGGCCCTCGACACCTTAGAGAAACCTTTTCTAACTTAAAACTAGAATAAAACTTATGTAACTACAACATGGAGGTTTGACCTAGGAGCAACCACCACTTTTTTAACGTATAATGTCAGGTTGTAATGTCTTGTCTGAGAATTCCCTCTAAAGAGGATGACCTGATCAAGTTAGTGTCCATGGCTGTGGCTATGGTGTATATATTACTGTTTATGAATAAACAATAAAAATGATTGTATTCGGGTCCCTGGCCATTTTTGTGGTGCTTGTAATCAGCTTGTTGGCAACCATCCTTTTAAAAACACAATAACGGGGCAAATATCAATGTCTTTGGAGAGGGGAGAGTAGCAGTCTAAAACTAATTCAGTGCAGTAAAACATCAACATCAAATAATGACAAGCACCGTGTTCTGTTTGTTATCTCTATCATGCAGAACTTAAACCTTTTTAATCAGAAATGACTGCAAATATGAGAGAATGACCTACTTATTTAGTGTATAATAGAATCGACATCTTCTCCCAGAGGTCAAGGGGAGCCAAGCTTCCCTGTTTTCCAGTCAAAATGATATCATACACTTTGTTTTACAGTTTGAAATAATAAGCTGTGCTGCTTCTTTTCTCTTTAAGGTTTCCAGTTTCCCATTCCTCCATTATACTTATACAAACGTATTTATCCATTTGTTAGAATAAAGCTTTTTTGATGTTTTTTTTTCTTGACAAGTAGCACAAAAACTGTCTGACAATGACAATATGGTATTACTAGCTTTCCATGTCTCATAGTGCCTTCATAACTTTTGTATTTATGTGAGCAGCAACTGCTAAATTCCCCCTAAAGGTGTGACTTAAAAATTGGTCTAGTTGGGGGTCGATAAAATTGTCAACTTAGAACTTTACTCCTTAAATAGAGTTTTCAAACATTATTTTAGTAGATTATTTCTTCCCTTTAATAACTACCAATTGGTGTTGTTTTTATTTTCTTTGGAAAGCCTGATAAGTCACCATTTACAGCTAGATACAACCTGAAAGGATCATGCATTTGTGGATTAAGCAACACATAATAAACATGTGGGTAGCGCCCCCTAAAAATGTGCCAAAAGCCCCACTTTCCCTGAATGAGGAGCTTTTCTTCCTGTGGCGTTGTCTTCCTGGGATGCTCACTCTGCGGCCTGTATTTGACCATTATCAACGAACTTTGTCCTGAGTTTGGAAATGATACCAGGGCTGACGACAAATAATGCTGCCACTCTGAATACCAGGACAGAGGTTGCAGATGCAGGGGATTTTGACACATTTTTTTGGGTGCTATCTACATGTTTGTCTGTGTTGCTCGTTCCACAAACGCACTACTGTTGCAAGTTGCAGTACATTTTAAAGGTGACTAATCAGGCTTTCCAACGATATAAAACACAATACCAATTGTTATTGTTAAAAGGGAGTATTATTAACTGAACATATTTAGAACATCTTCTGCTTGAGGTTCAAGCTTGCATGTTACCTCCACCACAGTTTATTCTTGCTGATCATTACAAAGATGGCTGATAGCCTTCTATTGGTGCTAAATAACCAGGAGCAAGCACACACATTTTAAAAGCTTCAGGAATTCTATGCTAAGCAGGTATGGCTAGAGATATGAGGAAAAAGCACTTTAAAGTGAAAGGTTGCTCAAAACTATGTTTAGACATTTTAGTGCAACTGAAAGAAAGAAAAAAAGAAAGATACTTTCTAGACAATCATTTTGCTTCATGACCTTTTTTAGGGATTAGGTGGGGCTTAAGTTGCATATATGTGAAACATTTTTTTTAATTATTATTTTATATATAGATCTGCTAAGATGTCATTTGGCTGGGGTGATCACTACAATACCTTCCAACAATCATGAGTTCTCTCTCAGACGCTCTTGGCCTGGCTTTATGGTAAAGGTCCAGTGTAAACAGAGTTGAGCTGCTATTAAAGATGGAAGTCAGAGATGACATCAGAGCAGCTAACATTACTGCAAGCATCAAACCACGAAGACCTGGACAAGAATAAAAAAAGACGAAATATTCAGAATTGGTGATCAGCTGAAAAAGTCTGTTAAATAATGTTCACAGATGCAGTGCTATTTAGGCCTAAAAGTATTAATTTAACCAATTTACATATTCATGATTTTGTTGCTGCAAGTACAGAATGCTGACTGCAAACCACTGACAGGTTTTTCTTACTGCTTGTTTGTTTACATGTTTACATTGCTCTTTGAAATCTGGACTGTGCAAGTGCAGTTTTATCTGTTTACAGTCCTGAACTAAGCTTGTGTTTGAGATAAGATATGATGATGATGATGATGACAGTAATAATATAATAATAATTATACAGCCCTCTTCTAAACCAGGTTACACAGTGCTGTACAAAAAGAAAAAACAAAATTAGGTAGATTAAAATAACTGTTAAAACACAAAATAAAACATGATCAGTAAAACAGGACAGTATAAAACATTGTTGGTAACAAATTTATAAATAAGAGCAAATAAAACAAATAAAAATTAGATAAAGTAAGACAGAACATCTTTTGTAAAATGTATTTTAAACAGAGATTCAAAAACAAATAATGAATTTGCCAGTCTAATGTTCTCAGGTAATATGTTTCACAGCTTAGGGGCTATGACAGCAAAAGCCTGGTCGCCCTTGGTCTCCAGCAGTGGTTGTCTGGCTTTGGGACCCACTATCACCCTTTGATTTCAATCTGTGACCCAAATTGAGGGAAATTTTCAATGTCTCAAATTTTTTTAATAAAAAGATGCTGCACATTGATCCTGAACTAAAAATGCATTTTAGGGACACAAGGACTTAAGTATATCAGTATAGTATAATATCAGTCAGTTGCACTAAATAAGCCATTGATCATGGGGCTGTTACAACACCCAAAACACTTCAGTAACTTCAGCCTTTTTACAAAAAAATATTAAAGTATGTAGCTTAAGCTGAGTACCTACTTATTAAATAAATAACAAGCACCCTTTGATTGAAATGTATGTCAGTTAACATTACAGGGTACTATCGCCACGGTTGCTAAGGAGTCTGAAAAGACTGGACTCAACTGCATAAAAACTCCTGTTGGCAGTGGGAAAGGGTCTAATCAGCATTCAGACCTGGGTTGAGCGACCCTGCAAGCGACACAGGTTTTTACTGGCTCGCCCCTGATCGGCTCCAGTGGTAACATCACACCCGCGTCAACGTGCTAATTTACGGGATGACGTTGGCGTAACGTGCCTACGGCATATTGAGCCCGTAACTTGGGAAAACAAAAGGACTCAGCAACAAATTCCATCTGCCTTTGTATCATTAGCGCTCAAATGTTGTTCAGTTTGCGCTGAGTCTGTACATTTTAAAAGAGAGACAAATGTACGAAGTACAGAAAAAAGTTGACCACCGTGTCCATGGCGTCCATTCTCCTTTCCATCGTTTACATGGCCGTGTTTCGGTGCACTGTTGATGTCATCAATGTGATGACGCACAAGAGGCTGCTGCCGATTAGACCCAGGTCTGCTGGCAATGGGAAAGGAGTCACTTGCCGATTGTTAGCGGGTTTACCTGTGTTTAAAAAGAACCGCGTTGATGCGCTAATTTGAGTGGGAAAGCGGTTTTAGAAAACAAAAAGATTTCTCTTTCTCTTTAAATCTGCAAGACAGAGGGTAAATTGTGCGGGAATGTGAGAGTAGATGTGTTGGTGCCTGAATTTTGCAACAATTTTGCTACCTTGTGCGGGAATGGCAAGTGCACGCACACACACACACACCCACCCCCACCCCCACCCACACACACACACACACACACACTAACAGCAGGCCCTGACGGGAGGAGGACCGAGTGGAGGTACGTAGGACCTTTAATTTCTACACTTTTTAGCCCCGGGTCCCATGGACCCGAACATCCTGTATGTAATATGAATGTGTAGGGGGGGTGTACTGTGTGTGGTCATTGAATATGTGTTCTGATAGTATGTTCTTCAATGAGTCTGAGTTTGGAAAAATAATTAATTGCATCATTTTTCTTCTGATAAAAAATAAAAACGGGTCCCACAGACGCAAACATCATACAACACCTTTTGGATAGTTGCATGGCAGAAAACTTCCTTCAATTTAACAACTCCAAATCTGAAATAATCCTCTGTAACATAAAAGACTCCCCCCTCCTTCAGTCTAGTCTTGGTCCACTTCCAGTAAACGTTAAGACTGGACTTCTGTAATTCACTATTACCTGGTTTAAATCAAAAATCTCTTTCTCGCCTTCAAGGACTTCAGAATGCAGCAGCTCAGCTTTTAACAAGTTTTAACTGACGATATCACATCACTCCAATTTTAGACTCCCTTCACTGGCTTCTCACCAGTTTTGGAAACAATTTTAAGATTTTATTGATTACTTTTAATGCACTCATGGGCCTGGCTCCTAGCTATATTTCAGAGTTACTGATACGAGCCAAATGAAGCCTCAGATCCTGAGGCAAAGGCCTCCTGGTTGTTCCAAGGTCAAGACTCAAAGCTAAGATGATCGAGCTCTCTCCATCAGAGCTCCTCGACTTTAGAACGGCCTGCCAGAGGAGGTACGGCGTGCAGAGTCAGTCACTTCTTTTAAACCCCTTTGGAAAACTCACTTTTACAGACTTGCCTTTATGTGATGTCACCTTTTACCTCTATCTCTCATTTTATGTTGCAGGGTTCTTGTATTGTCTGGGTTCTTATGATTTTGAGCAGGACCTTCAATTCATGGGCCTTGAGTCTGAAGATTGCACCAGTGCCTGACGGTTTTGTGTCTTCGGCGTGTATTCACACATCGAATCATAACTGCATGTGTGTTTCTGTGTCCTGGGGGGATGTGGACGAGGTGTTTCTGGCCCTATAAGCTGGGAGCCTCCTGTGTTTGTTGTGATGGGTGATTGGTCCTGGATAGTTGTGCCTATTTATTGGGTTCTAGGTTTTCCTCAGGTTCCGTGAAATTTTCTCTGTTCAATGAACATCAGAATCAGAATCAGAATCAGAAATACTTTATTAATCCCCAAGGGGAAATTCGGTTGTTTCAGATTAAGACATTAGAATAGACAGTAGCATTAAAAAAAATAATAAAGATAAAATAAATACAAGTAAAAATAAAAACAAATGAAAAGAGCATAAAAATTAAGTAAGCAGGTTGCAACGTGCAGAGTCTTTAAGCAACATGGTTGATCTGAGGGTCCAGAAGTGTTAATGCTGTCCTCTTAGGTTCTTACCATGCTTCTGTCTATTATGCCTGTTGTGTTTGTAAGGGTTCTTAGATTTAACTTGTTCTTTTTATTTTCTTTTGAGCTTAACCTCTTTTGCTTTGTCTTCTGTATGTTTCTGTCTGTCTGTCAACGCACTGTGTAAACCTCTGTTTTTAAAAGTGCTATACAAATTAAGTTGTTATAAATAAAGTTATTATGGTGATATGGTGATTAATTGTAAGACATAAATAAGGAAGGGCCTTTATTGGCCCACATATGCTGCACCCATGACCCTGCCCGAGCCCAAAATAAAAAGTGATTCGTCAGAAAATGTGATACGTCATTTTCTTATTTAATTTGTTGTTGTATTTTTTGTATTTTTGATTGTGATTTGGGATTTATTATTTTGTCATTGTATTTGTTGTGCTCCTCTGATTTGTTGTTGTTTTTTGATTTTGTTATGGCCGCTGCTGTATTCTGGAGCCTCTCTCCCCCTTGTGTGTGTGTCCTTGAGTGTGCTCTCGTGTGCGCATGTGTGTGCTTGTGTGTGTGCCTATCTGCGCGCTCTCAGGTTGCTGCTGCTGAAGAGATGGCTGATCCTATCCACCTGAGCTGGGGAAGTCTGATTGGGAAGCTGACTGACAGGCTCCAAACCAGCCAGTCAGGAGCGACTGGAGCAGTATAAGTATGGAGCCACAACACTGACAGTAAGATTGGTATGAAAAAAAAACTTGGCATTGAAGAAAAACTTGCACTGGCACTGAAACAAGTATTGGCATTGTAAAACGTTGAATTGAAAAAATAAAATACAGACATTAAAAAAAAACCGAATGTTTTTTCAGGATATTCTTTTTAATGATGTTTTATGTGTGATCTTCTGATTTTTTTTTTACACTTTCTCTCTCTTTTTTTTCTTTTTCTCAGCGTCACAGATTTTCAGTTTCAACTTTCTGGTTTTCAGTTACAGTTCTCATTTTTTCAGTTTCAACTTACTGGTTTTCAGTTACAGTTCTCATTTTTTCAGTTTCAACTTACTGGCAGTGTTTTGACGTGGAGGGGAGGGGTGGGGGTTGGGGGCGGGGCTTGGAGTGCGAGGACGCGCTTCCAGGTTTTGATGAGAGGAGAGCGGAGAGGAGAGCGGCCTCTGTCGGCCTCCAACAACACTGTTTTCCCTGCGGCTGTGATCGACACTGAGACCAATGGATGCAAGCTCACCTGAACTCACAAACTGCCATAAAGCCTGTTTTTTTCAGTTGGTATTTTTCACATAGAACCTTGTGGCGTTAAAATCACCTTATGCTTCATGTCATGCTAATTTAGCAATCGTGCTAACGTTCGCTAAGCTAGCTGATGTAAAAGTGCTTTGAGTCTTTACTACAGACATAAACACTGACAGGAGGGATTCTTCATCACCAAAAAACATTTCACGGGGCGCCCTCCCAAATACACTTTAAGGGAAACACTGTGATATTCGACTCCAACTTGTGAACTGCAGCACCCCTCTGATCGCCCTTCTGACTGACTGCAGTCCACCTATCAATCCCAATTCAAGAAATAATTGCTTTAACATCAATATATTGTGTAGGTTTATTAAGACGCGATGAAATAATGTTTGTGGTGATGAAGAATCCCTCCTGTCAGTGTTTATGTTTCTGTAGCAAAGACTCAAAGCACTTTTACATTAGGTAGCCTAGCGAACGTTAGCACGATTGCTAAGTTAGCATGATTGCTAAGTTAGCCACAAGGTTCTATGTGAAAAATACCAACAGAAAGAAACAGGCTTACTGGCAGTTTGGGAGTTGCATCCTTTGGTCTCAGTGTCGATCACAGCTGCAGGGAGAACAGTGTAGCTGTTAGCCGACAGAGGCCGCTCTCCTCTCCGCTCTCCTCTCCTGGAAGCGCGTCCTCGCGCTCCAAGCCCCGCCCCTGATCCCCCCCCCCATGTCAAAACACTGCCAGTAAGTTGAAACTGAAAAAAAAACAAACTGTAACTGAAAACCAGAAAGTAGAAACTGAAAATCTGGTACCCTAAAAAAAAAAGAGAGAGTGTAAAAAAAAATCAGAAGATTGGCATTGAAAAAAACATCATAAAACAAAAAAAATCCTTAAAAAACAATTTAATTTTTTTAATGTCTGTATTTTATTTTTCAATTCAACATTTTACAATGCCAATACTTGTTTCAGTGCCAATGCAAGTTTTTCTTCAATGTCAAGTTTCTTTTTCATACCAAATCTTACTGTCAGTGTTGTGGCTCCATATATAAGAAGCTGGCGGACCAGATGCTCAGGAGCAAGCTGTATCCAGCCATGCTCCTGTGCCTCTTTGCATTAGAAAACTTTTATTAGAATCTGTGAAAACTCTGTAACGCCTTTTGTGAGGCACTAGTTTGCATATTATGTTACTTTTGAGCACATTATACACACACCAGACCTTTTCATTTGTTAGACACATTGGGGATTTGGGTGCTGTTCTGTTAGTAACAGGATTTATTCCAATAATAAAATCCCAGTTTTACCCTCAGCTTATGGACCAGGTTGGCAATGTGAGCCTGGAATAAGAGCTCTTGGTCAAGCAGAAAGCCAAGGTATTTATAACTGGTAACCAGCTCTATCTGTTTGCCATTGTTCGTTGGGATGCTCTTGACCGGCTCTGTTATTTCATGCTGGTGTGAAAAAAACATGATTTTAGTTTTCTCTGCATTAAAAACCAATTTAAGTGATTTAAGCCTGAACTGTATCAAAAGCTGTTTGTAAAAATTCTAAAGCCTGGGCAAGAGAGGACAAGCAGCAATAAATGACTGTGTCATCAGCATAAAAATGATAAAAGGCATTTGAAAAGTTATCACACAAGTTATTGATATAAATAGTGAATAAAATTGGTCCCAGGACTGAACCTTGAGGCACTCCTTTAGTGATGCTAAGAAAAGAGGAGGAGGAACCAGACAACTGGACACACTGTGTTCTGTTAGTTAAATAATCTCCAAACCAGGTAGAAGCCTGACTTGAGATGCCGATCTTATGCAGGGCATCAATTAAAGCATGTGATCAACAGTATTAAATGCCTTAGACCAGTCAATAAAAAGTGCCACGCAACATTTTTCATTCTAAGACCTGAATAAATTTGAATAAAATCAAATTTAATTAATTAATTCCCTGTTCTCTTTGTTGGGTCATTCGTCTTCCTCCACACCATGTCTCCAGTGCTCCCTCATGTTCTCTCTACAGTTTTTAAGGTAGTTTCTGTTTTTGGGCTTGGCTTTTTGTTGAACTGTTCGGAGCTTCTGTTTCTGGTCTGAGTTTTTGGATTGGTTTTTCTGGACCTTGATCCCTTTTAGTTAAAATAAAGTCTTTTTGGTTATTTTCTGCAATTGGGTCCTGCATCTTTGTTTTTTGTTAGTTTCTTTTGGGTTAATTCCCTGACAACTGTGCTGCTTTCTAAAACCAGACTGAAAATTTGTTAAAATGCCATTAGCTTCTAAAAATACTTTTAATTGCTTACTAACAATCTTTTCAAACATTTTTGCCAGGACACAAAGTTTAGAAATTGGTCTGTAGTTATTCACCTCTGAGGGGTCACCACGCTTCAAAAGCGGAAGCACAAAGGGCGATTTCCAGACTTTTGGAAATTTCTCAGTTAAAACAGGATTTAAGGACTCATATAAAAATCCTGCAGAAATAAAATGTTTATTATAATAGCTCAACATGGTGAGTTTATCTGTTAGCTTTTCACCTTCTTCAGTTAACAAATTTGTCAGATCATTTGTTGGCGCAGGGTCAGATGCGGATTTTACTGTTTTCCAAAACTTCTCAGGATCATTTAGATTTTTTGTTGTTTCGCAGAGATAGAAATCAGATTTTGTCTTCCTTACTACAGTAGTACATAGAAGTTGTTGCATTAAGTGTGGCAAAATGGCTCAATGGTGCCCCCTACAAAATTTAGAAAAGTCTGCCCCCGCAGCAGGATGGACCTAAAATTCTTAAATTCAGTGGGCTCGTCTATCATGACATGATCTACAAAAAATCTGGACCCATATCGTACACTCAACAGTAAGTCCACCAATTAGATTTTTTTTAAGATTTGGTATGGTGTCAAATGGATTGCTCAAATAAAAAGTTTTTTTTTTGCAATGAACTTTTTATATTTATTCGGTTCGCAACAGTTCCATCTAATGTTGACTGTACATTTGCAATCAATTCCATAATTGCGAACATTGTTATAGCAACTTGTACACAACATAATCCTTAATACAGAACAGTGCCTGTCGCCCCCCACCCCCTCAATATACCCCCTCCTCATGGGACACACAGATTAGACCAAGGTGGTGAACAGGATTACAAACTAAACTCACAGAGTTAACAAAGACGAGTCACAAAGGTCATAACAGCAGTTTTTTTACATCCTCTGTAGCTTTTTTCCACATCTCCAAAGTTCTTAGCTTGGCGTTATTAATACGCGCTGATGACCACTTTAGGTAGATCATCTCAAGAAGAGATTGTAGCCAATGTTTTATTGATAATTGGTGTGGTGGAAGCCATCTCAGAACAATAATTTTCTTTGCTGCAGTCATTCCTGCCAACCATAGTTTGTGTTCCACCT
The DNA here is from genome assembly GCA_037902135.1 of Cetoscarus ocellatus. Classification (NCBI taxonomy): domain Eukaryota; kingdom Metazoa; phylum Chordata; class Actinopteri; order Labriformes; family Labridae; genus Cetoscarus; species Cetoscarus ocellatus. The sequence goes on from JBAMNC010001447.1 coordinate 1,619,533, forward strand.
CAGTGATCTTGAGCCTGGAGTCATCATTCAAAAGAAAAAGTGTAGGTTCCTGTGGGAGCTTCTTTCCCAGCAGATCAGACATCCTATCCCCGACTTTAGTCCAAAACCTTTGTACATCTGGGCACTCCCATAAAACATGCATCAACGTACCCACAATGTCCTGATTACAGAATGTACAGTAGGGATTGGGTGCCAAACCTAAAAGATGTCTTTTACGAGGAGTAAAATAAGTCCGGTGGCAGATTTTGTAATGGATTAATTGGTGATTGGGATTTTTGGAAGATCCAAATACATTATTCCACACCACCTTCCAATCAATGGTCTCCATTCCTAGAGGTAAATCTGCCTCCCATGATTTATAACTGGGTAGTTCTGTAGAGGTATATAACAAGAAATTGTTATAAATAAAGGAAACTGTTTTCTTTCTGGTGTTTTTTCCATAAGAGATACTATAGGATGGGTTTTCAATTCCGAGCCCCAGGGAACCTTGAGTGAGTTAAGTGCTGATCTTACCCTAAAGCAAAGGAATATCTTGGGATACCAAAAAGGGATATGAAATGGGGAAAATCTAAAATTGAGTTTTGCCCTGAAATATCTCCCAACGTCCAAATACCATGCTGAGCCCACAGTTGTGAACTGAATGGTTCCCCACCTGTCAGTAAATTGGCATTATACCTAATAGGGGAGTGTTTATGCCACATTGATTTGAACTTCACATATTTCTCTATATTCATCATAGTTTGTATTGTAAATGATACAATTGGTCCAAATTCAGAATGACACTTCCTGCACTTAAGTCCAGAAAAAGCCACATCTTGAAGCCTCAGGGGATGAACCAGCTCCTGTTCTAGTGTTTTCCAGGGTGAAACTAATTCTGCTTCAAACCAGTATTTTACACAGCGTAAAATAAACGCCCAATGATACAGCTTGAAATTCGGGCAAGCCTATCCACCCGAGGTTTGTCCCGCTGCAAAGTTGACCATTTGATGCGTGGTTTCTTCCCATTCCAAACGAACTTTTTAAACTTTGATTCAAGTTTCTGCCAATACCCTACTGGGGGTGGTAATGGGAGCATAGAGCAGATAAAGTTTATACGTGGAAGGATGTTCATTTTGATTGTAGCCACGCAGGCAGGCATGGACGAAGGGAGTGCTGCCCACCTCATAAGGTCACTCTCAACTTTCTTCAAGATAGATGTGTAATTATTTCTAGCTATTGCCTGGACACAAGAGCTTATTTCTACACCTAAATATGTCACCTTTTGCACCACCGGTATACAGGACTAGATATTTAATTTCTTCAAATCTGTATTCAACAGCATTAAAGTTGACTTGGAGTAGTTGGTCTTGTAGCCTGACAATGTACCAATGTGTTCTATGATTTTGAGTATATTCTGAAGGGACCGTTGCAAATCAGAGAGGTGAATAAGTGTATCATCAGCATACATGGAAACTGAGTGTGAAGTAGATCCTATTTTAATTGGAGCCACTAACGCACTTTGCCGTATATATTAAGCTAATGGTTCAAGTGACAAATTAAAAACAGAGGGGAATGCTGGGCACCCCTGTCTAGAACCACGACATACACTGAAAAGATGAAAAGACAGAAAAGTGCCCAGCTGTGACAACCCAAGCAGAAGGATTAGAATATAATACTTGGATTATTTTAATAAAATTTGGACCAAATTTGAATTTTTCCAGAACATTCCACAAATATCTTCATTCCAAGCGATCGAACGCCTTTTCCGCATCAAGAAATAGAAGTCCACAGGGCAAGCCTGTCTTCCTAGTTCCAGGGATAAAATGCAGAAGTCGGCGAATGTAATCCAATGCCAGCCGTCCTTTAAGAAAACCGGTCTGATCCTGACTGATTAACTTCCCAGTGACGTTTTCCAGACACATAGCAATAACTTTGTAAATTTTAATATCCACATTAATTAATAACATGGGGCGATAGCTTGAGCAATTTTGGGGGTCCTCCCCTGTCTTATGAAGTACTGAAATAAGAGCCGAGTTGAGATCTCTATAGAAATAGCCTTTCTCTATTGCTGAATTAATGGTATCTAGCCAAATGGGTCCTATAATATTCCATAGTTCTAAGTACAATTCAACTGGAATCCCATCAATTCCTGGTGAGCGCCCCCTACTGGATAGTTTAACTGCTGCGTGTAATTCATCTCATTAGATGAATTACACATTTTATAGGAGTGTCCAGGTCCTTAGATTCATCGTCAGATAGCATAGGTAAATTTAGACTGTCAATAAATGAATCAAAAAGGTCTTGAGAAAAATGGTCCTCCGAAGAATAAAAAAAGTCAAAAAAAGACTTAAATGTATTGTTAATATCAGTTGTCTTGGTGACCAGACCCTTCACCGGGCAGTTTATAGAAGGAATATTATACTGGTTTTCTTGCTGTTTCAAAGTTAATGCAAGGAGACGACTTGGTTTACTGTTGTCAGAGTAATATCTATGTTTGGTAATTTGCATAATAATTTCAACCCATTGCCTCAGTATATTATCTAGTTCTGCCCTCACAGACTTAAGCTTTGCTTCTACCTCATTACAATAGTTGTCCTTAAGCTCTCTCTCTCTAAATTACTGCAAACCTGTTCCAATTGGGAAATCTTTTGCATTCTACTCTTTTTAAGATAAGATGAGAAACCAATGGCATTGTGGCGCAGAAAGCCTTTAATTGCTGATTATACCATTGCTTTATCTGAAACTGAATCTTTGTTAATTGTGAGGTTTCATCCTCCTCTGCAGTCTCTCTCCCCCTCCCTCCTGTTTCTGCTGCCTGTGGTAGGCGTGGTTTCCTCCTGCTGCAGACGGCCACTCTCGCACACCTGCACTTCATTCACTGATCTACGGAGGTATAAAGGCTGCTTGGAGGCACTCCTGCTTCGTCGGTGGATTACCTCTTCTCGAGTGGTTTGTTGGCCGTCATTCTGGCTCCTCGTAGCCTCTAAACTTTTGTTTCTCTGTTTGGAGATTGAATCTACTACCTTTTGGATACTTGCCTGTTTTTTCTTCTCCCTCTCTTCACAGTGTCTCCTGAGCTCCCGCCCTGCCTGATTGTATGTACTCACCTTGTTTTCACTGATCACTGGATGTTTGGACAACTATTAAAGTTTACAAGGACAGTTCCTTGACATTAATATTAACAAATTCTTCTAGTTTGGGCTTAACTTGTGCAAGGTATTTCGTGTTGTTCAACAGAGTTGTATTAAACCTCCACCTAGATGAATTACCTTGTAAGAGATCAAAATCAAATGAGGTTATAATTGCATTATCGTCAGAAATATTACGAGGTAAGAAAACAACTTTATCTACAGTAGGGATCAAGTCTGGTGTGGATAAAATGAAATCTATTCTTGAGAACGTTTTGTGATGAGGGGAAAAATATGTGTAATCTCTGGCTGTTGGATTCTGGACCCTCCAAATATCCACCAGATTTATGTCCTCAGCAAAGTTCTTTAAGGCCTTGGAGGACAAAGCTTGTGTATGTGTAATGGATGGATTAGACCTATCTGAATTATAATCAAAAAATGTGTTCATATCTGATCCTATAATAAGTGAATAGTTAAAGGGACTCAGCAACTCTTTGGTCAACCATGGAAAATGAGATGGATCTAAAGTTGTAGGGGCATTAATACTTAAAAAAGCTATTTTATTCCCCATGATAGAGACCCTGCAGTAAGCCAATCGGCCTGAATTGTTAGAGCTAATTTTCTCAATTACCAGATTAAGTTTACGTTTCAGCAAAGTCATAACCCCTTTGGTCTTAGAGCCATCACCAGAGGATGCCACTATTTTGTAGTGTTTGTACTGCATACGACAAACATCAGCCGGTTTTAAATGTGTCTCAAATAAGAGAGCCACATCAACATTTTTCCTTCTCAGGAAATCTAACATTTTTGTTCGTTTGAATGGTGATTTAACCCTCTAACATTGAGGGATGATATAATGAAATTAGTCATCTTGGTAGCCTCTGATCAAACTGCATTGTAATCCTGATATGAAGGAAAAAAGAAAAAAAAAAAAAAGAGAAAAAACAAAGAAAGAGAAACTCTCTGTGAACACCCACCCACCCACCCAGCCCCCTGTGATAAACACTTGACTTCCTTGAAACTATCCGTAGATTATCCACTCTCCCTGGGAGAGCTCTCAGAGCATTAATTCTTAACATAACAGGTCATAGTTTAAAATATTAATTTAACTGAAAACATCCTGCAAACCACAGGGCTAAATATATTGAAATTTAGGACAAATTGCCAATAATAAACCAGAATAATACTGTACATTAGGGCCTCTTCAAAGTGAGGAATAAGGCAAAGCACAAAGATAAATACATTGGCTAGGAATTTCCCATTTAGTGAGTAACCTGTTCATATTGGTTGCAGATAAATCAGTTCTGAGATGGGGGCACTTGCAAAGTTCGCATGGAATGAAAATGCAAAATATATATAACAAAAAAGAAAATGTAATAAACAGAGGACGGCCAATGTTAATTTAAACCTAAATGTTCCAATGTATTAGGTGCCATGCTGTGGAAAAGTCAGTTCAAGTGGGCAAGGCTCCAAGAGCCCTAACAATGATCGTTTACCACAGCGTTGGTCTCCATGAGAGCTGGAAGAAACCGGTGACTAGTACCGCTTTCACACTAAAATCCGTGGGTCAACGCTGGTTTTTTCAATGCTGATGTCATCACGTTGATGATGTCATTGGCGCGACAAAACACGACCACGTAAACAATGGAAAAGAGCATGGATGCCGTGGACACGGTTTTCTGTACTCTGTACTTTTGTCCCTCTTTAAAAATGTACAAACTCGGCGCTGATGATACAAAGGTGGATGGAATTTGTTGCTGAGATGGCAAAGAGTCACGTAAGTTACAGACAGATGGGACGGGCGCGATATTATGCCGTGAGCATGTAATGCCGACGTCATTCGTAACTTAGCAGCTTGACCCAGGTGTGATGTTCATACTGAAGCTGGTCAGAGACGAGCCGATAAAAACCCATGCGCTTGCAGAGTAAGTCGACCCAGGTCGAAATGCCGAGTAGACCCTTTCAAACTACGGACAGGAACCGATTGTTGGAGGATTTACACGGGTTTTTTGGCCAGTCTGAAAGGGGTATAGGAGTCATATCCATGCTGAACGTTGTCTGCTGGGTGAAAGTCTGTCTGAGAGTGACCCCTTGTGGTTGATAGCAAACACTGCCATTAAGAGACATGCCAGTCCGTCAGTCTACATACTTTACAACTTAGTCCTTATTTGAGCTAAAGTGTTGGTTGTAAAAAGTCTCAGCAGCCTCAGCAGAGTTGAAAGAGTGCCTGGATCCTTTAAAGTAAACCACCAGCGTCGCAGGGTATCGCAGGCTGAACTTAATCCCCTTCTCATAAAACTGTGATTTTACCTTCTTAAAGGCGCTGCGTTTAGCAGCCAGCCAAGCGCTCAGATCCGGGAAAATAAAGATTTTCTTGCCCTCGTAAAAGAGTTGGCGCCTCTGTATAGCCAGTTGCAAGCCCTCTCCTGAAAACGGTGGAAGCAGAGAATGAATGGCCGCGGGTTTGCGTTAGGGCTCGGTTTGGGCATCAACGCCCTATGACATCTTTCCAGCTCTGGAGGTTTAGAGAGGCTCTCATCTTTCAGCACCTCGACCAAAAGTTCAGACATGAATTTCAGTGGACATTTTACCCGCTTGTTGTCCTCCACGACTCCGAGGACCCTGAGATTCAAACGCCTCTGCCTATTTTCATACCCATCCACCATATCCCTTAAACCATTGTTTTCTTTCGTAAGGTTGCGTACCATGGACTTTAGCTCCGCCAGGGCTGTTTCCAATATGGAAATTCGGTCACTGTGGTCTGCTAGTGTGTCCTCTGCCTCGTTAAATCGTAATTTATACGACTCAACATGGTGTTTAACAGCTTCCAGCGTTGTCTGAATCGGTGACAGCGAGGTCTTGATTAGGCTCATTAGCTCTTCCGTGATGCTATTCCGGTTCTTTTCGAGTTCACCCATCAACATGGCTAGGGTTAGCTGCCCGGCCGCTATAGAGTGAGTGGTGCGTCCCTCTTCGAAACTTTTGGTCAACACCTTGTCCTTTCTGTCTTTGTCCGACATCCCGAATAAGAGTTTAGCAGTTGTCGGTGTAAGGTTGTGGTCACTATACAGGCGTAAATTTATAAATGAAACAGACGTTGCTCTGGAGCTCTCCTCTGCACGTCTGCCTAGCACGCCATAAACCCGGAAGTCCCCCAAATAAAAAAATGTTTTTAAAAAGTCAAAAAAATCCTTGTAAACTCTTTATACATATTAGAATTAGAATTCTCTGTTGATCATGGAATAGACTGATATGCCTGTTATTGCTACGTGTGGCCCAATGGCTCAGTGGCACCCCCTACAAAATTCTAAAAATTCAGCCCATGCAGTAAATTTAAGCTAGGATTTTGAAATTTGAAGGCAAGTAAAAATGTCAGGGTGTGCAAACAGGCCTCTTTCACCCATATTGTAAAACTAACAGTTAGTTGTTTGGATTTGTTGTTATTCATACATCTCTATTGATAGACATTTAATGTATGTATTTGAGCAATTTTCTCCAGGCATTTTAAGTCAATGGACTTCAACTTTGGTGAAGTAGATGAAGCTAAAAACCTTCAACATTGTCTTTACTTGAAGCTCTTCAGTACACAGGCAGAATATAGGAGAGATGAGTACTTTGTGTTGCAGGCTTGAGATGAGTAGAAGTGTGGTGTCTGTGTGTGGCTGGGTGTGTCTTGTTTTGCATTCGATGTGTACGAGGGCCCGTCAGTGCCGCTTGCAGCCCTATAGTTAAATTATGCATTTCTTGATCTCTCCAAACTGTTTTGTCTGTGTTGTTCTGTTTCCTCAAAATGAAAAGCCAAACAAGTATTTGAAAAAGAGTAAAGAGAGGCTGAGTACTCACCCACAGGCATAAGCTCCACCACTAGTTTAGGGTAGGCAATGTTGGAGCAACCAACTGTAGCTCCACAGACATTCTGACAGATTCCTGGGTCAACACAACCTACCTCATCTAGAGAAACAGACACAAAAGAGCCACAATCAAAGGCGGGGAGGGGGAAACCCAACAAGTTAACTTAGTTGGCTGGTAGAAAAGCAGGACAAAGGGGAACCCACTTCGACCAAAACATTGACCACAATGTGTCTCACCTACATTTTTATCTATGAAGAAAATATTGATCTCTAGATTTTAGGGGAGCAGCACAGAGATTTATTAAGAGATTTAATGTCATACTTTAGACTGTATAAAAAGACGGTAAAACAGCAGCACGAGCATGAGGATGGCGAAAGGTGGGAAAATGTCAGATTAAAAAAAACTCAAAGAAACCAGGAAGAACAGACTAAAGGTGCGTTCACACCGAACGCAACTTGAGCGACCTTGGTGACCTCGGCGACCACTCTCCATGCAGAGTCAATGTACAGCCACAATCAGCCGCAACCATGCGCGACCAAATCTCACGCAATGTGACAGACAAGATCTTGGCAACTTGGTGGCATCTTTGGAGACATGGGGGCGGCGCCCCTGTTGCTGCAGATGGGAACTCTGAGGTCGCTTTGGACGCGGTCCAGGTTACGGCGCTCGGTCAACAAAGTTGAAAAATTTGATCTTTTCAGGCGATGTCAAGCTGCGTGAGCCAATCAGCTTTGTGTTGGTGCGTGATTGACACCCGTGACAGTCTGTTTTTATTCTGGTTCGCAGAGTAACAATCCATGTCCCTGTGGGAACATTAGTTAGTCAGGACATTAGTTCCTCCTAGACGGACCGCAGAGAACTCACAGAAGATGCTGCTGCAGGGCCATCAGCTGCAGTGTTTTGTGGTTGGTAGGTGAGTGAAAAGGATACAGTTGGAATAATGTCAGCTTATACATCGTATTATATGATATGATATGATCACAGTGGAACTCGAGTGGGCATGACGTCACTGAGCGATGGCGACGGCGACAAAATGAGCTATTTGTACAGGCAACGCGGTTTGGGTTTGTGACGTGATCTTGTTCGCCAAGTAGTGTTCGGTGTAAACGCACCTTAAGAGAGATGACATCTCCAGCTTGATTGAGGAAAGTGTAACAGTTGAGACTGCATGATGTACCTTAAAGACAGACTGTGCAATGTCACCAGAGGGCGCAGTTTTTTTTCTTTATTTCCAATCTGAGTGGCGCTCTCATCGTGGATGCCCACCTGTAGTTGAGCTCCCGTTCTCATTTTTATCACTCAATGCACACGTAATGCCAGGATTCAGGACGACTGTTTTGTTCATGTATGGTAAAATAGTAGCTGTATAACCAGCCTTTGTGAGGTTATGTTTACCTTGTAATAAATCATGAGCATTGTGGAAACCCCAGACACTTGTGGTTGTGCACTTCTGGATACCTTCATTGCCTCCAACGCATTCAAAATAACATTAACCAACATAGATCCTGACATTACAAAAGCGAAAATGAAAAAGAAGTCCGCATGGTTGGCGTGTCACTGATAGGCAGCACACCATTTTAAATATAAGAGGTAGCAGTCAGTTTTCATAATATGAATTGTAGCAGACAAACAATTCATATCACAATTACTATCCTTACTTCAGTGTTACATGTGAAAAAGTGTATCAGTAGCTTCAACTAAAGAGTTGAGACAAGCATTGTTGCGCATAGAAGTGAATATGAAGCAGCGTTACTTCGTGCATGATCACTACACCTGAGGGAGAAAGTTTCATCTCTATACCTGAGAGCGGCTCTTCAGATGCGTGACAGTGGAAACAACACATCTGATGTCCAGACAAACATTAAATTCTGAGTGACCCTCTTTACAATCAGATAAACTTGCCCTCAAAGCATTTGTTTATATCTGTCAAGTCTCCCCCACCTCAGTGAATTAGCCTGATTATTCTCTGCAGCATTCAGACGTGAGCCCACTCAGACTTTACGTGGATAAAGTACTAAGGTGGATATGATCTTGGTAAGATCTGAGTGGAAAAACTCGTCTGTTTGCGTTCATACATACAGCTTGCCCGGATAAAGTCCAGATAATTCCAATGTGAACAGTTTGAGAGAGGCCTTTTTAGGCCCTCACAGAGCTCTGACTGAGGGGTGTTATTAATAATGAAATAAGTGGATTTTTTTAGTCCCCCCCACAAAAAAAGAAGAAAAAGAAAACACAAAATGCAGCCTGCAGCTGTCAATATTTCCAAGCAACTTTTCAAAAAAATGAAGCCCACAGTCACTTATAATGCAGCTGTACAGAGCTTTGTATAAGTGAGTGTTGAGTTGTAAGCATGTTGCTAGAGTGACTGAAAGTGAAATATTTAGACTCCTGCACTTTTATTATTCACAGAGAAAAGTATTCAGTGTTACAATCAAGGATCTCCCAATACCAATCACAAATATCTGATCGGACCTGATATTGGCCTTTTTTTAATTGATCGGGCATCAGAATTATGGCATAAGCAGATATACTGCTCATCTCATCCTGATCATTACGACAGTTGCTGTAACATAACCACACTTCACGGCAGGCCAGAAATGTGGGAGTGAAGAAGCAGTAGCAGCCTCGTGACTAACGTTTGAGGCTAACATGTCAGTGGTGTGGAAAGACTTTGATTTAGACAGTGAAAACAGTCCAACAGCTACTTGCAGTGTTGTAAACCTTCAAAATGAAACATCAGAGGAATATGGAGCATTTACTAAAGCCAATGAGGAAAGAGAAAAGGCTGCAGCACCGAAACAACAAACTTTGGACTTTAAAGTGAAGGACAAATATCCTAGAGACATCGTTAGCAGCAGACCACAACTTCCCAGCTACACCGACAGACCAGTGAACAGTGTTGGAAAAGCAGTTGAGATTTTTTATCCATTTAAAAAGCTGACACAGGTTGTTATTGTTAACTGCAGCCTATGTGAGCTCTGCCCTAACAGCATGAAATGTGTTGTTTCCAGAGAGCAGATCACTGACCAGGGAATCCAAACAATGAAGACCACTCTACTGGAGGCAGTAGAACGACACTTCAGCCAAGCTGATATTGATCCACTGTTCATCATTTCAGACACAAAGACATGAAAGTCCCGTTATAACATATCTGTCAATGTTACAGAAAATTCCTCAATAATCAAATGCCCTAATTTATAAGGAATAAAAGTCAGCTGCACCTTTTTATGTATTCTTGTTTAAATCTGTTAATGGCTGGATTTCTCTGGAACAGATGGAGGTAAAGAAGTTGGCCAGCACTGCGTCAGACAAAGCAGAGCCTGCAAAAAGGTACCACGTCAAAACACAGAGAGCAGCAGCCTGGGCAGTGTCTGATGAGAAGAAAGTGAGCTGGAGATGGGATCTACCCCACAGAGCAAACCATCCTAAGATCAGACAATCCACTACAGTACTGGAGAGCAACTGCCACACGCTTTGACTCACTACGTTTCTTTGTGCCCCAAGCACATGGGTACATGGGTAGTGAGGTACTGTTCAGTAAAGTTTCAAAAATCTTAGATTAGATGAGGAATCGCCTGTCCACTATCAGAGTAGAGATGATGGTTTTCCTCAAGAAGAACCTTTTACTTACTTATTATGAAGTGTGAGTGGATATATGATGGAGTGATTGTAAGGGTGGAAAAGTCATGGAGCAGTTTAAGTGGTACTAGAGGAAATATCTTATTTGGCAGGAGGGCCTTGCGTATGCGTTTGGTATCAGGTTTTACCATAAAGCTATAACAGAAGGTGATTTTTTACTTATTCTAAGTTGCCTCACTTTTTTTAGGAACTGCAATGTTGTGAATAATTTTGATATATATTTTGGTAACCTGTGCCTGTTAAAGTCGAACTGTTTACACCACCTCAGAGTTTTTTATTTTTTATTTTTTAACTTGTTTAAGTCTGTTTAATGACTTTTAAGTGATCTTATCATGCAGGGTTTTCCACCTAAAAGTGGACTTTTGGTGTTCCCAATTCATTTGAGTAAATATTTTTGTTTAACTTGTGCCAATTCAAGTAAACAAAGTGGTATCATTTTATGTGGACTTTTGATATCTTAAATTCAGTATTAAATTTATGGACTGTTTTGACTGTAACAGTCAAGTCTGTATTTAGTGGCGATAAGACTTCTATTAATTTATAATAATTTTAAAATAATTTTTTATACTGCAGTACATGGATTTGTCATTTATTTTGTGACTGAAGATATAAGTTGAGTCAATTGAGTCATTCTGTGTTGAATTTTTATTTTCAAAATAATGCTTGTTGGAGTAGCTCAGTAGAATTAAATAAGGGCATCTTGTCACTTTTGCTCAAATAAACAAAAACAGAAAACAACTCCCGGAGCCCACACCCCCCTTGATAGTGGCCATCAGTTCCCTGTAAGACCGGTGCCAGAGCCTGGTCCGCATTGCCGGCAGTAAATCAGAACCGTTTCCAGTGAGGGTTGGACTCCGCCAGGGCTGCCCTTTGTCACCAATTCTGTTCACAACCTTTATGGACAGAATTTCTAGGTGCAGCCAGGGTGTTGAGGGGGTCCGGTTTGGTGACCATCGGGTCGCTGCTTTTTGCAGATGATGTGGTCCTGTTGGCTTCATCGGACCGTGACCTACAGCTTGCGCTGGATCAGTTCACAGTTGAGTGTGAAGCGGCTGGGATTAGAATCACCCCAGAAAAGGGTGGAGTGCCCCCTCCGGGTCGGGGATGAGGTTCTGCCCCAAGTGGAGGAGTTCAAGTAACTCGGGGTCTTGTTCACGAGTGAGGGAAGGATGGAGCGGGAGATTGGTGCAGCGTCGGCAGTGATGTGGACTCTGCACCGGTCCGTCGTGGTAAAGAGGGAACCGAGCCGAAAGGCAAAGCTCTCGATTTACTGCTTGATCTTCGTTCGGACCCTCACCTATGGTCACGAGCTGTGGGTCGTGACAGAAAGAACAAGATCGAGAGTACTAGCGGCCGAAATGAGTTTCCTTCGCAGGATGTCTGGACTCTCCCTTAGAGACAGGGTGAGAAGCTCAGTCATCTGGGAGGAGCTCAGAGTAGAGCTGCTGCTCCTCTGCGTTGAGAGGAGCCAGATGAGGTGGCTCGGGTTAGGATGCCCCCCAGAGGCCTCCCTGGTGAAATGTTCTGAGCCCGTCCCACCGGAAGGAGACCCCGGGGAAGACCCAGGACACATTGGAGGGACTATGTCTCTCAGCTGGCCTGGGAATGCCTTGGGATCCCCCAGGGCGAGCTGGATAAAGTGGCCGGGGAGAGGGAAGTCTGGGCTTCCCTGCTTAGGCTGCTGCCCCCGCGACCCGACCACGGATAAGCAGAAGAAGACAATGATGAGAAAAAGACTGTTTAGTTGTTTCAGTTTATTTGTATGAAGGTGGTCTGATTAATTTATGCACAAATACATATATATACTGTATAAATATTCTCTCTTATACACACGGTAGTCAACAGAGGCAGACAAACTTACCGGGAAACAGTGCTCTGCTGATCATGCCTGGCATGACAATCAAGAACATAGGCAGAACTTTGAGGTAGCCACCCAGAACACTGCCTGCTTTTGCATGAGACAAAGATTTAGCTGACAGAGACCTCTGAACTATGACCTGCAAAAACACACAGGTAAAGCAAAAATTTCAGACTGGTTTCTTTCTCAGCATCATAACATTATAAGCTCATGGAAACAGATATGAGTCTTCACACACAAAGCAAAACATGAAATAGATGAGTCAGATCAAATAAAGTTTGCAGAATGATAAACAGAAGGCCTATTCACCAGGCCATGTGTTTACGGAGTGACCCCCCACCCCCCAACCTTGCCTGCTTTGGAGACAGTAACAGAGATGGTGAAAGAAGACTGCAGGGGAGCCTATTGCTGTCTGTGTGCATCTTTCAAGTTTTTGCTGTGTTGTGTTTACTTGTTCCTCAGCAACCCTATAAAGCAATGTAAATTAATAGACAAAGGGTACAATATTATTTTTTTTCCAGAGGGCCAGACTTACAAATTGGAACATAAGGTTGGCAAATGGACAACTGGTTTAAAACAATAAATGCAAATCATCAGTGTTAAACTGCATGAATTTGGAACACAAAACAAACAGGTCATACATATTATTATCACTGGATGTGTAAAACTGGGACACCTGTCACCATTTGTAAACATTGTGAAGTTTTATACCCAAACTGTCTAATATTCACTGCCACTGGCTATTCACAAAACACAATAAATTACTTGATAAACCTAAAGAGGATGCATATACACAGTGTTTAAAATTCTTTTTTTTTGTTTTTTACCATTAGAGGACATACTTAACACCAACAAATGCAGAAAATATTTATATTCACTGACACTTTGAAAACATGGCCATGGTCCTGAAATGAAATAGTAATTTTCCTTTGTAAAACTTGCCAAGTCAAGGGTCAAAATCTAGTTTTACATATATTTTGTATATTTGAGCATGCCAAGGGCCTGATTAAGAATGGTCCATGGTCTGTATTTTGCCCATGTGTGACTTAAGATGTCAGGACAGAAGTTCTTCAGTATTTTTATCCAGAAAAGCACTCACAACAAACACACCAAAGCACCTAAAGGGCATAAGTAATGAAAATGTTGGACACTGAAATGCAATAAAGATGAAATTTGCACAAGATAAACAACCTGTAGAACAAAATGGGCATTGTAGTGGACTGTGTAGGAGTGTGAAGTGAAGCTTCTCCTTCTGTCTCTTATTCTTTCTTTGTTTCGATCCTCTTATTCCTCTTCCTCATCTTATTCTTTATTGCTATGATTAAAACTATGGTTATTATGCCTGCCTTGCCCATAACACTCTTGTAAATGAGGTTCTTAATGTCAATGAAGTTCCTCTGGTAAAATAAAGTTTTGATTTGTGATAATTGTTTGCAATTAGGAATAAAATCCTACTCATATGTTTCAAATCACACAGAAAAGAGAGTAATGTCTCACAGGTCACACAAGTATGTATCTCTGAAAACACCATGGAAGATTTACTTTTATAGCTCAGCTTACTTGCAGGAATGTCTTATTTCATAATATTGTGGACATGGCTCATGCTTGTAGTGATTACACAGAGGATGTGGATTTACTGATGTGACACACTTCATCTGATGTGTAGATGTAAAGTAAAGTCACCTGATCCATGCACCACACCCAGGTAGCCAGAACGGTTAGCCCAAACACCAAACCTGGCCATGGTAGATCCCCAGAAATAGGGTCTCTGAACATGTGGAAGGCATCACCTCGAGGCAGGTGGCAAGTGGTGTTGGGAACTGTTACATTGGGCACAGCTGACAAGTAACGGTCGACAAGGCCTTCATACCAGTTCACTCTGTAGAATGCTGAAAAGAAATACAGAATGCAAAAACCCACATGCACACAAATTCTCATACTCTCACACACACAGACATTAAATTATCTCAGACAAAACCATGCAACCATGCTTCTTTACACGTGTGGCTGTAAGAAGTGCACGTGTTGGCACCTGGATATTAAACATATATATATATATATATATATATATATATATATATATATATATATATATATATATATATATATATATATGTAAACACACACACACATATATATATATATACATATACATATGTATATATGTATAGTTATGTTCATAATAATAGCAGTGTGTTTAAAAAGGTGAGTAAACCTCAAAATTCTTCAAATACATTTTATTTTAATGCACACAAATGCATTGGGGACACTGCACATTCTATTTCAAAGCAAGAAATTGGAAAAAGTAATTGAATTTGATAATATTTTACAGAAATTCAAGAAATGTAATGTTCAAAAAAATAGCAGTGTTGACATCTTTATTTACAAACTCAAAAATGTAGTGTATAAACTAAGAATTACTTGATGATTCAACTTTCCTGAGAATCATAAACTAATATTTAGTCGCATAACCACGGCTTCTGATAACTGCTTCACATCTGTGGTGTATGGAGCCTACCAACTTCTGGCACCGGTCAACAGGTATTGAAGCCCAGGACAATTGTACTACGTTCCACAATTGCTCTGCATTTCTTGGTTTTGCCTCATGAACAGCATTTTTTATGTCAGCCCACAAGTTTTCTATGGGATTAAGGTCCGGGGATTGTGCTGGCCACTCCATTACTTGAATTTTGTTTGTCTGGAACCATGATTTTGCTCGCTTGCTGGTGTGTTTGGGGTCATTGTCTTGTTGAAACACCCATTTCAAGGGCATTTCCTCTTCAGCATATGGCAACATGACTTCTTCCAGTATTCTGATGTAATCAAACTGATCTATGATCCCTGGTATGCCATAAATAGGACCAACACCATAGTAGGAGAAACATCCCCATACCATGATGCTTGCACCACCATGCTTCACTGTCTTCACTGTGTACTGTGGCTTGAATTCAGTGTTTCAGGTCGTCTGACAAACTGTCTGTGGCCCTTAGACCCAAAAAGAACAATCTTACTCTCATCAGTCCACAAAATATTGGGCCATTTCTTTTTAGGCCAGTCAATGTGTTCTTTGGCAGATTGTAACCGCTTCAGCACATGTCTTTTTTTAACAATGGGACTTTGCGGGGGCTTCTTGCTGGTAGCTTGGCTTCACATAGACGTGGTCTGATTGTTACAGTACTCATAGGCAACCTTAGATCTTCTCTGATCCTCCTGGAGCTGATCATTGGCTGAGCCTTTGCCATTTTGGTTATTCTCCGATCCATTGGAATAGTCGTTTTTCTTTGTCTTCCTCGCCTTTCTGGTTTTGACTGCCACTTTAAAGCATCTGATATCATTTTAGCTGAACAGCCTATCATTTTCTGAACTTCTTTATAGGTTTTCCCCTCTTTTATTAACTTCTTAATCAAAGAACGCTCTTCTTCTCAACAATGTCTTGAACGACCCATTTTACTCTGTTTTTCAAGGACAAATGCACAGCCAGCATATGCAGCGTCAGTTGTCTTGATCCTTAAATAAGGGCCACCTGTTTAACACCTATTTTTTTCACACAATCAGTTACCTCACTAATTGAACTCAGCACTGCTATTTTTTTGAACACGCCCCTTTCAGTTAATGATTCAGTTTCACAGAATCAGCAGCATGCACGTCATGTCTGTTGGGTCTGTTGGTTTTCTATGCCTTTACTAAACCTTCTACAAACTTACTTGCAGTGTAGAAGTTGAAATTCTAACAAAAAAGATTTATCTTGCTAGTGATGTGGGACTGCTATTATTTTGAACACAACTGTATACATATATATATATGTATATATATATATATATATATATATATATATATATATACATATATATATATATATATGTATATATATATATATATATATATATATATATATATACATATATATATATAGATGTTATCATCCTTTTGTTATGCAGCTCTTTGGTGAACATTTGTGGTTAGAGTGTTTGTTTCTGTGTTTGTGTGTGGTTGCACATCCTACCTATGCACATTAGGGTAAAGGACCCCCCAACCATGATCAAAGTCTGGAATGCATCAGTGTAGATAACTGCTGCCAAACCACCTGCCCAGGTATAGACAAATGTTGTTACTTTGCATCTTGGTGTCTTCAATGAAATCAACAATTTGAAACAAAGTTTATCAAGAAACTTGACAAACATTTCACACTAACAGAAGTTGGACAGTTGACAGCCGACAAAAGAAGCACATGACAGCAGTTACTGGTGATACCTAATATGATTTAGCACAAAAGGTCTTGGTGTAAGGGACAGGGTGGAAGATATTTTTGTGATATATTGCTGAATATTATGGATTTTGTACTGCGTATTGGGAGTCGCCAATGACTGTGGTCCCAGTCACACATTTGTGCAAGGTGTTGCCTTTGGGTGCTGGCAGTTTCAGTCCCTTGAGTTTAATTGTCCTTTGTTCTCTCCAAAATTATCAAGGCTCAGGCTTACACAATGCAAACAGGCCTGAGTGCATGCTACACATGGGCTCGTCCCAACAGCCAATAACATTAAACTTGGTATCATGACATATGTATCCCATGTATCCCATCCCAAGACAAAATATTTCTCAAAGGAAAGGCATCAGGTTATTATAAAAGGGGTCAGTGCACATGTATTCACATGTATTCCATCTCGTTATTCAGTGGCTGCTGGTGGAGGACTCTGCTCCAACTCCACTTCTTCATTGCAGGCTGTGTTTATGGCTTGATATAAAGCCTGGCAACATTCTACAATTTGTTTTGTTTTGCATCATGGATATGATTTGCAAGCATAATTTCACAAGGAATGGGAATAACTTCACAGGCAAACAGCTAATGTGTGAGGGAGTGGATTACACTCGTCCTGTAAAAGCTTTCTTCGCAAGCTGGTAGCATGTGAGTTACTCCTGCTCCTGTCCTTCATGTTTATGCTGCATGGTTTTTCATACCAAGTAAGCTGCCGGTATTAGTGTCCTCCTCAGATGGAATCTTGGTGACCTCCACTTCACTGTACCAACACTTTTGAGGAGAACCACCAACTCAGTCAGGATGGTAAGCAGATAAATTATCTTTGTAGCAATGGTCTATTCACTACAGCAGTCTGCTAACTGACAATAAGCATGAACTATTTAACATCTGTACAAAAACCCCTGCCGCTGGAATAAGATTAACTGAAATGAGAAAAGAGTGGGTGTGAGTGTTTACCTGCAACAGTGTAAGCAGCAGTAAAGATCAGCAGTATGACAGTTGATAGATAAAGATCCCAACCCAAGGATATCTGGATGAACAATGCCCCTGAAAAGATATCTGTCTGGATGGCACATATACACGTGTGTTCACACACACACACACACGCCCAGCCACACACACACACACACACACACACAAATGTTTATATTGTGTCATGGATTGTATTTGTTTGAAAATAATTTAAAAAAATGCAAGTTTCCCTTACAGATATTTTTGTGAAGATATAAAGGATAAGTGACAAAATAGATATGAATATGCGAATCCTACAGCCTCCAAATCGTTTTGCTAGGTATTCAGGCATGGTCACCACACCAGAAGCAATGTAGACTGGGATAAAGATCCAGCCCAGAGCCACTAGGACCCAAGCTGCCTGTACAAACACAAACAGTCCAGTTAGTGCATCAATTGGACATTTTTCTTGTCTGTCTTGATCAACACAGTGCATGGATTATAATTCTTGCAAAACTACTAGAACACTATCCACTAAAATCTCTGCACAGGCTGCCAATACCTGCAATCCTGTAGTTTCCTCTCTATAACATATTTGGTATCTGGCAAATTTAGTGCCTTTGCAAGGTTTTCAATTCAAATGGCACTTTCTGAAATCAGGCTGTGGCACCAATTTGGTTTGCGCCATCACTGACAGAGTAGTTTATTCTATCAGATTAGATTGCTGCAGGATTTTTTTATTTTTTTTTTATCATGGCTTTTCTCCTGCTAGCAAATGTGTGATTAAGCACTTAAAAAAACACCTGCAAGACAGGGTGTCAAAAATGTTATGAATATTTTAATGTGCATCTTTGAAAACAACTTAAGAAGTTTTGTATTCCCTGTGGCTTCCCAGTCCAGGCTAAAGGGTAATATTATGAATCTCTTGCTGTTTCAGTAAAATAGCAGGTCTTGCTTCAAACCTCCAATGAAGCCTCTTTCTATAACTGCCGTTTTTTGTTTTTAACACCATCACCAATTTTACAGACAGTGCAGCTGTGGTCAACCTTATTAGCAGTATTTAAAAGTCAAGCCTGGGGTTAATTAGAAGATCTGGACCTCTAATTCTGAAGAAAAAAAGGAGTAGATGAACAACACATCTCAATAACATTTGATCTTTCGGCATCTGAAAATTTTGAAGAAGGCCCTTATGACAACATGAACTTCATTTCTATGTTCAGCATATCTCCAAAATTTGCAAAAAAAAGACAGTTTCTTACGTTCCATTCAAATCCCCCAACAGCGATGCCTCCTGCCGCTCCTGTTCCTGCTAGACCAATGAACAAACCACTCCCAACGTTACTGGACATCAGAGAAGCTCCAATCTGTAAACAAATACAGATGCACAGATTAACAAATCATACTTGATTTACTTTTCAAATGTTCACTGGATAAGAGCAGTCTCTGTTTTATAATGTGGATTATGTTAAACTGCTAAGCTACAGGGGTGTGGGTGTTTGAATATGTGTGTTTGTGACGTAAGTTTTGGTTTAGACCCAGAAAAAAAATCACAGAGGGAGTCAAGGTGCAACCATCCAACAGTTCATTGAGAGGAAAAGGACCAGGATCAGTAAGGAGGTGTGGAGTAGGGGTGAGGGATTGCATGGGGATCCTGTGAGGAGTGAGAGCTGCAGGGGAGGGGGGAGTGAAGTCCAGAGCCTGCAGCAGACGGCCATGCTACCACATGTGAGTGAAGCAACCCACTGTTGCTGACTGTGAGTTCCAGAGGAGTAGATAAAGGTGAGCTGATGAACAGAGGAGGTGCAGGAGACACCCCCCACAAAGGGAGGGGGAGCAGAGCAGGAGCATGAAGCTGAAGCACAGTCACTAGGAGGGAGTTGTCACAGTTAGTTGTTGGTAAATCAGAGCTACATGTACAATTCGAGAGAGAAAACTGTAAAATATCTTTTTCTGAAAAAATATTATTTTTTGGGCATTTACTGACAGAAGAGAGAGACAGTTGATAGGTTAATGAAGGGGGTGAGAGGAGTAGGGGAAGACACACTGCAAACTGGCCACAGGCTAGATTTGAACCCAGGCCAGCAGAGGCATGTATGTGTCTGGTTGCTCACCACTCTGCCAAACCAGCACCCCAAAAAAATTTTAAAATATCAAACACAGTCTTACCAAGAATTTCCCTGCACTAAGAAGGAAGATAAACTCTGTCTGACTCTGGTGCCACCAATTCTGATTTAAAATAAAGTAATCTTACTACCATTCCCAAAATGAGTGGCAAATCTCTTTATTCCATTGGGCAAGTGGACCAGTGCATGAAAATTGTACCACTGATCCTATAATGTTGAAATCAAACACTGGTGTTTGTTGTCTCCAAATTGTTGAACACATTTATGTGGAAGAGATTTGATGTCATTTCCACTGCAGATGGATTCATTTATAAAGTCAAGTGATTGAGGAGGATGGCTGCCACTGAGAGGGTACGCAGGTCAGAAGGTCCTGTGTGCACTCACCGAAAACCCGTCAAAAGCCATTGTGATATCTCCGCTTCCACTACTCACTCAATTTTTTAACAGCTACCCTATTCGTGTATGTAATTCTAAATATGGTGCTTCTTCGTATCACTACAACTCATTGCGAAACAGTCCACCCAAAAGGTAAAGGAGGCCAATACCTCCTGTACTCAAGATACCTGGACAGGGGACGTGCCAGACCTCCAGCACAATACGGGCACTCCAGTCGCTCCAGGGCCCTGATGCACTTCTGCGTTGTCCTGCTCCTGGCAGGAGATGTGGAAATAAATCCTGGACCAATACCCGCAGCCACGAATACCCGGCCGACACCACCACTGCCAGTGCTAGCCCGGCCACCGCTACTACTGAATGCAGCAGGGCTAACCCGGCCTCCACCACAGCCAGTGCTAGCGGGGCTAACCTGGCCACTGCCAGTGCCAGAGGGTCGTACCTGGCCTCCACCACCACCGGCAGTTCTGGAGGGGCTAGCCCGACCACTACCATCTCCACCACCAATGCTAGTGGGGCTAGCCCAGCCACTACTACCACCACCACCAATGCTAGCAGGGCTAGCCCAGCCACTACCACCACCACCACCAATGCTAGCTGGGCTAGCCCAGCCACTGCCACAGCCAGTCCAAGCGGGACAGGCATTTCGACCTCTACCAGCGGGTAGGCGCCCACAGCCCACAGCTGAGCAGCTGGATGCCCCCCTCTCCGAGCCGCGAGACAGCGGCCCAGCGGCAGCAGCAGCAACTAAAACCGCCGCTCCTCCAGGTGAGCAGGGAGATGTCTCCCTCCAGCAGCAAGAGACCGACTGCAGCATCCAACCTTGGGGCACGGCGATGGACAATGTCAAATTCATGGTGGGTGAGTTAAAGATTGGTGCCCTCTCAAAAAACCCCACATTTAAAAAACAACGACACTCTAAACTGAAGACCAGCCTCAATTAGGCAAAAGTGATCTGGGACCCGCAACACAAACCAAAGGGCCTGCTTGGTGGGCACTTGAACATCCGCAGCATCCTGCCTAAATGTGATCAAATTCATCATTTATTAACTAACTCAAACATTGACTTCCTATGCCTGTCAGAGACCTAGCTGAACTCCAACTCCCCGACGGCTGGGCTACATGTACCAGGGTTCAACATTCCTAAATAAGGAATGACCGTAGGAGCAGAGGTGGAGGAGTAATGTTGTAAGTAAGAGATCACTTAAAAGTGCAATCAGATAATATGGAAATGAATATATAACCTTGAGTGCATTGGTCTTAAATTGGCTCTCTCACCACAGATGACAAAATAATTGGGATGTATAGACCACCATCAGCATCTGACACGTTTTATGAGGAGTTGCAGTCATTACTGGAGGAATGTGACACCATGAATGAAATCATAATATTTGGCGACTTAAACATAAACTGGTTAGATAAAACAAACAGAAAACACCTAAAATCACTTAGTAACAAATTCAGTTTGTCCCAAATAATAAATGAGCCTACCAGATTAACTACCTCCACTGAAACCTGCATAGACCTTGTATTTACAAATAAGCCTGAGCAGATCCCTAAATCTTTTAATTAATAACTGGTTTATTAGACCATAATCTTATCCTGTTCAGTAGAAAATTACCCAAAAACAGATTCAACTGCTCCCAGGTTAGATCCACACAAATGACAATATCTAAGAGGGACATCCAAATCCAACACAGGCATTAAATAGTATTAACTGGTCAGATCATCTTGCACATACAAATATCAATGACAGCAGTAATACTTTTATGACTGTAATGCAAGAAACAAGTCTGCATTCATTAAGAAAACTAAATTTAAGCCATCGAAAAAAAAAAATCACCTCCCCTGGTTAAGTGACAAGATATGGTTACTGATGAAAGTAAGAGTCCACTCACTAAAAATATCACTAAAAACCAGAAGGTTAACTGACAGGCAGGCATTCACCTCTCTCAAAAACAAGGTTATAAAGGGAAATCAGATCAGCAAAAGCACATTTTTTCATTAATATAATAAGCAATGCTAAAGGTAATACAAAAGAAATCTTGACAAACATTAAAAAACTGTCAGGAAACTATGTGGGAAGTAAAGAAATTAGTGAGCTACAGGTAGAAGGAAAAACAGCTCAGGACCCAGTGGACATTGCAGCTGCCTTGAATGATTATTTTATTGATTCTGTAGACAGTCTAGCACAGAGCTTCAACAATCAGGTTCAGCAACTCCCACTCATGCAACTGAATGCCGCTGCACCTATATTTAATTTTAACACGGTTTCTCAGTCTCAGGTTGACATGATGATTGGTAGTCTCAAAAATTCTAAGGCCAAAGACTCATTTGGTATGGATATTTTGCTTCTGAAAACTCTGAAGGACTCTCTTATATCCCCGTTAACAAACATAATAAACACCTCTATATTGGAAGGAGTTTTCCCAGATTCCTGGAAGCACTCAGTCATTACACCTATCCTTTAATCAGGTAATCCCAACATAACCAGCAATTACAGACCCATAAGCATTCTCCCAACAGTCTCTAAAGAATTGGAAAAACTGGCGTCAGAGCAAATCATAAAACATTTGAACAACAGTCTGTATATCCTAAACCCAATGCAATTTGGCTTCAGAAAACACCACTCCACTGAGACACCTGTTTGTTTCCTCCTGGAAAATATAAAATCAAAGCTGGATGCAGGGGTAGTTGTGGGAGCTGTCTTTATCGATCTAAGAAAAGCATCTGACACTGTCAATCATCATATTCTGCTGTCCAAACTGTCATATTTTAACCTCTCTGTGAATGTAATGAGATGGTTTGAGTCATACCTCTCATCAAGGACTCAGTGTGTGTTAGGGTACAAGACCTAAAATCAGCGTCACGTAACAGCAGCTTTGGAGTTCCACAAGGGTCAGTCGTGGGCCCATTGCTCTTTAGTATATTTATCAATGACCTCCCAAGTTGCTGTCCTTCGAATGTAATCGGTCAAATGTATGTAGATGACGCAGTTCTCTATGTTCATGCAAAAGACAGTGTGCAAGCTCCCCAGGAGTTGACCTATGCCATGACAAATGTGTATCAATGGCTTGAGAGCTCCCAGCTGCATCTCAACATCTCTAAATCTGTCTGTATGTACTTCTAAAAAAAAAAGCAAACAACAACAGTGATCCTAACATTTTTGTACAGGGTATCTAGATTGAGGTAGTTCAAGAATTTAAATACCTTGGTGTCATCTTGGACTCTCAACTTCACTTCAAACAGCAGGTCAAAAAGACTGTGAGCAGAATGAAACTTAACCTGTCCAACTTTAGATTTGTTAGAAACAACTTAACCCCGACAAAGTTATACTTAGATGCAATGATAATGCCACACATGTCACACTGCCTGACCAGCTGGGCATCTGCCTTTAAAACAACCCTGAAGCCAGTTGAAACAGTCTATAAACAGGCATTTAAAGTCTTGGATAAGAAACCTAAATCATACCACCACTGCCTGATATTGGATAAGCATGAACGCCTAAACTGGGACAACATGATAAAATATACTGATTCTGTGCTTGTTTATAAATCTTACATGATCAAGCTCCACCTCCACTTAAAGATTTTGTTAAAAGAAATTCAAGTGGATCAACCAGAGCAGGCCTTAGAGGTGACTGCGTTATACCATTTCGAAAAAGTGCCCCTGGTCAAGCAGTGTTTTCATTTCATGCGTCCCAGACCTGGAACCAAATACCAAGCTCAATATGTGAACTACCGACTCTGACTTTCTTTTCCAAGCACCTCAGAGCATGGCTGTTGGAAAACTAGATCTGTGATCATAACTGTGTTTAATTTTGTATGTATGGCTCAGTGTGTTGGGGCACCTTCCAAAACTGTCCACTGCTGTGTACATAAATACATCTATGTATGCCATTTTTGTGAATTATTGCTTACATAAGACATCTATGTCTGCTTTCTTAGTGCAACATCTACCCACACATCTGCATGTGCAACTGTGTGCTATGGTCATCATGCAATATCATATTTAATCTGGCACTATATAATCCTGGGCAGTTGGGTAATGTGCAATACAACATGCACTTTATACCCCTGTGCAATATTGGGCAACGTGCAATATAATGGGGACCTGAGCTCCCAGGCAACTAGCACTGTGCACTTTAGCATTTGGCACTTCAGTTAGCACTCCAGCATGTTGTAATTCATTGTGTATCATTCCTATGGTCCCCCAACTCTCAGCCTGTTTTTATTTTTGGACTGTATGTCATCTGTATTGTTGCTTTGTCTTTTAATACGCTCCGTGTGTTTTATTCCTATTATTGATGTTGTTCTGATTTTATGTGTTGACACCAACCTGCTAATGGGACTGGGGATTGAAATTAGCCGCTTGGCTACAATCCCATGCATTTACATGTAAATGTTCATTAATGCATACTGTCCGATTTAAAAAAAAAAAAAAAACCTCAATCCTAATAACTGGAAGGATTTGCCACAGCATAAGTGGTGTGGAAAACCTAGGGATACTGCAATTCCTATGACAATTAATACTTCACATACTGTTGTGCATGCTGCCTAAACATCTGACGATCATTATTTCACTCTTTTGTCCATTTGAGACACTAAAACATACTAATTGTTAGAAGTAGTTTTCTTTTTTCTTTTATCTCAGACATGTATACTTTTCACGTACCTTGACATGTTTTGGGGGAAACTTCTGCCTTCCTCAGAAGTGTCACTTGGTGGTAGGTGTGACGTGTCTTATCAGCTGGTGTTACGGAGGTGTGACCTGCCTGTCAATTTTTTTTTGACAGGACGATCACGCCTCCCGTGAAAAAATTACAAGACCAGGGGCAAAAAGCAGCCCTACGCAATGAAATAGTAGGTACTTTAAAATCAGCCAAACCACCACCCAGTAATATTAGCAATAAGGAAGAAAAAGCCATCAAATCACTCGCAAAAAACAAGGACATCACAATCCTCCCGGCAGATAAAGGCAGAACCACGGTTATAATGGACACTGAAAAATATGAACAACAACTGAGGGAAATGCTTGAAGACACAGACACATATGAGACCCTAAAAAAAGATCCAACTGATGACAAGAAGAACAAACTCAATGCGATATTAAAACCATTACTAAACGAGAATAAAATAGAGAAACAGACATATAACCATCTAATACCCACAGCCAGCGTCACCCCCAGAATACACGGCACACCTAAAATACACAAACCAAGAGCACCTTTACGCCCGATTGGGGACAGCATTGACTCTGTCACTTACAGGGATGGGCAGTAACGCATTACTGTAATCTGATTATTTTTTTCAAGAAATGAATAAAGTAAGGGATTACAATTGTAAAATCAGTAATTAGATAACTGTTACTTTCCCGCAAGCAGGCTGGTTTGCTGCGTTACTAAAACGTGATTTCTTTTTGTGAGACTGTCTCTTGAGACGAGACAATGACGTATGAGTGGCGCGACTTCCGTGGTAAACATCAGCGCGTAGTGATCAAGAAGAAACAACATGGAGCGCGGGGGAGAGCGGGACCATACGGCGTTCAGTACTTGGAAGTACCGATATTACTTTGAGTTCGATTCAGTAAAAGATAACAAAAACATTAGCGCATGCTGTACACTCTGCGTGGGAAGAAAACTTTTATTAACAGCGAAAAATTCCACCTCAAACCTGAGCAAGCACCTAGCAAGCCAGCACAGAAATATGAAACTTACTGAAAAGAACCCGGATCTCCCCGCTGACATGACCGCTGCGGCTACCACATCCAGTTCTGAGGGCCCCTCTCCCGCTAAACAGGTGAAAATAGACTTTAAAGCGACCGGACTTAGTGTTGCTGAACTGAGGAAGCTCGTCGCTGGCTATATTGTCGAGGACATGTTGCCCATTTCTACTGTAGACTCTGAATTGTTCCGACGCATAGTAGAGAAAATACAGACTAAAAGTGGTGTAAAGCTGCCACAGAGAAAGACATTTGCAGGATACCTTGAGAGAGAATACAACATAATGGAAGCTAATTTGAAGGCTGCACTCGGAGATGTTGACTTTGTTTCTACCACTGCTGACATCTGGACGGTGAATAACAAAAGCTTTATGGGTGTAACAGTTCACTGGATTAGTTCCACTTTACAGCACAACAAGGCCTCCCTAGCATGTAAGAGAATTAGAGGTAGGCACACCTATGATGTAATTGGAGCAGAGATTGAAGAAATCCATTCATCATATGGACTGCATGGCAAAGTTGTTGCCACTGTAACGGATAACGCAACAAATTTTGCCGAAGCATTCAGAGTATGTCAGCCCTGTAATTTGGAGTCTGAATCTGAAAATGAAGAAGAAGGAGGTGAGGAGGAGGAGGACCAACTTTTACAGATGTCATAGAAGCTCTGTCAACTGCATCTGGTGATGGACAGTTTAGCCTCCCTCCACACACAATTAACCTGATTTCAACAAGTGATGTCGACAAACATCTATATTCCTGTGCAGACACCGAGGCTATATATAGGAGCAGTATCGCAAAATGCTGTGCTCTTTGGACTAAAGCAAGTCGATCAACATTACCCTCTGAACAAGTGGAGGAAGTCAGCCGCAGGAAGCTAGTGGTACCCACATCCACAAGGTGGAATTCCCTGTATGAGGCCATTTCCAGAATCATCACAATCCCCTGTGTGTAAAACTGGGAATCAAGTGCCTAAATGAAAGGGAGTACCTGTTCTTACAAGAGTACTGCACTGTGATGAAGCCCTTGACATTAGCATTGGACATCTTACAAGGAGATGAGTGCACCTATGGGGCTTTACTACCAACACTCACAAGCCTGATGTCAAAGACACTTGCCCTGAAAGATGACCTCTCTAGAATGACAGCTTCCAGATGTCATTGTAAAGGTAAGAATAATATTTGATAAATGTTTTGGATGTGTTTGTTGGATTTTATATACCATTTATGGTATGCAGATGTTAAACTTTGTTTTAAGTAGTAAGTACAATTATTAAAATGAAAGAATATAATAAGAGATCAATTATTTACCCCCAGTTCAAACCCAGGGAAATTGATCATCATTAATCATGAATACTAAGCTTAACATCAACAAGATTGATATAAAGAGGTCAAAACAGCCTCAACCAAAATTAAATCTCACACAGCCATGACAAATAGCCATGAGATGGTTTAGGTCAGTAAAGCCCACAAAGTAATTAAAATAACTGATTATGTAGTATAATGAATGTAATCTTAGCTTTATCATATTGTATTTTATAGGCTATCAAGAGTCGTTTTGCTGCTGTACTGGAGAGCCAAGAAGGACTTCTTGCAGCGGCCACTTGTCCCTGGTTCAAACTTCGATGGCTGAGAAATGAGCGTAGGAGAGAGCATGTGAAGGAGCTTCTGACAGGGAGTGTCGTAGAGCTGCTCCTGCAGCTGACGGTACCAGTGTGTCCCAGCTGGCAGCCAGCCCAGCTGAAATGGACTTTTTTGATTTTGAGAATCAGCCCACAGAAAGCTTCTCAGCAGAAAAAGAAGTAACTGACTATTTAAGGTCAGGGCATGAGCTTGAGATTCTGAATCAGTTTCCAAACCTCAAAAAGATGTACATGAAATACAACACCCCAACTCCATCCAGTGCACCAGTGGAGCGCCTGTTCAGTTTAGGTGGACTGGTGCTTTCCCCAAAAAGGAACAGACTATCTGATAGGAGGTTTGAGAAACTACTTCTGATGCGTTATAACCACTGTTTCACACCAAAAGAAAACAAAAAAACATAGGGCCTTGTTGGGGTGGCCATAAAATGAGACTGGACTAACAGCCTAAATGTAGCATGCAACAGCACTTTCTATTTTAGTAAAATTATTATTACTCTGCACTTTACCAACTGTTAAAAGATGTAAATGTTATTTGAAAATTAATTAATGTTATTTAATTTGAATTACAGTCAGGAAAGACTTTTATTTTAATTATTTTATTACTGTCTTTATTTACATACAACAGATTTTTATTTTATATGCCTGAAAATGCTAAAATATGAGTTAGCAGGAAATAGACTTGCTTTATTTTATTTAAATACGGTGAAATGTGCAGAAAATAAGTTTAAATGTTCAACAATTTTCTTCAAGTCACAGACTGTTGCATTTAACACTAGAACTGCCAATATTCCAGTCCTTCTACAGCCACTGAGGGGGTGATTCTTACCCTCTCCCCCTACCCTGCAGTGAAGTGGTTCATTTGCATCTATTTCTGAAATAATAATAATGACTTCAAAATTAACTATGAGCATTTTTTTCATGTTCTTTTGCAGATTCGTATGTTTATTACTTTGATCCAACATGTAAAATACATTTTCAAATTGATAAAAAAATTCACTTTTTATTTTTTCAGAGGAATAAAAGATAAAGAAATGCTGCACTTTCTCTCTCTCTCTGTCCCTCTTAAAACACACAAGATTATTTATCATATATCTGATAAAGAAACATTACAATGCAAATAATTTGAATAAAAACATTAATTACAAATATATTGAGACAGAATAGGCCTATAGCTAACTGTCACACACACAGAAATGTGTGTTGTCATTTTTTTGTGGTCAAAAATGATGGGTCATCACTCTCTCCCCCCAAAAATTCCTACTCCACTCTGTCAGATTTTTCCTTTGCCAAAGGGGTAAAAATGACCCCCTTGGCTCTTCTAGTGTTAATTCAATTTTTGCTTAATACAATGTGCATAAAGTTTAAAAGATTGAAACTAATAAAACAAGTTTTGAAGAAGACACTGTTTACTTTGATTTAATTTTGTATGATATATTCAGAAGGAATAGAATTAGGCTGGAAGGTCTATTGATTTATATCATATTCAGGTTGTACATCATTTTTTTGTAAAGTAACTAATAAAGTAATTAGTTAATTAACTAATTACTTTTGAAAATAGGTAATTAGCAAAATAACTGGATTACTTTCTTGGAGGGGTAATCACTAATCAGTAACTTATTACTTTTTCCAAGTAACTTGACCAACACTGGTCACTTACAACTTATCAAAAACTCTCATAGAAATAATAAAACCACTCCTTGGACAAACAGACCAACACTGTAAGAACTCAAAACAGCTGGCAGATGAATTAAAAAACATAAAAGTAGGGCCAGATGAAATTTTCATATCACGACGTCATTTCACTTTTCACAAAAACACCAGTACAAGCAACAATAAAAATCATTCAGGACCAGCTTCAAACTGACAGGACACTCAAAAAACGCACAAACCTAACCGTTCAAGACATTACAGAACTCCTCCAATTTATTGCCACATCAACCTATTTTCAGTTCAGGAAAATATACAGACAGAAAGAGGGATTTGCTATGGGGGACCCACTATCAGCCATAATGTGTAGTTTTTCATGGAAGATCTGGAGGAGAAGGCCATAACATCAGACCCTGAGGAGTACAGATCAACGTTAGGGAAAAGATACGTGGATGACATTCTGGAGAAAATAAAAGCAGGACACACTCAAAAACTAACAGACCATCTGAACACCATGAACACCACAGGAAACATCAAATTCACACACGAGGAAGAAGTGGAACAATATCGTTTCTGGACATTAAAATCCACCACACAAACACCGGGGAAATAAAAATTAAAGTCTACAGGAAACCCACACACACAGACCAATATTTATTATGGACATCGGAACACCCCACTGCACACAAACTCTCTGTAGTCAGAACACTATACGAACGCACAACAATAATAATGGACCCAGAAGACAGAACACTGGAAGAAAAACACATACAGGATGCACTGAAAATATTTCAATATCCACAATGGGCAATAGACAAAGGGGCAGGACAGGTGAAAAGAAAAGAAACCGCACAGGAGATAAAAAAGAAACACAAAAACAAAACAGAGAGCAGAGGAGACGCTACCGTACGTCAGGGGGGTCACTGAACGCATCCAGAGAGCCATGAGATTACAACATAAACACACCGGTCAAACCACACACAAAACTACCACAACTGTTGGTACACCCCAAGGACAAAATCGAACAAAACAACAAATGTAATGTCATATACGAGATACCATGCCAATCATGTAATAAAACCTACACTGGGGAAACAGGGAGGAGCTTCAGTGCACAGAGGGAAGAACACCAGAAGGAAAGTGAGAAGGAGACAGCAATAAGACAAACAAGGTCAATAAAAGAGAAGACAACACAGGAAAACTACAAATCTGCCGTAACAGACCACTGCAAGAGGGAAAACCATCTTATGGACGGGGATAAGGCCTGAGTCATCCGCACCGAAGACAATACGCACCAGTGCTGGATTAGGGAAGCGATCGAAATAAGGAAACAGGGCCCAGGGACGATGAACAGAGATGAGGGGACATACATGCTCTCACACACTTGGAGCAGCGTCCTGCAGAGGCGAGCAGACAGCGGGAGGCGTGATCGTCCAGTCAAAAAAATTGACAGAACGATCATGCCTCCGTAACACCAGCGGATAAAACACGTCACACCTACCACCAAGTGACACTTCTAAGGAAGGCGGAAGTTTCTGCCGAAACATGTCAAGGTACGTGAAAAGTATACGTGTCTGAGATAAAAGAAAAAACAAAACTACTTCTAAGAAACTGTAGACATAATGAACACCATACAGCTATACTCATTGTTACCTCGATACCTCAGCATTTTTTTTTTTGTGAACAATTTTTTTATTAAATCATCATTATAATACGTATAATATATTGTACAACTTTTCCAAAGAACATAGAACATACCGCCTCCCCTTTCCCAGCAGCATCCCTCCCTTCCTCCCCTGGACCAATCCAAGATCAAATATCAAACGTATTCTGTAGTGAGTGGTGTTCCTCTGTTCATAGCCCAAAAAGTTTGTCTTTTATTTTACCTAACTACATCACCAAAGTGGAGGCTTTAGCATTATTAATCCGTGCAGTAGATAACTCAAGTAGTACTATATTGTGAAGGTAAATCAACCATTTCCTAATACTGAGATCGTGAGGTGGTAGCCATCTTTGTACTAAGAGTTTTTTTGCAGCTGTGAGGCCGCTTAACAACAGTTTACATTGTTTTTCACTTAAATAAAGTCCAGAATCATCGTTAAGGAGAAGTAAAATTGGATAGCATGTTATGGCAATACCCAGCAACTCAGACAAAGTCTTGGATACCCGGCCCCAAAAGGCCTGAACAGAGGGACAATCCCACATCATGTGTTTGTAAGATCCTATAGCACTGAGTTGGCAAATTGTACAACTTGGACTTGGTATCAGTTCATACAAAACCTAATGAAAGGTGTGAAGTAGAGTCTGTGGCACATCAAAGGTCGCCAATAAAGATGTAACAGAATTTCCTATGTCTGTCATGTATATGAGAATGTCGTCTGCAAAGGCCGATATGGTATGAGATGTGTGCCTGATCTGGATAGGAGATATAATTGATTTTGCCTCCGGTGTTGTGTAAATGGTTCGAGTGAAAGAATGAATAGGCTCGGGGAGATCATCCCCTTGCTTAAAGTGTGATTCTTGGATTAGCACTATGTCAGCATTCACTCTGCGCATCAATTCTTGACATTTAACCCTCTTGACATTGACATTCAAACCCAGGACATTCAAACTTAGGATAGTTAATTTAACCATTATCAAAACTCATTGTGGTTATATTCCAGTTAGACACTTGACTGTAAACCAAGTACTCAAGCATATTGTCCAGTAAGAGACCCATACCCACCCTATTGCTGCCATACCCGTACCCCAGAACTTGTGTTTCTGTGTAACCTGACCATTGCATAGCGCAGCTAATTGAGACTCCAAAACTCGGTTGTATCCCGCTTACAAGCATAGCTGAACTGGCAACACATTTAAAATTTTAGAGAGAGTCCTTCTATTAGTATCAAACTTTAAGCTTGAGGACAAATGTCCTTACATCATGTTAAGAAGTGAACGTGCTTGATGTACATTATGTTGAAACAAACAGGACTTTAACACCTATAATAGCTGAAATTGTATGGGCACTGTAGTCAGCATAAAACCGCAGCGACTTGCCTGTGTCTTGTATAGGCATTCTTTGTCGCCTCCCAGGCGCTGTTCAGTATGGCATTCGGTCTCCATGCCTGAGCAGCCGTAGTATCATGGTCTGTGGTCTGTTCTCCTCAGTGTGCGGGTTATAAATGCGGTGAGCTCTCTCTATCTCAACAGCTTTATTGCCGAGAGAGGGAATCCACCTAGGAAGCATTTCTTGGAGAAAAGTGATCGCGTTGTTTCCCTTTCTGTCCTTACTTATCCCTGTGATCCGTACATTGTTTCACTGGTTGTGGTCTTCTAACAGGGCGAGCGTATGTTGAAGCTTCTCAAGGCCAGTGGTGTTGTCTAATACCTGGCATTTCATGGTCCGTGTATCGGCCTGTACCCTCTCAACTTTGGTTACCAAGCCTCGGACAACATCAATATGGATGTCTAAGTCTTTCTGAAGTTTCTTAACGGAGTCGTTAACACTCTCAACTGCCTTAGTAATGGCGTGGGTGATAACCGTCTCCAACTGGTCGCGTTGTTTGGCTAAGGCTAGCGAGATAGCTTCTTCCATGCTAGTATCTGTAGCCGCCAAGCCGTTGGCATCCTGTTGTTTCCGCTTTGCCAGGGGAATTTTGGTCGGCGAGTTAAATAGTTTCTTTTGGCTATATGGTAAGCATGTCCAGATAAAACTTTGCCAAGGTTATAAAGATCAATTTATCAGCAAAAATAGGATATCACACAGGAGCTCTAGAGTCTTCCGACCATTGCGCTTGCCGGTCACGTGACCCCCGATACCTCAGCATTTATGGATCTATGGGCAAAGCAGAAATGTGATGTAGGGTGCTGAACCTGTTTTGATTACTTCAAAATCTGACCATAGACCAACTCAAAGCAATATATGCTGACTACTAGCTACTGGTAATGTAACACCTGTTTTAAATTTTGTGGAGCCTTTGAGTTGGCTTTATGAGGCCAAGATGACAGTGAGAAGTCCAACAATCCTGGGATTTTCCTTGGCCTGGTGGATTTTGTTGCCTCTCTATGGGCACCTAGAGAATACCACAGTATTAAAGGGGACCTCAAAAGAGGTTCAAATGAGCTGCTGGACTGGATGCTGTCTGTTGTGAAGGAGCAAATCATCACAGAAGTCCAGAGCACTGAGTTTTTATCCATTCAGGCAGATGAAACAGTGGATATTGCCACCCAGCAGCTTGTGCCTGTACTGCAGGCACATTGATCATTAAAACAACCCGCAGGACATATTATCTGAGTTTATCCCCATGCCATCAGCTACAGCAGAGTCCATCTCCACAGCACTGAAAGAGCATCTTGCTGTCATTCTTCCTGAAGATGAGAATATTAGCTGATTTGTCAGGCATATGATGGAGCCAGCTTGATGAGAGGTGCCACTGCAGGTGTTCAGAGGAAGGTCCAAGATCTGCACCCCAATGCCCACTAAATCCACTGCAGCACATCAGCTACCTCTCACTTATCCAAAGGAGGATTTATTCTGACCTCTTTTGCTTTGTCAGCCTTTTCTCAAGATCCCCCACGGGGACAGTGCTTGATAAAACCAGATGCCAACATCCAGCACTGTAAGGTGGAACTTTCACAGCCGTGGCATCAATACAGTGTTTGAGCACAGAGAGGACCTCATTCGGTGTTTTAAGACCACACGAGCCTCCAGTGACTTTGACCTTAGTATTCTTGAAGTTCATTTTATTAAGTATGCTTGAATATAAATCAAGCGTAGCGTTAGTTCAGGCAGGCCACGACATCAGGCTCTAACAGCATAGCTGTCATCACCGGTGCAGATCAGCTGATGGCTCGGCTGACTCCGTGTCCGCTTCCTATTGGAAAATTGTATTCAAAGTGGGCTATTTAAACTGCTCTAGCCCAACCTTCTTCCTGCTTCCTCTGCTGACATTTTGATAGTCAAGCTCCTGCATGAAGAAAACATCGCTCTTATTCGTACCTACCCTGCTGCTCCTGATGTCATCGCCCCTCGTCCACAATGGAGACCCGTGGCATTACGACGGCATCATGGTGGAGCCTCATCAAATCTCTGAATCAGAGGAAGCCATCAACGACGAGAGGGCTCCTTCTCTCCGTCGTAGCTGTCTCCGCTCCCCGGAAGGCTTCGGCAAAACGTAAACACTGCTCACAGGGCTCAGTAGTCGCTCCGACTCCAGCTGCTGCCCCGCTGGCCAAAAAAGCCAGACCTCCGACATCAGCAGTCACCTCCACAGCTCCAGCAAACGACGCCATCTTGGCAGCGCTGTCTTCCATTCAGTCATCCCTCTCCAGCATGAATTCAAGAATCCAGACCTTAGAGGCTGCCGCCGCTTCATCCTCCAGCTCTGCTCTCCAGTCCACCGTGTTTACATCCCAGGAACCTGCTGCCTCTTCCTCGACGCAGGCCAGTGACGTCATTCCTGCGCCGCTCGACGACATCACAATCCCGCGCAGGGCTCTGGGTAGTGCAGTCCCATTCTCAACCGGAGTTCCATTCTACCCTCCTGCTGCTGCCATCTCCTGCAATTTGAGAAGCCAGATCCTCGCAGGTAATGATGTCAATTTAGTAAAAATCCTGCTGTGCTCAGATGTCAGTGATAAGCATGTGGTAGATTGTGGCGATGTGTCCGTAATGTTAAAGGATAGTGATCCCAGACTTTCAAAGACTCTGACATTAGCAGAATTTATTATTGCTTTTGGAGTGTTCGGAGATGTAATCTGCAAAGTCTATCCATCCCGTCAAGCTGAACTAGACACCTATCTGGCCATCATTGCAGATCTCGCCATGACATACGGTGGAACTCTGTTCTATGAATACCACAAATAATTCTCTGCCAAGGCTGCTATGTTCATTCAGAGGTTTAACCAAAGACTGGACTGGTCTGTGGTCGACCTGGCTTTAATCACCAGGCACTGGCCGCCAAGTTCTTTCCTGCTCCATTTGTGGCTCTTTCTCACACTCGTCCAACATGTGTCCCAAATCTGTGGCTGTAGTCCATCCGCCGGCAAGCCCAAAACCCAATGAGAATAAGCTACTGCGGGGACAGTCATCCAAAATCTGTGTGCCCCAGACGAACTCGCCTTGTGAGAAAGGAAAAGAGAAAATAAATCCTTCAACCCCAGTCAACGTGGCTGAGCTTGGGAAGGCTTTGAAGAAGCATCCAAACCGCTGCTTTGTCAATTATTTGTTAACCGGACTGGTTCAAGGATTCATGGCTGGTTTGATGTGGTTGCCTAAAGTATCACATACATGTAGTAATCTGCAGTCTGCTCTGAAAGAGCCTGAAATTGTTGACACTCTGTTGGAAAAAGAAGTCAGGAAAGGTTTCATGATCGGACCTCTGGATAAATCTCCTTTTCCCATATCACGCATTAACCCTATAGGTGTTGCTACCCAGAAATATTCTGGTAAAAAGCGTCTCATCATAGATTTATCAGCTCCTCATCATGATGAAGTCCAAAGTGTTAACAGTCTCATTCCGCTTCAGCCGTTCTCTCTGTATGATGCCTCAATCGATGATGCCATTAAGCTCATCAAACAAGCAGGTAGAGGAGCGTGGTTATCAAAGGCCGACATCACAGACGCTTTTAAAGTCATGCCTCTACACCCTTCACAATGGCATCTGTTCGGTGTTAAATGGAGAGAGAAATTGTATTTTGCAGTTAGGCTCACCTTTGGGTGTCGCAGCAGTCCAAAAATCTTTGACACTTTGTCTGAAGCTCTTTGCTGGATTCTCTTAAATAATTGCAAGCTGACATTCGTGCTTCACCTGTTAGATGATTTTTGCTCGTAGATTATCCTCATGCTAAACCAGATCATGCAATCACCACACTTAAAGATACTTTTAAAAATCTGGGAGTCCCCTTATCAGAGGAGAAAACTTAAGGTCCACTTCAAGTTATTGAATTTCTAGGTATCAAATTAGACAGTGTTCTCATGCAAGCTTCCCTGCCTCTCGAGAAGTTAAACTGCATCAGAGAAATAATGAAGGAACAGGTTTCAAAATCCATTTCAAAAAGAGATCTGCTCTCCCTGCTAGGTCATCTCAATTTCACCATGCGTGTGATTCCTCAAGGCCGCTCATTTATATCCAGGCTTCTTGACCTCTCAAATCAGTTGTAAAGCTACACAACACAGTAACTCTGGATGAAGGGTGCAGATCAGAGCTCCGGTTCTGGTCTTTGCTGTTCGAGAAATGGAATGGCTTTTTGTTTTTCTATAACGATTATTCCGAATCATCTTTGGCCATGAGATTATTCACCGACGCAGCTCCTTTCGTGGGTTTTGGGGGGTTCTTCGATAACCAGTGTTTCGCTGATGCATGGCCAAAAGAATTGTCATCTCTGCCAGTTAGTGCTTCTTCTTCTGCCCAAATGGAAATATACCCAATCGTTATAGCTTGTCTTCTCTGGTGAAAATTCTGGTCCAGGAAGAAAATTATTTTCTTTTGTGACAATGAAGTAACTGTCCAGATTATAAACAAAGGGCGTTCCTCTATTCCATTTATAAACAGATTTTTAAGGCGTATAACCTGGGAATCCGTGCTGGGGAACTTCTTTATTCGTGCAGCTCACATTCCAGGATTGGATAATAAGGTTGCTGACGCTCTGTCTCGATTTGAATTTCAGAAATTCCACAGACTGTCCGGACGAGGCGCCTTCCAGCCTGCCTTGCCCTTCCCTTCCACCATACGGTGCTATATTAGACAGCACCTTGCAGACATACATGCTGTCAGCTGCTCGCTATATGCGTTCTGGTTTAGCGAAATCTGCATTAAAATTGTAGGACTCTGCATGGTCCTATTTCACCGCATTTTGTTCCTCCTTCTCTGTTGCAATTCTTCCTATAAGTATTCCCATTGTATGTGCTTTTCTGGTTCACTGTTTTGAGTCCCGCAAAATGCAGCCGTCCTCGATCAAAGGCCTCCTCGCAGGCGTCCAGTTTCACCTGTGTTGCCTGGATCCGTCCACCTACAGCTTACAAGAAAATCCATCCATTAAGCTTCTCCTAAACGGCTTTAAATGAGAGAAACCACAAGGCAATGACATTCGTCTCCCTTTCACTCCTCCACTTCTACACAAATTAATCCCTCACTTAAGGAACGGGTGCTTCGGTTCATACACAGACTCACTGTTGGAAACTGTCTTCCTCACCGCTTTTTATGGGTTCTTAAGGTGCGGAGAATTCACTACACGCTCACGATCTTTTGATCCTTCTTAAGACCTCACCATAAATGACGTAGCAGTCCACAGTCATTACTTTTGTGTTCTCTTGAAACATTCAAAAACTGATAGAGACAGAAGAGGAACATCAGTCATAATTTCACAAACTAACTCTGATTTTTGTTCACTGTCTTTCATGGTCAGCTATCTGAGAAGCCGTGCCCAAGCCAGCCCTCAGGAGCCGCTGTTACGAGCCTGGTTCACCTCTCGCCTTCGTCTCCTTTGCCAACTCTGCGGTCTCCCCCCAGAACTCTACACGCCATAGGAGCAGCAACAACAGCGGCAATGGTCGCTCCTGTGTCCATCCTGAAAGTTATGGGCAGATGGTCTTCCTCAGCTTTTGAACATTATCTGCGTCCTGGCAATAAAGCCATCCTAGATGCTCAAAAAGCCATGAGCCTTTCATTG
Organism: Cetoscarus ocellatus; assembly: GCA_037902135.1. Classification (NCBI taxonomy): domain Eukaryota; kingdom Metazoa; phylum Chordata; class Actinopteri; order Labriformes; family Labridae; genus Cetoscarus; species Cetoscarus ocellatus. Next base: position 1,657,370 of record JBAMNC010001447.1, read on the forward strand.
TAATTTCAATTGATATAATAAATAGTCATTTGTAGGTATGATGGTTATGTTCATCTCATTATTCATCAGGCTAAAGGGTAATGTGAGGCTTATTCCCTATTTTAATTTACAGGCAAATAAATAAATAAATAAGTAAATAAAGAAATAAATTAAATCCTAGATAGCTTCCTGGCATCTCTTGCTGCAGAGAGTTAGGGATTGCTGGTGGGTCGTTTTGGTTTTTTTTTATTTTGCTGCTGCGCTCCCTGCTATGCCGTTCATGATGGCTCATGACGGTCAGGAAGGTGTGCTCTTCCTGGCTGGTGTGGTCATTTTGGTTTTTTTTTATTTTGCTGCTGCGATAGGCTCCAGGCCCCCGCAACCCTGAAAGGGATAGTCGGTATAGAAAATGAATGAATGAATGAATGACCACAGGGACATGTTAAACTAAGGTGTGTCCTGTAATTAGCATCACAGGTGTCTTCAAGCTTGTATGTTAAAGGTAAAGGCTGTAAGACCATCTCCAAGCAGCTTGATGTTCCTGAGACTACAGTTGTAGGGCCTGACCAATATGGATTTTTTGAGGCTGATGCCGATACCGATATGTGGCAGAAAAAAATACTGAATACCGATAAATCGGCCAATTATTTTAAAAATATATATATAAAATGATTTTTAAAAAAAATTAATTTAAAAAACACTTACAACATTGAATATATGAATTGCAGGCAGAACATTTTACTGTGTCACAATACTTTGTCCCGAAGTATTTGTTTAACTGTACAACAGAGAGGAATATTCAGGTACAAAAACATGCAGAAAAGCATTAAAGCTCTGGGAGAATAATTATAAAACCTTAAGAAAGAGTCACTCTTTATCTTGTACTTCTTGTTGATGAAATAAGACTTTGGTTATAGTACAGGTAGAACAACTTTTAAAAATTTGTAAACAGGTCATTGAGAGGAAAGCAACAACATTTTTTATAAGCCTCTTTTATTTTTCTACTCTGCAACTTTCAAGAGTAAAGAACTTTCAAGTACAAAATAAAATAGTGGGCAAAACTGCAGTCAATGCCTGCAAAATAAAATAAACCTTATTTGAAAGGTAAATATATAGATGAATTATGAATTATTATTTTAGTGCAGGTAGAACCACTTTTTTATTGGAAACGTGAGGTAATATGTGTGAGGAAATCAGAATATTTTGTGGGACACTGCACAACTTCTCTAAAAAGGCCTGATTAAAGTTCCCAGCTATGACGAAGGCTCCCCCTGGATTATCCGCTGCAGCTGGCTGATCACGTCGTACAGCGCCAAGGGAGCTATGCTAACGCTTGCATAGTTAGCTAGCTAGCTAGTTAGCTCAACTGCAGCGTCGAGGACAAGCAGGTAAAGCAAGGTTTCCATGATAATCATCACAGAGCAGTCACGAATAAACTGATCCCCTGCCATCAGAAGGTCCAGTTCGTCAGTTTTGTGAACGACAGATGGTCAGCAAAATGCTCGGCAGTGCCGGTCTGTGAGGCTGCTTCCGTAGCCGAGCTATTAGAGAGTCCGGTGGTCTCGCTATGTCCAGCGGTATAGTGTGCGACCGCTGAAAGTTGCTTGCTATGTCAGACTTGCAGGCAAAAACAACATTCAGCAACTCTGTGTGAGTGCAGGCGAGTTTTGCCCCATACACTCCATCATCCATACACACAGCATCAGTAGAGCTCAGAGCCGCTGCAACAAGGCGCGCCACCATCTTTCGCAACATCATCATTCTGCGCAGCTTGGACACTGAACAGTGTTTCACTGTTTTATGAGAAAGTAAGAATATATCGGCGTTACGTCGGCAAAACTCTGGCCAATTTTGAATACTTTGAAAAGGGCTATAATCAATCATATTCAGAAGTTTAAGGTCAAGGTGCATCAGTATCAGATCAAACCATCTGTCGCTTTTTGAGCCAAAGTGGACTTAATGGAGGACACCGCTGCTGAAAGCAAATCATAAAAAAGTGAGACTGGAATTTTCCAAAATGCATATTGACAAGCCACAAAGCTTCTGGGAGAATGTCCTTTGGACAGATGAGACAAAACTGGAGCTTTTTGTCAAGTCACATCAGCTCTATGTTCACAGACACAAAAATGAAGCATACAAAGAAAAGAGCACTGTACCTACTGTGAAACATGGAGGAGGCTCAGTTATGTTCTGGGGCTGCTTTGCTGCATCTGGCACAGGGTGTCTCGAATCTGTGCAGGGTACAGGGTACAGGGTACTGCTCCAGCTGTCTCAGATTTGAAGGGTGTCTTCTCCAGACTGCATGTTTCAGCTCCTTCCACAAATGTTCAATAGGATTTAGATCAGGACTCATAGAAGGACACTTCAGAATAGTCCAATGTTTTGTTCTGAGCCATTCTTGGGTGTTTTTAGCTGTGTGTTTTGGGTCATTATCCTGTTGGAGGACCCATGACCTGTGACTGAGACCAAGCTTTCTGACACTGGGCAGCACATTTGGCTCCAGAATGCCTTGATAGTCTTGAGATTTCATTGTACCCTGCACAGATTCAAGACACCCTGTGCCAGATGCAGCAAAGCAGCCCCAGAACATAACTGAGCCTCCTCCATGTTTCACAGTAGGTACAGTGCTCTTTTCTTTGTATGCTTCATTTTTGTGTCTGTGAACATCCAGTTGATGTGACTTGCCAAAAACCTCCAGTTTTGTCTCATCTGTCCAAAGGACATTCTCCCAGAAGCTTTGTGGCTTGTCAATATGCATTTTGGCAAATTCCAGTCTCACTTTTTTATGATTTGCTTTTAGCAGTGGTGTCCTCCATTAAGTCCATTTTGGCTCAAACAGTGATGGATGTCGTGATCTGATACTGATGTACCTTGACCTTGGAGTTCACCTCTAATCTCTATGGAAGTTGTTCTGGGCTCTTTTGTTACCATTCGTATTATCCGTCTCTTCAATTTGTCATCAATTTTCCTCTTGCAGCCTCGTCCAGGGAGGTTGGCTACAGTCCTGTGGACCTTAAACTTCTGAATAATATGTGCAGCTGTAGTCACAGGAACATCAAGCTGCTTGGAGATGGTCTTATAGCCTTTACCTTTAACATGCGTCTCTATAATTTTCTTTCTAATCTCCTGAGACAACTCTCTCCTTAGCTTTCGAGAGGGGGCTGCAGACCTGCCCTGTCAGGACCCTGCGTTGCAGACCTGCACTGTTAGGACCCGCTCCACTGAGAGGACCTGAAGCGATGTTTTTTTTTCTCATGCAGTGCTGTGAGTTTTTCCCGTAAAGAGTGAGTGTGGAGAGAAGGTGAGTAAAAGTCAAGTGACTACTTTTTGTCATTTTTGAAGCAACAGAAGAAGTCTTTATTTACCAGAACATTGCGTTTACCACTACATATTGCCCTGTAACCTTATAAAGAAATGACTTTTGGACCTTTGGGTGTTTTTTAGCGCTGTTATCGTAGTTATGGTAATGTGGCTAGTGCTAAGTAGGTTAACTTTGGGATTAGCCGTGGATGTATTATTTGGATATATCTATGAGAAAAGCTTGACAAGAGAAGGCCTTAAATGTCGTTGATATGTATGAAAACACCAAAAATGATCACTGTATGATCAGACTACTTGATTAGTATAAGCAAATTTAGCACTGTTATCGTAGATATGGTCACAGTGGCTAGCGCTAACTAGGCTAACTTTAGGATTAGCCATGGATGTATTATTTAGATATATCTGTGAGATAAGCTTGACATGAGAAGGCTTTGACTGTCGTTGGCATTTTGATATGTATGAAAACACCCAAAATGATCCCTTTATGATCAGACTACTTGATTGGTATAAGCAAATTATTTAAACAAATGCAAATAATGTTTTTTTTCCTCAGACCAGTGCGATGGGCCTAGTGGTGGATCACTGTAAAAAGCAGCAGAATGGATACAGGCTAACAAACATTTGCAGCCAAAGTGGAGACACCTGACATTTAACAAATGGACAGTAAACAAACTGAGGAGGCTGCACAGGAAACAGTAAAGCTGTTTGTCGACACCATGGATCCACATGAAGAAAGAATCCATGCTGGAGCCTGTAAGTTTATCTTTTTTAATATTGAAGACATGTGGATGTTCTGTGAGGAGTTAATGTACAATAGAGGGTACTTGGCGTACTGTAAATACAAAGAGGAGAAAAAAAAAAGACATGGTTGAAAGTTTGCTTTGTGTCTACTCTGTTTTCTCCTGTAAAAGATGTTACTGGCTGTCTGGCTCATGTAACTCAGTACTCAGTAATTCACTTTGAATAGACAAAGCAAAGTTAATTTTAAATCATCATCCCTCACACCCTCCTGGGACAGGTGGTCCTACAGCACAGGTAAGAAAATAGTAGCTATATTGAGCAATTATTAATGAATTATGATAAGGTGGAACAATTACGAACAAACAAGGTATGCCTGTGTTTAAGATTTGTGTAAATCAATAAGTAAATTAATCCAAAAGTGTGTGAGGTTTCATTTTCAATGATTAATAATGGTATAGAAGCAAAGAACAATCAGCAATTGGTTGGAGTGTAGAAGCATAATGCAATTACACATAAGGTGTTTTAACATATTTTTTTTAAATGAATTTGTATTGCTAACCAAATTAACAGCTATCCATTTTGCTGAATAAATTAAAATACTGGTGTAAAACAATTCATGTTTTCGGGGATAAAAACAAAATATGTACATTTAGTTTGCATTATTTATCTGTAATATAACCCTCGAAGTGGTCATCCTGTTTTGTATTTTCTGTACTTTTTATCTTGATACTTGTGGTTTTTTTCTATTATCCTGTTGAACGGGAAAGGTATACTTCTTTTTTCATTGTTTTAATTGAACACATGAATACACAAATAAATCATATTCACAATGTAAACATAAAATAAAGCCACCATAATAAAGACGAAAAATAATCATTTCCAGGTATAATCGCTTTTATTTTAGCTTCCGAGAAATATGCACTTCCGGTACATTTGCTTTTATTTTGAAATGCTTTGAATCAACTTCCGGTCCTATCAGTGGAGCGGGTCCTATCAGTGCAGGTCTGCAACGAAGGTTCCTGAGAGTGCAGGTCTGCAGCCAGACTGTCTTGCAGCTTTCTGTGGTCCATGTTCAGTGTGGTACACGCCACGATACCAAACAGCACAGTGACTACTATACACACTTTAAATAGGCAGACTGACTGATTACAAGTTTGAAGACACCTGTGATGCTAATTACAGGACACACCTTAGTTTAACATGTCCTTGTGGTCAAATCATTTTCAATCTTTTCTAGGGGTACCACCATTTTTGTCCAGGCCAGTTTCATTGTTTTTTTGAAGAAATGATTCTGTTGAACAATTCACAGGCAATGTCTGATTTTCATTAAATTTTTATTTATTATTACTTTTGTCAGTTTCAAGTTATTTCAGTGACCGTTGTGGGTTTTTCTTTGTTTATTAGAAGGGTACTAACAATTTTGTCCACATGTGTACATATCTTCATAGTCCCACAACACTCATCCTTTCTCCATAATAAGTTTCCGTAAATGTTCGGTAGGTGTCGTATTTACATACGTCACTGCTGCAAGGCATTATTATCTCCTTAAACTAAAGAGATAATATAGATATAAATAGATATAGATATAGGAGATAATAATTGAACACTCTAAAATGTAATGACTATTCTTACTTAAATTACATTTGTACACTTTACTTAAATCTTAGAAACCTGTGGATTCAACTCAATCCATATAAGTAAGAAACCCATTTAGCCTGAAAAAAGTTTGCAACTAAATTTCTGTGTGTAAGCTAGACTCGAAACTTTTTGTTAAGGTGATTGAACACTGAGTTCAGGATTGCACATGCCCAGTAAAGCCAAGCGGGAGACCACTCTGCAGCTTGACTCTGGTGTGGGAGGTCGCAGAATTTCTCAGTCTCAAGGTGAGTTATTCAACTTCAGTATATATCTCATGTGCCATCAATGACGTTATTATTCACATTGTGGCAGACCAGTTTTTCATGTTAAAATAAAACTATTTACAGACTAATGTTAGCCAATGTTAGCTAAAAGCGGCCGGAGCTAAGTGGGCCTTGCTAACATTAACAAGCTGTGTCATGGTTATACTTTATAGCCTTTTTTATCTATGTTTATGATAAGAATAGGATAGGTTTCAGTGTGATATGAACGCTCATTTCATGCAACACTTTAGCACGTTTGTAACCAAACCGTCCAAAGCGAAGCCTGCCGACATGCATGTAGCCTTTCACTCAGCCATGTGTTCTTCTTCTTCTTCTTCTTCTGTGGGGTTTATTGGCGGTTGGCAAACCAACTTATGGTGCATTACTGCCACCAACTGGACTGGAGTATGAACAAGAGATTAGGCAGTAAAAAAAAACAAACAAACAAAAAACTAGATTCTGTTATTTAACTCTGTTTCTTTAATGAACTTAACAATGTCATATTGTATCTTGCCTGCTGGTTTCCCCAGAAGCCCTGTTAGTGTAAATTCATGGTGTTTTGCCTTCCTTAATGACTGACTAAGCTTCTTCCTCTGGATATCATATTTCCTGCAGTGAAGTAGTACATGTTCAACTGTTTCTGGCTGGTTATATTGTGAGCAAGATCCAGTAGGGTGCTTGCCTATTTTGTGCAATGTGTGATTGAGACCTGTATGACCTATTGTCAGACGTGTTGTCATGCTTTCTTCCCTACGTTTGAAGCCCACCTTCCTCCCATCGACAACATGCTTTTGTATTTGATATAGGTGCCTTCCGGTTTCACTGATGTCCCAGTTTTCTTGCCATATAGATAGTGTATACTCCCTGATGAATGACTTAACTTCAGCTTTGCTTAGTGGAACTTACATGTCTACCTGTGTAATTCGGAGTGTTTGCTTGGCCAGAATATCTACCTGCTCATTTCCTTCCACACCCACATGAGCAGGGACCCAGATGAACCATGTGAATATGCCCTTAACATGCATTCTGTACATTATTAGGAATATTTAATTGATTATATCCATTCTGAATGCTGATCTGCCTGAACTAATGCTTGATAGTGCTGAGAAACTATCTGATGCAATAACTGCTTTTTGTATTTCCTTCTCCTCTATCCACTGTAATGCTAATAGTATAGCCAACAGCTCTGTGGTGAATACTGAGAGATGGTCTGATACCCTTTTCTTAATATATGTGTCACTCACCGAGATATATACTGCTGCGCCTGCACACCCTGTATCTGGATCTTTGGATCCATCTGCAAAAATAAACACTGAATCTGAGAAATGCTGGTCAAAATAATTCTGGACTATACGCCATATAGGATGTTTTCCTGATTTTTCTTTCAATTCTTGATGTATATTAAGGTCTACATTTGGCAAAGGGAATAACCAAGGAGGAATGGAAGAGATTGGGACTGTGGGGCTGTACTGTAAATTACTTAATCCTATGATTCATGCCTTGACGTCACCAATCCAACCAAAACTCCTGAAATTAGTTTCATTGTGTTCCCAGAAGTCAGTTAAGATATTCTTGGCAGGATGTTTATCACAATGCCCTTGGAGATTGACCCAGTATGCCAACATTAGTTTAACTCTCCTGATTTGCAGAGGCAACTCTCCCATTTCCACCTGCATAGCTGACACTGGAGATGTTTTAAATGCTCCGCTGCAGATTCTCAGGGCCTGAGCTTGCAGAACATCCAGCTTCTTAAGATTTGATTCTGCTGCTAACATATAAGCTATACACCCATAGTCAAATATCGATCTCATGAGCGCCCAGTATATATTTTGTAGAGATGATCTATTTGCTCCCCAATCCTGTCCTGCTAGACACCGCAGCACATTCAGGAACCTTTTACTTTTACTCACAACTTAACCTAAGTGAGTGCTCCATGTAAGCTTCTCATCAAACCAGACCCCAAGAAATTTGATGACTTTAACCTGTTCAAGTTGTTGTCCCTACAGTTTTAATGAGAGTGGTGTAATTTTATTTTGTCTTGAGAAGCAGATCACTTGTGTTTTTGCCACGGATAGTCTAAACCCCCACTTACTTGTCCATCCCTCCACCTCAAGTATTGCAGCTTGTATTTTCCTACCTACATGAGCTACATTGCGGCCTCTTGCCCACAGAGCCCCGTCATCCGCATACAAAGATTTCCCTACATTTTGTTCTACCTTAGAAAATATATCATTAATCATTATATTGAATAGCAATGGACTACATACACTACCTTATGGAGTACCATTCTCTACGTCATATATACTGGAGTATTCTGCCCCTACTCTTACCTGTATTTTCCTATTGATTAAAAAATCCAACACCCAGTTATAGGCCCTCCCACCAATTCCCAGTGATTTTAATTTAATGAAAAGACCTTCTTTCCAGAGCATATCGTATGCTTTTTCAACATCAAAAAAGACAGCTATCACCACCTCCTTATTGGTCTGTGCTTTCCTGATGTCTGACTCTAAACACAGTACTGAGTCCATTGTGCTCCAATCCCTACGGAAACCACTTTGATATGGAGACATAAGAGCTCTACTTTCTTGGAAGTATATTAATCTTTCTGTGACCATTCATTCCATTATTTTACACAGATGTGATGTCAAGGCAATAGGTCTGAACTGGTACTATTATAGCTTGTTTCCACACTGAGGGAAGTTGACCACACTCCCAAATTCTATTGAACAACCTCAACGCTATTGCTAGTGCATCCTCGGTCAGGTGTTCCAACATTTTGTAGCATACACCATCTTTTCCAGGGGTAGTTTGACGGGCACTATTGATAGCTCTTCTCAGCTCAAACATACTAAAAGGCAGGTCTAACTGATCTCCTGACACCTCCACTTTTTCCAATATGTCGGGGTTCCTTATTAAGGTTCTAATTCTACCCTGCCTGGCCTCCTCTGTGAGATTTTCTGAACTGTGAATTTTCCTAAACTTTTGGGCTAGAAGTTCAGCCTTTTCTAAGTTGTTGACAGCCATTTTGTCCCCACTGCTTAATAATGGTAATTCGTAGTTTCTTCTGACCCCACCCATTCTCCTAATGATGCCCCATATATCTGACAGTTGTACTTCACTCCCAATACTGCTGCAATATTGCCTCCAAAATGTGCGTTTTTGTGTTCTTATTGTTTTCCTTACTATTGCCTGGGCCCTTTTATACTGCATCAGAGCATCCTGAGAATGGAATTTTTTGAGTTGCCTAAATGCTTTATTCCTGGCTTTTATGGCTTTGCCACAGTCATTATTCCACCAGGGTACGTTCTTGGTGTGTCTAGCTCCTGCACTTTTAGGGATTGCTTCCTCAGCAGATTGAATTATTTCATCAACCAGGTCCTCATTAAATATGTCAACATCCACCTGGTCCTCCTCTTTAAGTTTTTTAAACCTGCTTGTACTGATCTTTTGGAAAGCATCCCAATTAGCATTTCCTAATTTCCATTTAGGAATTTTCTTTTCCTTTTCAAAGCAAATTTTTGTGCCAACTGTAGTTATCACAGGATAGTGATCGCTCCCCACTGTTGTATTTTTTACCACCTTCCATGTGCTTACACCTGCTATTGCACTATTTCCAATTGTCAGGTCAATTGCTGTTTCTGTGTTTTGTGTGCTATTATATCGTGTTCCTTCCCCCATATTAAGACACACCAAACCTTGTTCATCTAAAAATTCCTCAATAACTAAACCGTTTGCATCTGTGCTATTGCTTCCCCATAGTGAATTGTGTGAGTTGAAATCCCCACACCGCATTACACTATCTTGCACTGATCCCCCAATATAATTTAATACATCTAAACTTAATTTCTCACATGGATTATAGTAATTAACTATATCTATAGAACTTTTGTCCGTCTATACCCTAACCACAATTGCTTCATGATCTGCGTTTACTTGTATAATTTTATATCTTATACTATTCTGTATGAATGTTCCAACTCCTCCCCCTCTACCAGATGCCCTATCTCTTCTGACTGCAATATATCCTTTTATAATAAAATCCAACTGTGGTTTCAGCCATGTTTCCTGAATGCAAAGACCATTAGGTCTCTCTCTCAAATTGTCAATATATTTTTTAAATTCTTGTCCATTTGCAATTAAACTTCTTGCATTCCACTGCAGTAAGATCAGGACCATTAAGAGGATCCACTCCATGTCTGAGATGGTTGGGCATCATCATTGAGAATGTCTTTAACATCTTCACAATTCAGCCCCTTCACATCAAGGTACTTTTCAGCTGCTTTAACAATTATTTTGATCCTTTCATTTCGGCTCCTTGACTGTGCTGAGCAGTTAATTACATCTGCCATAAACAATACAAAGTCATTTTTATTAACTAGCAGAGTTTCCTCCTTCAACTTATCACATTTTTTGCTCTTTCCTGCATCATTGTTCTTAGAGTCATTTTGTTTTGTTACCTGAACGCTTTCTGAAACCACTTTTGCTGCCTCTGCATAACTCACTCCCTGGGAAACCCTGATTCTCTGCACTTCTGCTGCTTTTTTGCTAGCCTCGCATCCACGGTATGCTGAGCTATGTTCCCCTCCACAATTACAACACTTCAGTTTTGCCCCCTCATCACACTTGCCATATCCATGGTCTCCACCACATCTGCCACATCTTTGCTTTCCCTTGCAAACCGCCGCTACATGTCCAAATCTCTGACACTTAAAGCATCTTAAGGGTGGGGGAACATATGGTCTCACATCATAGCACATGTACCCGATGAATACTTTTTCCAGGAGTCTTTCTTCATCAAACGTGATCAGGACCGAGAGACTGTCACTTTTAATTCCATTTCTATTTGATTTCAGACGTTTGACCTTACTCACGTTTGCGTTTGATACATTTTCTTTCACATCATCCTCAGTTACTCTCACCGGAATCCCTGTCACAACTCCCCTGACTAGTTTTCTGCTTCTAGCCAGGGTACAATGCACTCCTCTGCCCTCTATTTTATTCATTCTGATTGCTCTCCCTTGTTGTCCTCCATCCCTATCCATTTCTCAAAGTCTTAGCACTCCTTACCTCCCCGATTTCTTTGTTAATGACTTTAGTAAGCCGTATAGGATTCCAGTCGCTGAATGAAGCTCCCTCTTGCGCAAGGCTTACGATTACCTTAAATTCCTCTCTTTTTTCCCTTGCTACCACTGCTCCCCCTTCGGAATCGCTGTCCTCCGATTTGTTTCCCTTCTTTTTCCGCCACTTCTCTCCAGATGCATTTGATGCGTTTAGCCGAGCCGAGCTACTGAAAGAGCTCACAGGCGCTGCTAGTTACATAGACTAAAGCCAAATGCCTTGCCTACAGTTTTCTCACACAAACAGACAAAACGTCATCAACCCAGCATGCATTGCGCGAGTAAAACAATGGCTGCGTCCGTAGGTTAGAATATGTGTTATAAAATGCGATTTTTAAAGAAATAACAACTCTTTGTGCTTTTTAAACAACACATTCTAGTATTAGATAAACATTAAAGCATATATATGACTATTTGTCTTCACAGCCGGGGTTCCTTTTACCTCCTAAATGCCTCAGCGTCTCAGTGCTCTGACTCCGCTGTGTGCCAGTAAGTTAAGACGCACAGTGCAGGGACAGTGAGGGATCATCAGCCACTTTGTGTGATTTTATAATTCAAACGGAAACGGTGTCTTGATGGCTCATGTGCACTGTTTGTGAGCACAAGTTCTTAGAAAATGACACGTCAGCCTTTTGGTTAATCAAAACTCAACATTCTTCAGCAGTCCAGCTTTGTACCGCTGTTTTTACTCTCTTTCTTTCTAAATGATAAATTCATCCTGAGGTATCCGAATCACTTATTTGCCATGATGTAAGAACAATCTGTAAAGGATCAAGCTCCAAATACAACCTACTAGTGCAGCGGTTCTCAACCTGTGGGTTGAGGCCCAAAAGTGGGTCACAGAGCCATTGGTAGTGGATGTGTATAAAGTAGGGGTGGGGGGTGGGAGGAGCGCTCAGAGTATACCCACTAGAATAAAACAGACTACACCACCGTTTCCAACCCACGATAAGACCGTGCTTCAGTGCGTTGGGGCTGTTTCCGGCTTCACAGCGTCCACCAGGGAGACCCCAATTGTTGCATGCTACACCCCACTTTGTGACAAGAGATGGACATGAATGTAGAACTTGTAGAACCTCTCTGAATTAGAAAAAATGAGCGTGTTATTGTGAGCGGCTACTTGATATTGTGTCTCATTTACTGTTTCCAAATATTAAAATTAAACAGTATTTCATAGAAGTTCAATTTTTTTTGCTTTTTTCAGATGCTGAATATTCAGAGAATTGTTGAACATAGTGTATTAATTATTTTTATGATCCACTAGAATTGATAATATCTGAATTTGAAAACACAACTGACTGTTTCAGGTGTGCGTACTTGGGTTCAATCGGGAGCTACTGGAACAGCCTCCTTCTCTTGTTACGTAGTGAAAACCATTATTGTGACTGTTTTTCTTTGTTTTGTTTTTTAATTGCAGATTGAAAAAAGACAACCAGCACTGATGCAGTGGAAATGTAAGTTTTGCAACTTCAATTGTGAAAAGCAAGGACAGCTTCTCAAACATTATAGACAAAAACATGGTGGCTACACAAGAGCAGTACCATTACCATGTCTCCATTTGGATTGCCCCATCACATTTAAATCCTTCAATGCATTGAAGGTGCATTTGTCAAGAGCACACTCATTGATCAAAGATCATCCCACCAAGGCCAGGAAAATATGGACCTCAAAACACAGTCCTTGCAGCTACATTTGTTACCATAGATGGTATTAAGTATGCAAATTACATGTTAGTGTCTGTTGGTTCATGTGCAGGCCTACCAGAGTTCAGGCAGATTCATCGGATTTTGATAGTGAGTACCAATGTTATGTTCATCTGCAGAGAGATGATTACATGGTATCATGAACACCTCAGATCTTATGAAGTCTGCAAGAGTAGCCCAAACCTGATTGTAACCCAGTTAGCTGATCTCAATGATATCGTTCCGCTCTCTGTCTACAGAGTGAAAGGCCAGCTGCTTGTTACCTTGAAACGTTACATTTTGTGCTGATGTCATATCCTTTCAGAATCATGGACCAGTCCTGGCCAGTAAGAGTTGTGGTTGATGACAATGACATTCGCAAGGTCACTTTCCAAGAAAGGCCTAACAATGTGGAAGAGCTCATCAGTGAGTTGAAAAAACGACTCAGTCTGCAGTATGACTTCATGCTTCACTAAGAAGACCCAGATTTCAACGCTTTTTGCAACCTCACGGATGTAACTGAATTGCCTCCAAGACCAACAGTGAAGATTGTCTTGTTGGAAAATGTAATTAAGACATTGTCTTCAGCCAGTCCCTCATCTTCAGCTTGTGACCTGTTTACTGCAAGTTCATCTGATACTGATATACTCCTGCGTCTTGAGGAGACCTTGCGCGTGCCTTGGCCTTCTACATTTGAGGTGCCATATTTTTCTGTGGATACTGAGTATAGGCTGAGACAGGGAAACCTCATTTATATGAGAGATGGAACACGCATGTCAGTGTATCGAGACATGAAACGTGACATTTTGCAGAAACTAGCAGAAGAAATGTACAAATACTTGGCTTATCCCTAAGATGAACACTTCTCAGTTGTTGCTGAGGCGCTGATTGAGAAACACCCATGCCTTAAAGAGCCAGGATCTACCAGGGCTTGCAATGGATGGAAGAATAGTTTAAAATTCAAGATGGGTAATCTGCGTGCCAAACTCCGCCGATGTGGATTGGCAGATGTGTCAGTCAACAGTAATAAGAAAAACCAACAGGACCCGAATGGAGAGCCACCGGCAAAAAATTTAAAGAGGCCCAGGAGAAGTGAAACAAACTTCCTTACAAATTTTCCAAAAGGTGAGGATGAGTTAACACTCGAAAGCTCTCGACAGATCCTGGAAAATGAGATCAACAAAAGGTCACCAGATGGACTTTATGTGAATGGCCTAATGAACCAGACCTTCTCATTGAGACGTAAAGAAATCATGGAAGACCAGCCATCTGTAAGGCAGATGTTGGAATGCTGGCACGCTCTTTTCTGCAAACAACAGGTAAGTATTTAAGTGAATCTGATAAATACAAATGTGTCTGCCCCATGCAGGTTGTTTAATGTTGGAGTTCTCTTTTCACTTGTCTTTAAAACAATGCTTGTGTTCTGTTTCATCCGCAAAGATTTTTGCTGAGTTCACCAGAGTGGCATGCAGAAACCTGGAGCAAGATTTCTTTGAAGCTTTAGATCGTCACACACCCCGCTTCCTTGAAATCTTCAAGTCCAAAAAGGGGCTTGTTGGCAAGGCTCTTTCACAGATTCTTGACCAGGTTGAATAGAGGGTGAGTATTCTGCAATATCTTCTTTTTTAGAGTTAGTTGAACACATGCGCACACACTTCACCATAGGCCCTCATATTAACTCACTCACTCACTCACTTAATCGTACACAGTCAGTTAGCTGCACATATGCGCACGCACACACCACCGTAGGCCCTCATTGAACTCCTTCACTCCTTCACTCGTTCACTCGTTCACTCGCTCACTCACTCACTCACATTCACTCGCACAGTTAGCTGCGCACATGTCTACACACACTCCACCATAGGCCCTCATTGAACTCCTTCACTCACTCACTCACTCACTCTCTCAAATTCACTCGAAAAACAGTCAGTTAACTGCACACGTCTTCACACACACCACCGTAGGCCCTCATTGAACTCCTTCACTCCTTCACTCCTTCACTCGCTCACTCTCTCACTCACTCACTCACATTCACTCGCACAGTTAGCTGCGCACATGTCTACACACACTCCACCATAGGCCCTCATTGAACTCCTTCACTCACTCACTCACTCACTCTCTCAAATTCACTCGAAAAACAGTCAGTTAACTGCACACATGTCTTCACACACACCACCATAGGCCCTCATTGAACTCCTTCACTCACTCACTCACTCTCTTACATTCACACGGTCAGCTGCACACGTCTTCACACACACCACCATAGGCCCTCAATGAACTCCTTCACTCCTTCACTTGCTCACTCACTCACATTCACTCGCACAGTCAGCTGCACACATGTCTACACACAAACCACCATAGGCTCTCATTGAACTCCTTCACTCACTCACTCACTCACTCACTCACTCACATTCACTCGCACAGTTAGCTGCACACGTGTCTTCACACAAACCACCTTAGGCGCTCATTGAACTCCTTCACTCACTCACTTACTCACTCCCTCACTCTCTCACATTCACTCGAAAAACAGTCAGTTAGCTGCACACATGCAGACACACTCATCACCGTAGGCCCTCATTTTAACTCACTCACTCACTCTCTTACATTCGCACGGTCAGCTGCACACGTCTTCACACACACCACCATAGGCCCTCAATGAACTCCTTCACTCCTTCACTTGCTCACTCTCTCACTCACTCACATTCACTCACACAGTTAGCTGCACCCATGTCTTCACCCACACCACCATAGGCCCTCACTGAACTTCTTCACTCACTCACTCACTCACTCACTCACTCTCTCACATTCACTCGCACAGTCAGCTGCACACATGCAGACACACACACACCGCCATAGGCCCTCATTGAACTCCTTCACTCACTTCTTCACTCACTCACTCACTCTCTCACATTCACTCGAACACAGTTAGCTGCACACTTCTACACACACACCACCGTAGGCCCTCATTTTAACTCACTCACTCACTCTTTTACATTCGCACGGTTAGCTGCACACGTCTTCACACACACCACCGTAGGCCCTCATTGAACTCCTTCACTCACTCACTCACTCTCTCAAATTCACTCAAAAAACAGTCAGTTAGCTGCACACATGTCCACACACACTACCATAGGCCCTCATTTTAACTCACTCACTCGCTCTTTTACATTTGCACAGTCAGCTGCACACATGTCTTCACACACACCACCGTAGGCCCTCATTGTACTCCTTCACTCCTTCACTCCTTCACTTGCTCACTCACTCACATTCACTCGCACAGTCAGCTGCACACATGTCTACACACAAACCACCATAGGCTCTCATTGAACTCCTTCACTCACTCACTCACTCACTCACTCTCTTACATTCGCACAGTTAGCTGCACACATGTCTTCACACAAACCACCGTAGGCGCTCATTGAACTCCTTCACTCACTCACTTACTCACTCCCTCACTCTCTCACATTCACTCGAAAAACAGTCAGTTAGCTGCACACATGCAGACACACTCATCACTGTAGGCCCTCATTTCAACTCACTCACTCACTCTCTTACGTTCCCACGGTCAGCTGCACACGTCTTCACACACACCACCATAGGCCCTCACTGAACTTCTTCACCCACTCACTCTCTCACTCACTCACTTACTCACAGTCAGCTGCACACATGCAGACACACACACAAACCACCGTAGGCCCTCATTGAACTCCTTCACTCACTTCTTCACTCACTCACTCACTCTCACATTCACTCGAACACAGTTAGCTGCACACTTCTACACACACACCACCGTAGGCCCTCATTTTAACTCACTAACTCACTCTTTTACATTCGCACGGTCAGCTGCACACGTCTTCACACACACCACCGTAGGCCCTCATTGAACTTCTTCACTCACTCACTCACTCACTCACTTACTCACATTCACTCGCACAGTTAGCTGCGCACATGTCTACACACCAAGGGCGTCAGATTAGCTGGGGACGTTGGGGACATGTCCCCAGCACTATTTATTATGAACAATTTTGTCCCCACCACTTTTAAAATGTTTCTCAATTTATCATTAAAGAAGGAAAAAATGTTGGTGGCATATAACCTATTGTAACAGAAAAATGCCCACATCATCAACCGAAACATCCAAAACGATTGGATTCTGTGCGATTGTTTTTGTGATACATAGCAGGGCAGGCTACCAACCACAAATTCTTGCTCCTCTATAAAAGGTAGACTTGTAGTTCTCGAGACCGGTCTTGAGACCACTTTTTTGTGGTCTTGGTCTTGTCACGGCCTCGACAGTCTTTGCTCACTCACTCACTCTCTTACATTTGCACGGTCAGCTGCACACATGTCTACACACACACCACCGTAGGCCCTCATTGAACTTCTTCACTCACTCACTCACTCACTCACTCACTCACTCTCTCACTTGCTCACATTCACTTGCACAGTTAGCTGCACAAATGGGTACACATACACACCACAATAGGCCCTCATTGAACTCCTTCACTTCTTCAGTCACTCACTCACTCACTCACTTACTCACATTCACTCTCACAGTCAGCTGCACACATGTCTACACACACACCACCATAGGCCCTCATTGAACTCCTTCACTCACTCACTCACTCCTTCACTCACTCACTCACTCTCTCACATTCACTCGCACAGTCAGTCAGCTGCACACATGCAGACACACACACACACACACCATCATAGGCACTCATTTTAACTCACTCACTCACTCACTCACTCGCACAGTCAGCTGCACACATGCGGACACACACAAAATCATAGGCTCTCATTTTAACTCACTCACTCACTCATTCACTCACATTCACTCGCACACAGTCAGTCAGCTGCACACATGCGCACACACACTAGTGTAGGCCTTCATTTTAACTCAGTCATTCACTCATTTGCAGACACACTCACTTACACACAGTTTTGGATGCTGACACTTTTCCTGGTGCTGACACTATTTCTATGTGTGAAGCTGTTCGATCTTTTCTCATTTTAAACAGCCAAATCTAGTTCGCTAAGTTTAACAAACAAAAGCCTCAGTTACCATAAGTAGAAAAGGGGTGTTATGATGACATTTGTTCACATTTTCAATTTTGATATTTTTGACAGTTAGTTGCACACATGAGCACACACACACATCACCGTAGGCCCTCATTTTCACTGACACACACACACACACACACACACACCCACACACACACACACACACACACCTTCACTCACTCACACACAGCCAGTTACTTGCACACATGTGCATACACACACACCCCCATAGGCCCTCATTTTCCCTCAGTTGCTCACTCACACACGCACATATTTACTCACTGTATTGTCAATATCAACAATGTCAACAATGTTTTGACCGAACTATACGATGGCTTTTATTTGATTTGGTAAAAAATAAAGAATCGTTCCTTGTGTACTAACTATCCTTTGTGTACTAACTATCCTTTGTTGTGCTTACTTTATTTATTTAAGGCAATCGGTTTCCTAGATTCCACTAAGTAAACAGTACTGTTCATGTAAGTCAGAATAACTTGGTGTAGCCAAGTTTATTTTACTTGACATTTCTAAGTTAAAATAACTTTCTTAATTCAAGTTAAAATAACTTAATAGAATTAAATACATACAACAAGGTTCTGAGTAGACAGAACAAGTAAATATAAAGTAAATGTAATCTAAGACTATTAATCATATTTACTTACCTTTTTTAAGGCAATCGGTTTCCAAAATTTTTTAAAGTAATGCCAACTTGTTAAATTTTAGAGTGAAGCAACAAACTTCCTTTCCTTAACTTTTGGAGAATTCGAACAGCTCACCAGATATAGGCAGAGGGCTTTTTGCAGATGATGGGGCTCTATGGAAAAAGGGTAGGGAATTTTTAACAAATAGTTGGGAATATGCAAAAAGCACTTGATGAAGTGACAGAGTGGGGCTTTGACTGGGGTTATAAGTTTTCTACAGAAAAACCAAAAACAATGTGCTTCACCAGGAAAAGAATCAGCCAAGAACTTAAATTAAGAAAGTACAGGGAAGATTTGGAGAGTCAGAATTTTCAAGTACTCAGGGGTTGTATTTGACTCAAGACTAATGTGGGCAGATCATGTCAACAGAATAGAAGAAAAAAGCTAAAAAGTAGTAAATGTTTAGCAGGGTGAGCATGGCGAGTGAGCTGTTTTTCATTAAAAAGGTTATATATTGCACTAATAAGATCAGTTCTAGATTATGGAAGTGTAGCATATGGGTCAGAAGCAAGAAGTCATCTTAAAAGGCTAGACATAATACAGGAGCAGGCACTGAGGGTCTGCAGTGGGGCGTTTAAATCAACACCATCAGCAGCACTGCAGGTGCAAACAGGAGAAATGCCTTTGGAGCTCAGAAAGAAGCAATTAATAGGGAATTACTGGGTAAGTTTGCAGGGACAGTTGAGCGGTCACCCGACAAAAGAAACGCTGCAGAAAGTCTGGGAAAATGGGAAGAGTCTCACTGAACATTTTGTGAAGGTCGGGAGCAAGATAACAAAAGAACTATCAGTGGAGCTCACTGGGAAGACGCGGGGTGGCGTTATGTTTTTCTATGTGAATGAAAGCTGGTGTACAGATGTCACAGTGTTAAAGAAATCATGCAGCCCTCACTTGGAGTCACTTTTCATAAACTGCAAACCCTTTTATTCTCCGTGGGAGTTCTCCTCGTTTGTCCTGGTCAGTGTTTACATCCCACCTCAAACTGCTGTAGTGGAGGCGTTACAGCAGCTGGCTGACCAGGTAACAGACGTGGAGGAAAAACATCCTGACTCCCTGCTCATCATTCTGGGGGATTTTAACAGAGCTAATCTCACCCGTGAACTCCCAAAATACAGACAGCACATCAAGTGCCCCACCAGGGACTCAAACATTTTGGACCACTGCTACACAGTTTTAAAGGACGCCTATCGCTCTGTCCCCCGTGCAGCTTTAGGACTCTCCGATCACTGCATGATCCATCTCATCCCGACCTACAGGCAAAAACTTAAAGCTGCAAAGCCTGTAGTAAAGACTGTGAAGAGATGGACAGAGGAGGCAAAGCTGGAGCTACAGACCTGCTTTGACTGCACTGATTGCACTGTTTTTGAGGCTGCAGCCACAAACCTGGACGAACTGACTGACACTGTGACATCTTACATCAGTTTTTGTGAGGATATGTGTGTGCAAACCAGGACCCACTGCACATACAACAACAACAAACCCTGGTTCACCTCACACCTAAGGAAGCTACGTCAGGCCAAGGAGGAAGCCTACAGAGCTGGGGATAGGAACCTGTACAGGCAGGCCAGGAACCAGCTGACAAAGGAAATAAGGGGGCTAAAAAGAACTACACCAAGAAGTTGGAAAACAGCTTTTCAGCCACCGATCCCTCGTCAGTTTGGAGGGGCCTGAAAACCATCACGGACTACAGGAGCCCATCCCCCCACAACTGTAGGTGACCAACGACTCGCTGAGGACCTGAACGGCTTCTACTGCAGGTTTTCACACCCATCACCCACTCCCACCACTCCACCCAGCTGGCCGCACAATGGACCTGAACTCCCCACCACCTCCCCCCTCCTCCCCCTGCCTCCTCCACCAGCTCTACAGGTCTGTGAAGAGGATGTGTGTCAGCTGTTTCAGAAACAGAAAATCAGAAAGGCTCCAGGACCAGACGGTGTGTCCCCATCCTGCCTGAGAATCTGCGCTGACCAGCTGGCCCCCAGCTTCACACAGATCTTCAACCGATCCCTGGAGCTCTGTGAAGTCCCCTCTTGCTTCAAACGCTCCACCTTCATCCCTGTCCCCAAAAAACCCTGCATCACTGGATTAAATGACTACAGACCCGTGGCCCTGACATCTGTGGTCATGAAATCATTTGAGATACTGGTGTTGAGTCACCTGAAGGACATCACAGGACCCCTGCTGGACCCCCTGCAGTTTGCCTACAGGGCAAACAGGTCAGTGGATGATGCAGTAAACACGGGACTGCTCTACATCCTGCACCACCTCGACTCTCCAGGGGCCTATGCCAGGATCCTGTTTGTGGACTTCAGCTCGGCCTTCAACACCATCATCCCGGAAATCCTCCACCAGAAGCTGTCCCAGCTCGCTGTGCCAGTCTCCACCTGTCAGTGGATTACCAACTTGCTGACTGACAGGAGACAGCAGGTGAGGCTGGGTAACACCACATCCAGCATCTGGACCATCAGCACTGGCCCCCCAGGGGTGTGTCCTCTCCCCACTGCTCTTCTCCCTCTTCACCAATGACTGCACCTCAGGGGACCATCTGTGAAGCTCCTGAAGTTTGCAGACGACACAACTGTCATCGGACTGATCCGGGACGGGGACAAGTCTGCATACAGACAGGAGGTAGAACAGCTGATCCTCTGGTGTGGTCAGAACCACCTGGAGCTGAACCCGCTCAAGTCTGTAGAGATGACAGTGGACTTCAGGAGGGCCCCCCCCACTCTCCCCCCACTCATCATCAAGGACAGCACTGTGTCTACTGTGGACACATTCAGGTTTCTGGGATCCACAATATCACCTGAAGTGGACCCCCCACATAGACACCATCCGTAAAAAGGCGCAGCAGAGGCTGTTCTTCCTGCGACAGCTTAGGAAGTTCAGCCTGCCCCAGGAGCTGCTGGTCACATTCTACACAGCCATCATCCAGTCTGTCCTCTGCACGTCCATCACGGTCTGGTTTGGATCTGCAACCAGGCAGGACAGACACAGATTGCAGAGGACAATCAGGTCTGCAGAATAAATCATCGGGACCAAACTGCCCTCCATCCAGGACTTGTTCCGGTCCAGAATCAGGAGACGGGCAGGCAACATCTCTGCAGACCCCTCACATCCTGGACACAAACTGTTCAGATTCCTCCTGTCAGGTAAGCGATACAGAGCACTGTACGCTAAAACCACCAGGCATAAGAACAGTTTCTTCCCCCAGGCTGTTGCCATACTGAACTCATAACTACAAATTGCCTGTTTATTGTCCCTATATATGACCATTCATTACACATATCATCATTCCATTTATATACAGCTGCGCCTTCATCTCGAACCCTTTTGGTTTCACCAAGAAGATCCTCGGGCAGAAAAGAAACGGCCACCTCGTGTGCACTGAAGATGAGGTCAACGAGTACCTCAGAGCCACCTACAGTGACAGCGCTCGAGAAGAAGATCTTGGGCCATGCAAGACCTTGATAACTCCGCCAGAACCCACCACGGCATTTGACACCAAGGAGCCAATTTTGAAAGAAGTCGAGCAGGTTGTCAGAGCAGCTAGATCGAGCTCAGCACCAGGCCCCAGCGGAGTGCCGTATGTTGTCTTCAAGAGATGCCCCAGACTCTTGAAGCGACTATGGAGGATCCTCAAAGTCATCTGGAGAAGGGGGAAGGTAGCACAGCAGTGGAGACATGCAGAGGGTGTCTGGATTCCAAAGGAGGAGAACTCAAGCACCATCGAGCAGTTCAGGATCATCTCACTCCTCAGTGTCGAGGGCAAGATATTCTTCAGTATCATTGCCCGGCGCATGACGGAGTTCCTCCTTAGAAACAGCTACATCGACACCTCTGCGCAGAAGGGGGGAGTTCCGAAGGTCCCAGGGTGCATCGAGCATACAGGAGTCGTCACCCAGCTGATCCGGGAGGCACGGGAAGGTAAAGGAGACCTGGCAGTCCTTTGGCTAGACCTCGCCAATGCCTACGGGTCCATTCCACACAAGCTGGTGGAAACTTCGCTTGACCGACACCACGTTCCAGGTAAGATCAAGGACCTCATACTGGACTACTACAGCTGTTTCAGCGTGAGAGTCACTTCCGGAACGGTAACATCTGCATTTCATCGGCTCGAGAAAGGCATTATCACTGGATGCACCATTTCCGTGATATTGTTTGCCTTGGCCATGAATATGCTGGTGAAGTCAGCAGAGGTGGAGTGCAGAGGCCCGCTCACCAACTCAGGTATGCAGCAGCCCCCCATCAGAGCATTTATGGATGATCTGACAGTGACTACAACATCAGTCCCGGGATGTCGATGGATCCTTCAAGGCCTCGAGCATCTCATTAACTGGGCCCGAATGACCTTCAAGCCAGCAAAGTCCAGGTCCCTGGTGGTGAAGAGGGGGAAGGTTACAGACTTGTTTCGCTTCTCACTTGGAGGCACCCAGATTCCATCGGTGGGAGAGAAGCCAGTCAAGAGCCTGGACAAGATCTTTGACTGCACCTTGAAGGACACTGCAGCACTCCAAGCAACATCAGAGGAGTTGGGAACCTGGCTGACAGCTGTGGATAAGTCAGGGCTACCAGGTAAGTTCAAAGCCTGGATTTACCAACATGGCATCTTGCCACGACTCCTCTGGCCTCTGCTGGTCTACAATGTGCCAATAACCACCGTTGAGGGCTTCGAGAGGAAGGTAAGTTGTTTCCTGCGGAAGTGGTTGGGCTTACCACGAAGTCTCAGCAGCATCGCTTTGTACGGGAGAAACAACAAACTGAGACTGCCCTTCAGTAGTGTGACGGAGGAGTTTATGGTTACCTGAGCAAGAGAGGTGCTGCTGTATAGGGACTCCAGTGACATCAAAGTCTCCTCGGCCGGCATAGAAGTAAGAACTGGCAGGAAGTGGAAGGCTCACGAGGCAGTGGACCAGGCTGAGTCCCGCCTGCGACACAGGAAGCTGGTGGGATCAGTGGCTTCCGGCCGTGCAGGCATCGGGAGCAACCCAAGACCTCACTACATCAAGGCCCAGGGAAAGGAGAGGCGTCAGCTGATCCAGCAGGAGATCCGAGCCGGGGTGGAGGAAGCCCGCTGTAGTAGGACAGTAGGGATGCGGCAACAGGGGGCGTGGACCCGATGGGAGGAGGCAGCTGACCGGAAGATAACGTGGACAGAGCTATGGCGATCTGAGCCACACCGGATCAAGTTTCTGATCGAGTCGGTGTACGATGTCCTCCCAAGCCCATCTAACCTCTTCCGCTGGGGCTTGGCCGAGAATCCACTGTGCCCTCTCTGCCAGAGAAGTGGATCGCTGGAGCACATCTTGAGCTGCTGCCCAAGGGCACTAGGAGAAGGGCGCTACCGCTGGCGCCATGACCAAGTGCTGCGGGTTATCGCAGAGGTCATCAGCACAGGGATCTCCACCAGCAAGCACCAGCAACCATCAAGGCAGTCCATCGCCTTTGTTAGAGCCGGAGAGAAGCCACAGAAGAGCCAGAGCCAAGCAGGAGGGCTGCTGGCATCAGCTCGGGACTGGCAGCTGAAAGTCGACCTAGGGAAACAGCTCAGATTCCCAGAGAACATCGCAGTGACCACACTCAGGCCAGACATAGTCCTGGTGTCAGAAACAACAAGGCAAGTGGTCCTGTTGGAGTTGACTGTTCCCTGGGAAGACCGGATGGAGGAGGCCTTTGAGAGGAAGAGGGCTAAGTACGAGGAGCTGGCAGGCGAGTGCCGGAGCAGGGGATGGAGGACCCGATGCAACCCCATCGAGGTCGGGTGCAGAGGATTCGTGGGCCAGTCTCTCGTCAGGGCACTCAAGATGCTGGGAGTGAAGGGACTGCAAAACAGAAGAGCCGTCAAAAACATCACAGACGCAGCAGAGAAGGCGTCCAGATGGCTGTGGATCAAGAGGGGAGATCCGTGGACCGTAACAGCTACTTAGACACAAGCCGGGGACTGATCAACCCCGGCTGGGTCACCTGGGCGAGGGTGTCTGATGTTGTGAGACCCGAAACACCCAATGAACCCAGGATACATCACTGATGATGTGTCTAAGTTGCACCCAAGTGTATATTAGAACTTGTTGTGTTTTTTTTTTTTAATTATTATTTTTATCTTGCACATTGTACATATTGTACATACTCTATTCTATTCTTTTATTCTCACCTTAACTTAATCTTTTAAACTTCTCGTTTATAATATAGGATTTACACTGTGTGTACCTATTTTTTTGTACCTGGAGAGTGAAGTGAACCGGTGACAAATTCCTTGTATGTCTAACATACCTGGCCAATAAAGCTGATTCTGATTCTGATTCTGAAAGAGTTCAAGTGAGTCAAACAGTGTCATTTCCAACAACAGCACCATGGAAACTAAAGTTCCCTGAGGTAGACTGGTTCCTTCTTGAGCTTTTGAGGGGAAGATGGAGAACAGTGGACTTATTAGAAGCGTTCAGCTTTCAAATAACAGAAAACAATACTTGGTTTGTTCAGGTCTACACAGATGGTGCCAAAAAGCCAGAGACAGGGGTAACAGGGTTTGGTGTTGCAATTTCGGACAGAGGTGTAGGGATAAATTGAAGAATAACTGCTGGGTTAGGGATGTACACAGTGGAAATGGTGGCCATACTGGTAGCACTAAAGTGGGTGGAAGTAACATCTTAGGAAAAGACAGTGGTATGCTCAGATTTAGCGTCAGCTCTATAAAGCATTACATCATCCCTCTCTGACAGTCGACAGGATATAGACAGTCTCCAATTACTCACAAAAATACATAACAAAAATTTATCAAATGTGGCACAAAAAAAGATTTGATACGGAGAGCAAAGGAAGACACTTCTATCAAGTGCAAAAGAGTGTTAAAGGTTCAAGTGAAGGAGAAAGAAATAGGAGAGAAGAAGTGGTACTGACAAGGCTGAGATTAGGGCTTTGTTCATTGAATAATACATTAAAATTATTCAGAAAGCATGATACTGGGTTGTGTGAAGGGTGTCAAGAAATGGAGACAATGGAGCATGTTGTAATGTGGTGCCAGAGGTATGAGGAACAAGGAGTAGTGATAAGTAAAGGCTGAGGAAATGAGGGGTTAAGGAGCCTACACTGAGGGGCTTATTAAACATGGGGGGTAGGGTACAGGCAAAGAATGCTACAGTATCTAAGGGAAATAGGCATTTATCATAGGATTTAGGGAGATGTGAGGTAGGGATATTTGAGCGTTACAACTAAGTCAGAAAATTCAAATTTTTTGGAGCTGAAATGAGCTTATTTCACTTTCTACTGCAAACCTAAAAAATCAAAATGTCCATAAAATTTAACATTTATATTTTTTCATGTCATTTGACACATTAGGTGTTTTTGGCAACTGATAATCCATTTTAGGGCATTTTTAATCATTTATCTGATTGTATTCAGAGGTTTTTATAGTAATTTGTTGATCATATTGATTAGATAGAGGTATCATAAAAGTATGTATCAAATATGATACAAAAGGCATTAAAGAGTTAACTTTCAGCAGCAGTTGAAAACAGACATCATTGTCCTGTTTTATTGTGTTAATATTGCAGATGTTTACATCCACCTTTTAATCTACTTGGCCCGCCATTGGGCTAATCGTACTTCAGTTTAACAATACATTTTTTTTTAACATCTTAGATTTTGAGGTTGTTTTGCTGAAACTACCCTCATTCCTCAGACTGACAGCCTCTGTTTCTGTTGTGAGAACAGGTCAGCTGGTGTGAGCCGTCTACCCTCTTGTGGTGCATGCTTGTGACTAAATTATTTTTTTATTATTTGTTTTTTTTTGTTTGTACTTTTTACTGAAAATCTATATCAAAAACTGTATTACACATTTTTACCTTTAGGTTTAAAGCATCAGTTTACTGGTACACAAGATTCTGTTTGTGTTAACACTCTTGAGCCATGAGACATGTCTAAAATAAGACACTGTTCAGTTGCCACAAGAAATGTTTTAAAATGGTGAAAATGACATAAACTGCCGCGTCACTTTCTGGGAGCAGGTCAAGCTTTGGCTGTTTTATTGATTTCTTTTTCAGTAAATACTGATGTTAACTTTTGGTTCTAAAATGTGCTTTGCTCCGTTTTTTAATTCCTCTTCTGTAGGTCTGCAACATCATATTTGGACACACCAGGGAACGATTCTCCTTCACTGACCATCTCATCAGTGCCACTTTGCTGCAGGGTGACATACAGTTCACACAGAACTACACCACATTTCCTGAAGATGCCCTCAGCAGCACCTTGAAGGCCTTCCCGTTGCTCAACGAAAGCAAGTTGGAGACAGAGCTCAGTCTTATCTACAGCAAGGAGGAGTTCAAGGCCTGCTGTGGTGCTGTGGACCTTTTCCAGTTGTTCATGGAAAATAATCTTGGAGAGGTATTTTCAGAGGCTGTCACTCTCCTAAAGATCCTCATCACCACACCACTGCAGAAGATGAGAGGTGCTTCTCCACCTTAAAAAGAATCAAAACCTTTCTCACAAACACCATGAACCAGGACAGGCTGAATGCACGGGCCATGCTATCAATGCAAAAGAGACCGGTGATGGAGATGAAGGACTGCAGCAGTGTGAGGGCAACATTTCTGTTTAAGCATTGCTGGATTGGTTGTATTGTGATTTTGATTTGTCTTTAGTTTGTTTCCTCCTAGGCTGCCCCCCAAAAACAAACAAACAAACAAACAAACAATATACACTACCGGTCAAAAGTTTAAGAACACCCAAATTTCCCCAGTTTTTTACTGAAAATTATTCAGTTTAACGTCTCATTGCACTCTGAAATGAAACCATAGTACAAATAGGCAATTGGAGTAAAAAAAATAAATCATGAAATCAATTTATAGGCCAAAATGTATTCTAAACTCTTGACTCATCAAAGTGGCCACCTTTGGCAGATATAACAGCTGAACACACTCGAGGCATTCTTTCTACAATAGAAATCAAATATTCTTCAGAAAGTTCTTCCCATGTCTGCTGCAGAAGTTCCCATAAATGTGTGGCACTTGTAGGTTGCTTTGCTTTTACTCTTCTGTCCAGTTCATCCCAACAGGGCAGTTGCCAGGAATTCTGGGCCCCCTGAAAGAATATTGGTGTGGGCCTCTCTACCATATTCATTGCCAATTTCAATTTTCTTGTTTTTCAGTATTCTTGATGGTGCCTGGTGTAATACACCCAATTTGTTGCTTTTTTTTACAATTAACAACTTAACAAGTCAGAGTATTACTATGCAAATTATGTGTTATTAGTTGTCTTATTCTCATTTCACTAATTTGCAACACGTTATTACACATCTGATTGCCAATACATTTTCAATTAACCACTCAACAATTAGGTAGTGGGTATTTCATTGTATTTAACAATCAAGCACTGTGGGTTGCATTTTAAATATTCTTCCTCCTTGTTCTCTCTTTCCTGTCTTTCTGTACTTCCTGTGCTCTGACTGTCTTCAGCAGTTTCATGACTGCAACTGCTTTGATCAGCTTCAAAATTCCCTTCACTATCTGAAGTAGCCTTGCTTTGGGAACTTGGGCCTGCTCTGTCAACAGCAACTGTGATATAAATTTAGTTATAAAAAATGTAGCAATTATATAATTGAAGTAGCCAAGGTGTTGATTAATGTCTTAGTCACTGCCAGTGGTGCAGCAGTTCACTAATGAACCAAAACAGCCAACCAGTGTCTACATCACTCACTCACCATCATTGGACTGCTGGGGGTCGAACTCAGATGAAGCAGCCACTGCTGATTCTGGAGCAGCAGAGCATAATGTTTTTTTGTTCCATTATATATATTGTAAACATTAAATGTTATGTTTCATGGAAAAACTGACGCAGATCTAAACTATTCTTGGACAAAACCTAAATGGGCTTCTTCGTACCATAGCTCTAGGTGGACAACTTCACTTTCCAAGGCAAAAAATATTGTTAAACCACTCAAAAGTCAGTGTAAAGTGTCCAAAATCCAAGTAGTCTTTTTTACTGTGTTGTTGTCAGCTATTATGGTGTCTTTTATTTTATATTGCTATAAAAACAAACAACAACAACAAATCTTTACTGAGTAGAACTTGAATGCGTCATGACACAATTCAATGCAGCCTCTGAGTGGGCGCATACTGGAGCACTGTCCGACAGTGATATGTGTGAAACACACAGGCACTGTAGTAGCCCCTAAATCAGTAATGTTCAGTTAAAGCTACTCTAGGAACCGTTGCTCTACAATGAACTGCCGACTTTTTTTTTTTTTTAATGAACTGGCGACTTGTCCAGAGTGTAGCGCGGCCAGATGACAGCCAACGTAGGCTCCAGCCTGCGCCCCATCAAAGGTAATGTTACAGACATTAAATGAATGAACAAGTAGGCTAACTGTTATCCGCCCTCAGTAGTTTTACTCTCACCATTCTTAGAAAAAAAGTTTTGATGTCCTGGACCCCTGCTCTGCTGCTCCTACTCCTGGCCTCCTTCTCAACTCTTTTCTGGTGTCCGGACTTGTGCTTTTTGGGGGCCATCCTAAAGCCCCTTTCGCACCGCCGCGCGGCAACTACCCTGAAACCCGCCTCCCTGCCGGCAGAGTCCCCTGAAATGCAGAGTGTTTTTTAAAGTGGCTGCTGCCGCCACAGTACGACCATAGGGTAAGAGGGGGCAGTGACGTAAAGGTGATTCGGTGAACGTCACAGCAGAGCCTGCCCAAAAGTCCTTCACAACACTCCCTCCCCAAAAATACTTAGTAGAAATGTTGTCCCATGCCCAGTTTTTCTTCTGGTTATCTTTAAACGTAGGTAGAGCTGAGTTGTAGAGCTCCTCCACTGTCTGCTTTGACCTGCAAAGTAGCAACAAAGCCTGCTATTTCCGGGTTCTCTCCCTCCTTCGATGTGATTGGCTGCTGTCAGGCGGCTGCTGCCTGAAAGTTCAACACGCTGGACTCCAAGCGGCAGGGCAAAATCTATGCACGTTCACGTGGGCGGCAACCACTTCTGGGACCTACCACAGCAGTTAAAACCGTTTCCTGTCTGCCGCCCGTCCCTCATTAAAATGACTGCGGGCGGTGTGTTGCTGCATGGTGGTGTGAACGGGGCTTAACCCCGCTTGGAGCCACGGCCACTTAATTCTGATGAGGAAGGACGAACCGCAGTGTGGACCAAACCATTTTTTAAGAAGGGGCCAAGGGGGTTACTGAAATTATTAAAATTAGAATATTGTATGACTTGTTGCTTTGCTTTAATTCGGATTCATTCGTGTGAATATACATTAGTTCAGTGTATGCATTATAATTTTGTCATAGAGGCTACCGGGGGCTGTGTGTGGGCCCTAGTGGGCTGTGGGCCCTAACGGGCTGTGGGCCCTTAGAATTGTCATCACCTTTCCCCCCTACACGACGGCGCTGCATCCCAAACCAGCTCTATGGGGCTTAAGTCTGGAGACTGTGCTGGCCACTCCATGTTTTCAAGCTTACCATCTTGTTCTTTTTTCTTAAGGTAGTTCTGGCATAGATTGGACTTGTGTTTTGGGTCATTATCTTGCTGTAGAATGAACCCCTAACCAACTAGGCGCATCCCAAAGGGTACTGCATGGCACTGCAGAATGCTGTGGTAGCCATTTTGGTTCAGGGTGCCTTTCACCCTGTACAAGTCA
>JBAMNC010001447.1:1690000-1797500 GCA_037902135.1 Cetoscarus ocellatus
CCTTAAGCACAGGACTATTCGGTTTCTACAATTAGTGCATTGATTTATTGAATGTGTTCCTTAAGCTTTAAGGTATGGCTAACTGCTGTTTATTTTAACTTGTCCACTTAATGTAGAGCAGGGGTATTCAATTAAAAGTCACCGAGGTCCAGTTAATAAAATTTCCACCAATAAAAGGTCCGAACCGAAGTCCAGTTTGTGTCTTATAGCCTTCCCCTCTGTCCACATTTTTATGGTTTCAGCAATATTTATTGTCAATTTTTAATGTAGGATATGTTTTATTGAGTGCACAGCTAGCTCCTTTACCATTAATAAATATAGTCCTAGGCAAATTAGTTTAAGGCCTTTATTTCAGCTTAAAAAAGAAAAACCTAAAATAAATTAAAAAATGCAAACAGAGCCAAATAACCATTTTCCTCTTAAATGAAAAAGGTCCCAGCCAAGAATTGAAGGCCTACACATCAAGTAAAAAAGTCAACATCTTCAGAAAACAATAAAGGTGGCTCTTTTTAGGAAAAAACAAGTGCATACAGAACGCTGACTAAATATTTTTCCTCTTCTTTTTTCTTAAATAAAAGAGGTCACAGCCTAAAAAATGAAGACCTACACTTCAAAGTCAACATCTTCATAATACAAGAAATTAACTCTTAAAAGTACAATCATCTGTCATTTGTTACTGCTTTTCTGCTGTGTTGTTGCAAAATAATGTAAGAAGAAAGCGATAGGAAGATACATATTTTATTTGCGCATGTTTCAGATTTTGCTCTCTCTCTCTCTTTGGCTCTCTGTCCTTAACTCTCTCTCTCTCTGTCTTTCAGTCTTTCTTTCTCGTTCTCTTTCACACAAACAGCACTACATGCATTGCATGAACCCACACTCACATAGGCTAATAAATAAATAAACAGAACAGTTGCTAGAACTTGGAAAATGTGAAACATTCGAAAACAAACTCGTGCTAAAATCTGTAAAACTGCAACAATGAAAATAACACGAACAAATGATCAACTTGATTAGTAAACAATTAGAAAAAGAACAGGATCAGCCCCGTGGAGAGTGCAGCGCCACCACAGTGCAAAAGCTCTCAGCCCTCATCAGCTTTTCCCACACAGGTCGGTCGCAGAGCTTTCAGGTGACAAGGGTCTTATTTTCTGACTGTTTATTTGTCTCTGCCTCCTGTTTGCTTGTGGCTGCTGCAGCTCGTGCTGTAAACACGATAGCGGCGGGAAAATCACCTCCGCTAAATGAATCATGTCTCGTTCCTCTTTAGTGCTTCATTAAACAACCTTAAAGCCTCAGAAACATACAGAACATATATTTAGGAACACTCGTGGCATGACCGGCTTGTGATCAGACCACAGTAGCGGTTCTAGTGTTAACTGGAGTAGCAGCGCCCGGTGTATATCCGTGACTGTTGAAAAAATGCTCAATTAAAATCTATTCTTGTGAATTTATCAGAGATTGGTCATGGTCCGGAAAGAACCATCACTCCGTCCACATCCGAACCGAGGTCCACCATTTGGTGATGCCTGATGTAGAGGCATCAACCTGAAACAAAGAAACCTTTCCTAACCTCCACCACTCCCCATGTGGTCCTGGTTGTAAATGCCTTTGAGCCATGCGGTGTTAAGACACCCTTTTGAGGCAGCCGTCTTGCCTTTGTCTGTCACACACACACACACACACACACACACACATACACACACACACACCCACGCACACATACACACTGTACATAGGACTTTGTTAGGTATTGTATGTTTTCATGTTTGGTTTAATAATAAAATAGTAAAAATAATTTAAAAAAAAAACACATTGAATGAGAAGGTGTGCCCAAACTTTTGACTAGTACAGTATATATATATACACTGCCTGGCCAAAAGAAAAAAAGTTGCCACCAAAAAAAAGGTCGCACACTCTAATATTTTGTTGGACCACCTTTAGCTTTGATTACAGCACGCATTCATTGTGGCATTGTTTTGATAAGCTTCTGCAATGTCACAAGATTTATTTCCATCTTGTATTGATGATGGGAGAGTCTGACCACTGTGCAAAGCCTTCTCCAGCACATCCCAAAGATTCTCAATGGGGTTAAGGTCTGGACTCTGTGGTGGCCAATCCATGTGTGAAAATGTCTCATGCTCCCTGAACCACTCTTTCACAGTTTGAGCCCCATGAATCCTGGCATCGTCATCTTGGAATATGTCCCTGCCTTTAGGAAAGAAAAAATCCACTGATGGAATAACCTGGTCATTCAGTATATTCAGGTAGTCAGCTGACCTCATTCTTTGGGCCATAATGTTGCTGAACCTAGACCTGACCAACTGCAGCAGCCCCAGATCATAGCACTGCCCCCACAGGCTTGGAGAGTAGGCACTAGGCATAATGGGTGCATCACTTCACCTGCCTCTCTTCTTACCCTGATGCTCCCATCACTCTGGAACAGGGTAAATCTGGACTCATCAGACCACATGACCTTCTTCCAGTCCAGAGTCCAATCTTTATGCAGCCTAGCAAACTGAAGCCTTTTTTCCGGTTAGCCTTACTGATTAGTGGTTTTCTTAAGGCTACACAGCTGTTCAGTCCCAATCCCTTGAGTTCCCTTCGCATTGTGCGTGTGGAAATGCTCTTACTTTCACTATTAAACACACCCCTGAGTTCTACTGTTGTTGTTCTTTGATTTAATTTGGCCAAACGTTTAAGTCTCGCCGATCACGATCATTCAGGATTTTTTTCGACCACATTTCCTCCTTGAAGACAATGGTTCCCCACTATCCTTCCAGTTTTTAATAATGCGTTGGACAGTATTTAACACAATTTTAGTAGTTTCTGCAATCTCCTTAGATGTTTTTTTCTGCTAGATGCATGCCAATGATTTGACCCTTCTTGAACAGACTAACATCTTTTTCCACAACCACAGGATGTGTCTTTGACATGGTTGTTTAAGAAATGAGAAGCTACTCATTGCATCAGCTGGGGTTAAGTAACTTGTTGCCAGCTGAAAGATGATTGCCCATGCAGTAATTATCCAATAGGAGGCTCGTACCTTTTTGCTTAGTTAATCCAGGTGGCAACTTTTTTTTTGGCCAGGCAGTGTATAAATTAAGATGTCTGTTAAGCTCAGACCTGAAATAATGACCAGGGCTTGAGTTCAGTTCCTTTCTAACTACTAACAGAATGAAATAAAGACCTAAACTAACTAAACTTTCTTAGATAAGTGAATGTGTGAAAGAGAGAAAAGCTGCCATTAAAACTTTAAACTTTAAAATTCTTATCAAGAGCAGAGATTGATTGTGTGGATTATATTTGTTTGAAATTGATAACTAGACAAAGGGAAACTCAGAGTACACATTTTTCATAGAAGTAAGGTTTCTTTTTATTAATTCATTTGAGAGCTTTCATTTTAAGTTCAAAACATGGTCTGAAATAAGAAATTATTTATATCATTTTTTCACCTGTTGGCCTCATATCTGATGACTACCTGATTTAATCACAATAGGCTCAAGTCTCTTCTTGTTTACAATAAAAATTTCAAAAGTATGAAGTCTAAGATTATATAATAGATTAAGTATTCATATTTTACATGTCTAAATTATGTAGTATTGTAAATTCAACTCCATAAACTTGTGATTTAGACATTATACTGCACTTTTGCTGAAGGATTTTAAAATTTATTTGATGACCCCTGCAGTGTTCACAAAAGTTAAAACATTGACAGAAAGTTAAACAGAAAGAAAACACAACGCTATGATCACAGACTATCTTTTTATGTGACTTTGATGTTGAAATTATTAGTACAAAAAAAATGATCAATAATTTTCTATCACTGAGCATTGACCCACATTGTTGTTTCTAACAAAATTGTTTTCATGTCAACGAAACACGTTATTTTCAATTTCAAATTGTGCTGAAAGCGGGTCTGTGAGGACTTTAGAAATTATGAAGTCCAGAACATGAGGCTTTTCCAGATTTTCTTTTACTTTGTCCTGACTCTAAAAGTTTTACATAAACATACCAGTACCCCATAACCATACATCATCAAACCAGTGCACCGTCAGAACCCCTGATCTATGATTCATCACCTAAAATTCTGCAGCTCAAGACCCAAATGAAAAGTTTGCTCAGTCCATGGGTCTAAAACTAACACAAATGCACCATCTAATTTGAATACTCCTCAAACATCACACATGCATCTTAAAAGCCAAAGAATATTTGCCTGTAAATATACGTTTGACTCAGTTTAACTTGATGAAACATATAAATATATATTAGTTAATAGAATTTGTTTCTGTTTCTATGTTTGATTAAATCTGCCACTTCAGAGAAAAAAAGACAACACACAGTCTACTGCAGAGTCATAAGGCCTCACTTTGAGAAGCATCAGGTACCACAGGTTTGTACTTACAGGCCACCAGGTCATCGAACGGCCAGCTAAGAAGTAGCCCCCCACAGTGCTGCGACTTGCTCGAAATGATGACTATAGAGAAGAAAATGAGATTGTTAGAAAACCTAGTCAGCCATATGCTTCATGTTGTCCAGTGAAAGTCATTCACATCTAAATGAGGGTCTACATCATCACATGGAGACGGTTCAGTGTTAATTACATTCCTGTGACTTGGAAAGTGTTCAAAGTAGGGATGAATTAATGTTTCTGATAAAAACATCATGATTAACACTGATATAAAAATATCTTACATGTTGTATCAAAATACCCATGCTTTACTTAACTCTGTTAAGTGTTAGTTCACAGGGGTTTTATTTATTACAAATAATTATTCAATAATCATCGAGGTGTGGGAGAAGCTTACCCAGATTCCAACTATCATTACGAAGACAAAGTAGACAACAACCACAGCTATGTCAGCTGCACCCACTGTCATATTTGTGCCAGAAGGTCCTGCAGCAGAAGTCCCAAGGGAGCTTTCGTCTATATGCAATAGAAAAATTAGATGATCACTCATAACATGAATGCATTTCAACAGACACACAACATCTAAGTAAAGAAAGCATAAATTGTAAGATGTTACCAACAGCATCTAAAATTTCACATCTTAACTGTAGTTTCCAACAGGGCTAAACTGTAATGGTGCTCAAAAAGAGGAATCTAACTAAGCTGTCTATAATAAACAAAAAGTCAGGATCAAATAACAAAACTACTCCTCTACATAAAAATAAAAATTAAAAACACTAGGAATCTTACAAAAAACACTGGAGAACACGAGGAGGATTTAAAATGCAGGATACAAGCAGGATGAACCGACACAGAGCAGCAGACAGACACACAGACACTTCTTTATACACACAAACATGTGAGACAGTCACAAAGGACACAATCAGGATACCGAGGGCGAAATGAGAAACACCAAGGATCAGGGAGAGAATGAAATGAAACAAAGGTTTAAAAACATAATCATGACATAAAGAAGATGACGCTAAAATGCATACATGCAAATAAATAAGTGAACAAAAGAATCCAATTTTCAGTAAAAGGTTTTTAAGTTTTTTAAGTTTTCAACTAAACCTAATGAATCTTCAAGGTTTTATGTCTTTATTCTGTCGAGAAAGAGAAACTTAGAAAGGTGAAGAGTGTTGAGGTAGAGTTGTTTTGCTTTCATTCTATATTAACTTCATTTCACATTTATCCCTTTGGTTCACAGCTAGCAGGAAATGATGTATTTAACCCAGAAAATTGTTAAAGTGTGAAATAGGTAATGTGAAGGAGAACAAAGGGCAGTGCCCATCATGGAGGAGAAGGTTGGAGGCTAAAATCAAGGCAACACAGAGAGAGGTAAGCCAATTGTCAGTACTCAAGAGGTACAGGCAGATGCCCATACCTGAGGCCTTGGAAACTGCCAAACAAAGACTCCAAGCCTTGGCCACCCGACTGAAGAGGTACACAAGAGAGACTGAGGCCAGGCGAATAAACCGGCTGTTCTCCACTGAACCAGCTAAAGTGTACTCTCAGTGGCAAGGGAATAACTCACGAGCTAACCCACCAAGGCTGGAGACTGAACAATACTGGAAAGGCATATGGGAGAAAGAAGCATCACACAACAACGATGCACAGTGGTTTATCAATCTAAGAGCAGACCACACCAATCTCCCTGAACAAGATGCCGTGACCATCACAGTAGCAGACATCCAAGAAAAAGTCTCAGGTATGAAGAACTGGACAGCACCAGGCCTGGATATGATCCATACATACCGGCTAAAGAGGCTGACCTCACTCCATGAGCACCTGGCAGTACAAATGAACCAACTGCTGAGAGATGGGACCCATCCTGAGTGGCTGACCAAGGGCCGTACAGTCCTGATCCAGAAAGATCCCCAGAAGGGAGGGCTCAGGTGTTACAGCAGCAGCTGTAGAGTCAGCACGTGTCACTTCTACATAATCTGTACCTGTCTGCCTTGTAATTAACAAGACAGAGGACCCTTTAGCTGAGATGCTGAGATTGTTGCTGTTTCACTGTTGCCATTGAGGAGAGAAGCTGCCTCTACATGCTCTCCTGGACATCTGGAGAATTACATGCACAATATCATCACAATGATTTATTTTTATTGTATTAAATCATTTAATCTTTGATCACACTTTGATGAATGTGTCACAAATGACCCATTACATGTTAAAAGTGAATGTTTGTATAACCATTCACACAGGAATACCAAATTATTAAATTAATAACAAGTAATTACATTTGGAAAACCATATGATTTAATAAATAAACTGTATCCTTCATTATCCATCCAACGGCATCTTTATCATGTGAATCCGGTAAAAGGAGAGCTAATGAAAATGAAACTGAGTATCTATTGCAAAATGGTTTAGTTGTGCCAAGCACCAGCTCTTGGAGTTCCCCCCTGCCTGCAGAAACCATGTGAAATGGTTAATGGTTAAACCAGCAACAGTCCCTGACTCAAACCTGCTTCCTTGAACAGAAGACTGTATTGACTATCTGAGCTCCACTCGACATGTCAGTCAACTGACCTTCATAACCCCAGAATGCAGTTATGGCCTTCCATATGTGTAACGCTGCTGTCACACTTCTGCAGCTGGTAAACACTGTCCTATTCAAAATGTCCAACCAAACAGGCACATTTGGATGATCTAGTTTTGTACACTGACATTTGGGAGGAACACACCCAGAAACTTGAACACCTCACTTAGTTTGAGTTTGGACAGCTAAGGACATTTTCTAATAAGAGCTTTGGAATCAGCTTTTTGAAATGTTCAGTCCCTCTCAACATTTGAATCTATGCTCTTCTATGTTTTTCCCTCTGGACATATTAATGCCTCCATTAACATGCAAAGAAAAGTTTTGCAGTTGAAAAGATAAAACAAGAATTATAGAGGATTCAGACCTGGAGTGGAACTGGCAGGCATTTTGATTCCAATCTTCTGTTGTTGATTTTGAAGCCCTGAGACTTTTCTTTACCTATAACAATGAATGACTATGAGCCAGGTAATCCTGTTAGGAAATCCAGGAGACGTATGTGCAGGTGCCAGAGGCTTAATTATTAATCTGCATTTAACCGAGAGGGTCAAACTTCACTGGCACAGATTATAGTTTAACTCATTTGATTGGTCAAATCTTGTTCATTGTCCATGGGTTAACCTTCCAGAAGGGCCAGTTGGTAAAGTGGCTTGTTCTGCAAGGTTACAGGTTACCTCCCTTAAACTTGATGCATGTATGTTGAAGTGTCATCTTTGTCATAGCCGGTGAGTATGAAGAGCACAGAATTATCAAAAATGTCCCCCAAGCTGCACCAACTGTAGATGAATACAAGTTGTAGATACATATACTGCTAGGGATGCGGTATATCAACACCGGTGCTAGATTTGGGAGGGATACTTGCCGAAATGTAACCTGACAGGCCAGACAGACAGTTCCATATATCCGTCATGGAAATATTTCACTAGTCCATCTGGAGAAGAGCTCATAGAAAATGTTTTCAGAGGCAGAACCCTAAAAAAAAACTGCAGCTAGTGATTGGATGATCGTTCTGCCAGTCACACTCATCACAGACCAATCATATCAAGCCACAGTATGATGTAGCAGCTACACCCTGTTGTTAGCCGTTAGCTTAAAGGTAGAATATCGGATATTTGACACATTTTTATATCGAATTCAAAGTATGTGGCATCAAAATAACTCTCAGAGTACATGCTCAACACAGTGAAAGCTAAGCCCACCCCCTCTGGCTGTGTTGATCTCGGCCCTCTGTAAACATTGTGTTATCGGCCAAGCCTGTCACTTTAAGACACTGGCTCCGTGTGAGTGAGTGACGTATGAGACCGCTGCGAGTGAGTGAGAGAGACAGCTGCAGCACGGAGAGTGAGAGCTAGCATGGTGGGTAAAGTTTGTGTTTTACAGTCAGAAACGGCGTTACAACGGGAGGCAGAGAGAGAGTTACTCAGGCCCAGGTTCATATGCAGCAGGAAACAAATAAATGTGCAAGTTGGCACAAAAAGGCACCACTTCATCCTCAGTTCTTTCCAAACTTTGGGTCCAGACTCCTTGACGCCAGTTACCAGCAACGAGCCATAAAGTGAGTAGAAGCCAGAATAAAGTGAGACAAAGCAGCCCTCCTAACTACAGATCGAAGTCCTGTGAGCTGGGAAGGTAGCAATTGTCCGGAGCGGATTGGGGAGGGGCTCTCACTCTCCGACCCCCCCCCCGGGTATAAAGCCCAGGCCACCTTGTGCTCCAACTAGGATTGCCACCTTTCAAGCAGAAAAATAAAGGACCCCCCCGGCAGCGGGGATGCCACACTGCAAGGGCCCAACCGCCAATGGCCTAATAGTGGGGTGGGGCATCAGTTGTGGTAAATCATAGTAAGACATTGTTGTAATAACGTATTAGTTAAATTTTTAAGTACTTTATTTCACAGTTTTTCAGAAAATATCTGCAAACATAAAACTAAGCAGATACAACAATTAAATAACAACTTGGGTAAATACAAGCTTGTTAACTTGAAACTTAACTTAAAATAACTTATTAACTTAGCATCAATTCATTAAATTATAATTAAACAAATAATTATAGGAATAGTTTCTATAATAGGAATAATTATAGAAAATAATCTCATCTCAGGATGGCGTTGCAACTTGTGCACACCTGACTTTTCATGTCAATAATTTTATATCATTTCTGTTTCCTGTTTCACCACAAATGAAAGAAACCCCAAACAAATTTTTGGTGTGATAACAACAAACATTAAAAGTATAAAACTATCCTTCTGCCCACATCTCTGTTTTACAAAGTGATCTGTTTACCAAAAAGGTTTTCTTTTCTTTCATGTGTGGAGCAGCCGTCCACGCCAAAGAGTCAACAGCCTTCTCTCTTACTAAATGTGCTCCTTTTTTTCCATGTGTATTTCTTGTCACTTCTTGAAACACTGAGTAGCTGTTTGTCTTTCAAAACACTGCAGGAAAACTCTGAACAGGACTGCTCAAAGCTGAGAGTGATCAAGAGCTCACTTCTCATAAGTTCCACAGAGCATCTGTTCATATAGATTTTCACTGACGCTGTCAAGCTGGTCATTTGTACTTTCCCACTCACGTTTGGATTTCTGCATCCGTTTCCGTTTCAATGGGGCACGGTGCGGAGTACCAGATGCAGCTGCGGACACAGACATGTCTGCTTCTGATTTCCCATGACTTTCTCTCACCCATCAGTGATGAGCACTTATTCCTCATGCCGAAAATCAACCAACCAAACCAAGTGCCGCTATGAGAAGGCGGGAGCTAGCGGGTGTTGACTCTGGGCGGAATGGTACTGCGTTCAAGGCAAATCGTAAATATGGGACAAACCGTGTCCTGTATTGATTCAAAACGGGACGCAACGTTTAAGTATGAAATATGGGACAATTCCGTATTTTACAGAACGGGTGGCAACCCTAGCTCCAACTGACCAATCACAGAGCAGGGCACAGCGTCATGGCACGCTTGTTATTCTGACTGGTCGGTGGCTAGCTTCTGCTGCACCGGGGACAAATTAATACAAGTGAAATCATCTAACAAATATGAAATAAATAAAAGAAAGTAAAGACTACACAGAGTTTATCACAATGGAGAGCCCTGCATGAGGACGAGGCTCAAACACGGCCAGAGCTGGACCTGCATCTAGATCGGTAAGTATCTCGGTATGTTTCTGTGTTACATGAACTGTGTTAGTGACATGTCACAGACAGGAGCATGGATAACACACTGGGCTTTGTGTTGTGAAGTTAATGTTGTTCATGAATAAATCCCAGAGTCATTTAGACCGACACGGAAGCTAACGTGTGCTAACCTTGGCCTACCACTAAACGAAGCAGCAGCAGGCTAACGCAGCTATGACATAAACACATGTTCACCATGTCGATTGTTCTGGACTGATGTGACCCAGATCATTGGAGGTTATCTATCTCACCGGGACACTGTTTAAAGTTTAGCTGTCTGTCAGATGAAGGTAGCAGGCCACAGAAGAAGCACAACACAGCTGGAGACTGACAGTAATCTAAGGGCGCTTTCACACCAGAGCTGTATGGTCCACTTTAAACGGACCAGGGTTCGTTTCCTTGGATAGTCTGCTTCGTTTGGGCAGGTGTGAAAGCTCATCCGAACTCTGGTACGGACCAAACAAGCGAACTCTGGTCCGCCTGAAAACGTGGGTCTCAGTTCGCTTGCAAGTGAACCCTGGTTCGGTTCTTATGCAGTGTGAAAGTTCATCGGACCAAACACAGGACTATGTACGTACGTAAATGTATGCAGTGACGCTATACGCAGTGCATCTTGGGTAGAGGAAGTCCAGCGCACACTCCAAACAAACATGGCGAAGGGACAGACTTTGACCAATGAAGAGCTTAAAACTTTGCTTGAAATACGGTCAGATGACCACAAAAACCTGCTTCTGACATCCACTCATAAAAACAATGATGTTTTTAAACAGTGATAAAATGGCGGAAATGGTTTTTAAACGAACAGCTGAACAATGTCGGATTAAAGTTAAAAAATTGCGCCAGCAATATCACAAGGTCCAAGACGTCCTTCGACAGTGTCCCAGGTATGATGAACTGGACGCTATACTTGGAACCAGACCCACTTCTAATCCGAAGCATGTTGCAGAGTCATACGAGGATGTGACAGCACAGTCGGCATCACCAGCACCGCCAAGTGAAAAAGATGACTCCGTTGATATGGTCTCAGAAAAAAGCTGTAAGAGTTTGTGTCTGCTTACGGTGTTTCATCACTTCACTTCAGAAACAAAAACAAACAAAAAAGAACATAATCAGAGGCACTCTTCAGAATATTGCAGTTTTTACTTTACTGCAGTTACTGGTCCTTTATTATGTGTCACCAGACTCAATGCAGAATATTGTAATTTTCACTCCTCTATATGTAGTTAAGTTGTGAAATGTTTAAAACCCTGTAATTCCATGTTACTTACCTAATTTTTAAACTTGTATTGTCAGTGTTTAAAACATTTCACTGCGAAATCAGAATAATCAGAATAAATGCTTTTTTATTTATTTTTTTATTTTAATAAACAGGGGACCAGAGCTCAGTGGACCTCAATCTTGAGGAGGAAGAGGACACACCAAGCACCAGCACCCCCGAGCCTCACCAAGGCAAGAGCACCCCACGGTGGGCTGTTCCTGGTGCCACCAGCAGGAAGAGGAAGAGCAGGTCAGAAGGCCCAGACCGGGTTTTGGAAGCCTTTATGCAACAAAAAAGGAAAATGGATGAAGCTGACAGTATGCAGGAAAAGCAGGAGAGTGCTGATTCATTACATTTCATGAAAATGCAGCGCGAAGTGGAAGAGCGCCGTTTTAGGGCAATGATGGAGCAGCAGCATGCCACAACTCAGCAGTTTTTGCAACTTATGGGAACCTTTGCAAGAGCTGTATTATGTCATTCGCCCCAGCTAGCATCACAATGGATGCCCACAGGTCAAATGACACCCCCACCTGCCTGACCCACGTCTGACCCACGCAACCCACAGGCACCCATGGCTCAGCCGCTCAGCCAACCAGTACCAGTGTCCCAGTACCACAGCCCTGCAGCATCCATGGAACCCCCATCAAACCCACAAGCTACCATCAGCTACTGGAAGAACCCACCTGATCCCTCAGTTCAGCAACGGGAAACTTCTTCTGTCCTTCATGACGTAAACAAACTGTATGACTCTTAATGATAGGTACATAGACACAGCACAGGGTGGTGCACAAACCATTGCCTTGTTTAAAAATGTTTAGTATGTTCTGTTTAAAAATGTAAAGCAGATTTTTTCTGAAAGAGAATGTTCAGCATAATTTTGCACTGTTTTTATACTTGAATAATGTTCTTGATGCTCGTACTTTTGCACTACAGAGCCATTGATGTTTACTTGATTAAAAATCTTTTGTTTAAAAATGTAAGGCAAGTCATTTTGAGTCTTTGTTTTAAGAAGAAAAGTTCAAATTCTCTGAATCCAGCATAACATGCTGGATTCAGAAAGAAAATAGGTTATTTCAAGTGAATATACTTGGATTCTGGACGGTTAGTTTGTACAGAACAAGATACTGATGTTACTGTGAATCTGTTGACATTTATTGATATCCATGTTTGAACACTGATGTCCATGTTTGTTACAATAAACATGCAAAGAATTGTCATACCGTCTAATTACAATTATTCATTTCAAAACATCAGGGTTCCCACTCTTTTTGACAAATCATTTTCCAGGACATTTCCAGGACATTTTCCAGTGGCGCATAACAAAATTAAGTTACAATAATGGTGTGGGCAATTTTCATGTTAATCTAAGCCTTCTAAAAGACAAGATTAAAGGTTGATGACCAATATCTCTAACTAGCTCCACTGTATCAATTGAACTTATTTATTCATTCATTTCAAACTCTCTGGCATGAAAATTGTCTGCTAGCCATCTTTTTAGTCTGGCTTTATGCAGTGTCTTACTATTCTAAATTTATGCTTATACTTGTATTTTAATCTTTATTTATTCTGCTGTTTTGTTGATTTACTGTTTAAATAGCCTACATTTTATTTAGTCATTTTTTATTTTTGTCACTATTGTTTTGAGTTTTTATGCTTTATTCCTTAACTTGCATTATTTTATCGACTCATATTTAATGGCTAAGTGTGCATTTGTTACCAAGTACAATTTTACATAATTTCCTCTGTTTGATTTTTGTTCACTAACAAGGTAGAAGGAAGATAAATCATTTTCCAGGACATTTTACTTTTTTCCTCATTTTCCATATGTTTTCCATGACTGGTAAATTGGTCAATCATTCTCCAGATTTTCCAGGTTTTCCAGGACGTGTGGGAACCCTGAACATTTAAAACAGAAAAATAATGGGCTTAACAAAAAACTATTGTCCTAGCTGTGCAACCCCTATATTAGCATGCACAGTGGCATAAGGGTTAACAGGGAGCACAACACTCACACCTGTGTATTACAGAGGGAATTGCAAACATGGATATTTTTTTCACTTCCACAAATACAACAAAATTATACCTTCTTAAATTACAGGTGCACAAATCCCATTCTACAAATCAAAAATTAATAAACTCATACTCTCAACATTTTTGCTGCAATTGCTGCAGTGAATATGGTTAATAACACATTAACACACCCGTATAAAAAACAATTTAAATTATCAGACACTTTCATCCAGTATAGAGCAATTAAAACTGGAGAGAACAACAAAAGCTTGTCAGTGTGAAAAATAGGCACAAAGTGCATCTCTGATATGGCAACCATGTTGGGCCTGATGGAGATTGTCATCACCATCCTGTTCAATGTCTTGGGCCTGATTGAAATTGTCATCACCAGCCTGTCTATCATCTTCAGGATCCTGGTCTTCCCATTGCTCATTGTGTATCTCACAATAGTTATGTAAAATACAGCAGGCTGTGACAATGTGGCTGACCAGTGTAATGTGTGCATCACACCTTTTGAGGAGACACCTCCATCTACCCTTCAGCCGTCCGACGGCTCTCTCTACAGTCATCCTTGCCTGACTGAGTCGATGATTGAACTGCTTTTCAGCTGGTGTTACACCTCTCCCCTCTGGGAATGGCTTCGGCAGCCAAGGCAGAAGTGGGTAAGCTGCATCGCCGAGAATAACCAGGGGCACATCCACACCTTCAAATTGCTCAGTCCACCCTGGAAACAACATGCCACTCTGACCCCAACGATACAGAGCAGAGTTTTCAAAAACTCTGGCATCGTGAACTTTACCTGGCCAGCCAACATTGATGTCCCAAAATTTCAATTTGTGGTCAACTATACCCTGCAACAGGATCGAGTAGAATCCTTTCCTGTTGTAATAATCTGCGGGGTGATCTGCTGGTGCCAGGATGCCAATGTGGGTCCCGTCTATTGTTCCCGCAACCTGTGGGAACCTCCATTTATCTCGGTAGCCCTGGACAATCACCCTTAACTCCTCGTCAGATGGGGTCTTGATGTAGTGGTGTTTCATTTCTTGGTTAATGGCTGTCACAACCTCTTGAGTAATTTGACAAGCAGTGGACATGCCAACACCGAACAAATGTGATTTAGATCTGTATTCAAGATTGGTTGCCAAATGCCACAGACATATTGCCACATGAGGATCTACAGGGACAGGGTGTCTGAGTCTTGTACTCTGGCGTGTCAAACTAGGCCGCAGGATGTTACATAGGTGCTGAAAGGTCACTCTTTTCATCCTG
This sequence comes from Cetoscarus ocellatus, assembly GCA_037902135.1. Classification (NCBI taxonomy): domain Eukaryota; kingdom Metazoa; phylum Chordata; class Actinopteri; order Labriformes; family Labridae; genus Cetoscarus; species Cetoscarus ocellatus. Next base: position 1,704,696 of record JBAMNC010001447.1, read on the forward strand.
AAGTTGAGCTGCCAGTCTGTGTCGTTCCAGTTTTCATTGATGTGTTGTCCAGTGCACATCAACTACAGGGATGTGCACTGGCCCACATGCTCCTGTTGAGATAAAACACATTACATAAATAAATATTATACCTAAACTACAATTGAAATTTTAATAAAACCTCCTGTTGTCCTCACATCAAGGAAGGAAAAAGGAAGGACAGAGGTGTAGAAGGAAGAAAAGAAGGGAAGTAGGGAGGAAAAAGGAAGGAAGGAGAGGAAGGAAGGGATGAATGAATGAATGGATGAATGAAAGGAGACAAAGGAAAATAAACTGTCAGAATGTCAGATAACATTAAAATAGGCTTGTCTAATAAAGTATTAAGAATGATTAATTCTAAAACATCAAAAGGTAGGCTGTCCGATTCTGATCTACAATTTTTATAGCTAAATGAACCCAAAGATTACAATAAATTCAATGGCAAATTATACAATGACACAAATTATTTTCTATTGGTTTACTAAAATCATGTATTCTGGGCTAAAATACAACGTATCTCATCTGTATTTATAAAATAGCTTGATTCTGCATCTCTACTTACAGTTCATTAGTCCTTACGTGAATGTTTACTGTTGCTATGGCAACAAGTGATTGCTGACAGTTGCCAGCTAACTTAGCTCAATTGTCTGAACAACAATAACCCATAAATTCACAATTTGGCATACTTAAAAAAAAATCAAATCACAATTACAGTCACAACAATCACAACAGTCACAGTCCTAAAACTCTGAGCTCATGTTGTCACGTTAGATCGTCAAAGTTAGAAAAATAACAGAATAAATCCCTGACAAGCTACGATAGCATTATACAGTTGCGTTAACTAACGTTGTAGCATTCCCTAAAATAATGTGACCAAGCACAATACAAGACGCTAGTCCACCCCTGTCTGTAATCCGTGAGGTGACATACCTTGCCCTCCATCGGTGTAGCAACACCAACAACCCATAATCTGTTAACAGTGTCTTCTCCTCCGGTGCCACCTCTCTTTCACTCGTGAGACTCTAAGCGCGAAATGCTGAGTACTTCGCTGCCTTACCAGGCGGTCATATTGCACCGCTTGCCTAACCATGTGCATGTGAAACACGAGAAGAAACACCATCCCCAACATAGCCAACTTCACATGTTGCTCCATGTTTATTGTTGTTTTTTCGGGCCGGGAGGGAGGGAGAAATTTCCCCTCCTACTTTGTCCAATCAACGAGCGCCCCTTTCAACCACGTGACGCTGCTCAAAAGGTTCGGTGCTCTTCAGAAATCACAGTGTGAGAGCAGAACCGAATCAAGTGATAAATGCAACAATGTTGCAACTTTAAGCTCCCCAATCGAACCAAGTCCGCTTGGTCAGGTGTGAAAATGACCTAAATAAACGACAGGGCTGCCAACTCTCAGGCATCGGCCTTGAGACTCTCGCATTTGATTGGCTTCACACGCTCTCACGCCACACCTCCGATTTCTCACGCTGAAGTCACAGGCACAAATCCCAGGGGGGACGCAGGGGTTGTGTCCAGTGGTGTAGTATACGTGATATGCAGAAATACCGTATAAGCACTGCAAAATGCGCAAAGATACCTATAGCATGCTTGTGTGACTTTCACTCTCACTCAGCGTCTTTGCCCGCTCTCCTCCGTCTGCCGGTGAGCATAAAGATGCAGATAGACGCGCATCGCAGGGACAGTGAGGGATCATCAGTCACTCTGTGTGATTTTATCATTCAAACGGTGTCTTGATAGCTCAGGTGCCCGCTTTAAGTGAACAAAAGAGACTTCAAAAACAGACGAATCTGTCAGGGAATTAATCCAACAGAAACTAACAAAAAACAAAGATGCAGGACCCAATAGCAGAAAATAACCAAAAGCTTTATTTTGCTCAAAAGGATCAAAGTCCAGGGAAAAACAAGTCCAAAACCAAAGCTCCAAACAGTTCAACAGAAAAGCCAAGCCCAAAAACAGAAACTACCTGAAAAAAACTGTAGAGAGAACATGAGGGAGCACTGGTGACATGGTGTGGAGGAAGACGAATGACCCAACAAAGAGAACAGGGAAAGCAGAGACTAAATACAACAGGGGAACACCAAGCACAGGTGAAACAATCACACAGGCGGAGGGAATCATCATCATTAGAGACACACAGAAGGGAGGGCAGGAAAACACCATGAGGAACAAAGGGATTTCAGAATAAAACAGGAAACAGTACACAAAATGGGGATACTTAATCAGGATAACAGGGACAAGACAGTAACACAGGAACAACAGGAGGTCTAAGAGGGGAACAAAATAGAAGATAACAAAAGTCAGATCCTGACCCCCCCCCTCGGACAAAGAGCAGGATGTCTGCAGGGCCTCGGACGAAGAGCAGGGAGTCCGCAGGGCCTCGGACGAAGAGCAGGGAGTCCGCAGGGCCTCGGACGAAGAGCAGGGAGTCCGCAGGGCCTCGGACGAAGAGCAGGGAGTCCGCAGGGCCTTGGACGAAGAGCTTTGTGCCTGCAGGGCCTCAGACGAAGGGCTTTGTGCCTGCAGGGCCTCAGACGAAGAGCTTTGTGCCTGCAGGGCCTCAGACGAAGAGCTTTGTGCCTGCAGGGCCTCAGACGAAGAGCTTGGAGTCTGCAGGGCCTCAGACGAAGAGCTTTGTGTCTGCAGGGCCTCACACAAAGAGCTTGGAGTCTGCAGGGCCTCACACGAAGAGCTTCGAGTCTGCAGGACCTCACACGAAGGGCTTGGAGTCTGCAGGGCCTCAGACGAAGAGCTTTGTGTCTGCAGGGCCTCACACAAAGAGCTTGGAGTCTGCAGGACCTCACACGAAGGGCTTGGAGTCTGCAGGGCCTCACACGAAGGGCTTGGAGTCTGCAGGGCCTCACACGAAGGGCTTGGAGTCTGCAGGGTCTCACCGCCTGGAAGGCCCCCGGGCTGTAGAGCTAGACCGCTCCGGGGATGAGGGACTAGACTTTAGTGGTGCTGAAGGGCTGGAGCCGGAGTGCTGCAGGGCTGAAGGGCTGGAGCCTGACCACTGCGGGGATGAGGGGCTGGAGCCAGAATGCTGCAGGGCTGAAGAGCTGGAGCAGGACCGCTGCGAGGCTGAAGAGCTGAGGCCGGACCGCAGTGAGACTGAAGAGCTGGGGCCGGACTGCTGTGAGGCTGAAGGGCTGGAGCAGGAACACTGTGAGACTGAAGGGCTGGAGCAGGAACACTGTGAGGCTGAAGGGCTGGAGCAGGAACACTGTGAGGCTGAAGGGCTGGAACCCTCAGAGCTTGCGGGACCAAGTTCTCGTCAGGCCAGCACACAGGTTCATTCAGCAAGTCTCTAACCCAAACTGGCAAGTCCATGAAAAATTGGGGCTTCTTGCCCACCTCTATTTTGGCATGGCTTAAAGCTGCAGCTTGGATCCAGGGATCAGTCTTTGGGTCTAACCATAACTGCAAGCACATCAGCATTTCCTTAAAAAATTCCCTGCTGGGTCCTTCTTTGGGTTGGGTCATTATGTCAGGGAATTAATCCAACAGAAACTAACAAAACACAAAGATGCAGGACCCAATTGCAGAAAATAACCAAAAAGCTTTATTTTGCTCAAAAGGATCAAAGTCCAGGGAAATACAAGTCCAAAACCAAAGCTCCAAACAGTTCAACAAAAAAGCCAAGCCCAAAAACAGAAACTACCTGAAAAAACTGTAGAGAGAACATGAGGGAGCACACGAGACATGGTGTGGAGGAAGACGATTGACCCAACAAAGAGAACAGGGAAAGCAGAGACTAAATACAACAGGGGAACACCAAGCACAGGTGAAACAATCACACAGGTGGAGGGAATCATCATCATTAGAGACACACAGAAGGGAGGGCAGGAAAACACCATGAGGAACAAAGGGATTTCAGAATAAAACAGGAAACAGTACACAAAATGGGGATACTTAATCAGGATAACAGGGACAAGACAGTAACACAGGAACAACAGGAGGTCTAAGAGGGGAACAAAATAGAAGATAACAAAACAAGTCAGATCCTGACACGAATCAGCCTTTAATTAATCAAAACTCTACATTCTTCATCAGTCCAGCTCTTGTTTTCACTCACTCACTGTTTTCTAAATGATAAATTCATCCTCCATCACTTATTGTCCATGATATAAGAACAATCTTTGAAGGATCAAGCTCCAAATACAATCTACCAGTGCAGCGGTTCTCAACCTGTGGGTTGAGGCCCATAAGTGGGTCTCAGGGCTGTTTTCAGTGGACGGTGCATAAATCAGGTAAAACTGTGGCAAAAATGTCTTCAGTGTATGGAGGCCCTAAGAGGACAAACATCAGAGTATGTCAGAGTGTACCCACTAGAATAAACCAGACTACACCACTGATCATGTCCCCCCCTTCCATAAAGTTGTCCCTCCAAAAAATCCCTTTGTATACACAAATAAAAGTTTTCCAATAGTATAGTTACGTTTGGTGACTGTATAACACAAGTCATGCTACTTATAAACACATTGTTTGACAATTTTAACTACTGAAAGAGTCCAACCCCCCCACCCCCGATCCTCAGTTAAGTTCTTTATCACTCCACTTATTCAACAAGCACACTCAGAACATGAAAAGCAACATCTCAACTCCTTTGTCCGAAGTCTGCCGGCATGTTTTAAATAAAGACAGCACAGTATTTAAGCTAATTAACAGGGTGTTAAATGTTAAGCTAAAACTGTATATAGCACAGCTGTTCATCTTGGTTTGCAGAATTGTCCGGAGTTTTTCACTGCTGCTGCAAACAGCCTCTGCCCTGCCTGATGATACAGACTGTGCCTGTGACAGAGTCTGACATCTTAGCCAACCAGCATTATCGTCCAGATTTATACATTTATTAAGTAGGCCATTATTACTGAGCTTGATGTTCTATTATAGATTTAGTGATTTAAAAATTAAGTAGTTATAACTTGATGTTCACTTGAACAGATCAAGTTTCTAGTTACATCCTGACTATTAATTTCCACTCCTTATTGTCCTCCAATTAAAATCACAATTTTTTGCATTAATTTTCAAGTCAGATGCTTTTATACTGGATATTTAGTTCATAGTGTTGTTAACTTGTAGCCTACACATTCATGCCAAAACATTTTTCATTTACTGAAGGAAAGTTAAATCTAATTATGCATATTCAATTGCACTTTGTAATTTAATTATGTAAAGGTTTGTGTATTTTTAAGTTTTGTGAAATATTCAGATTTTGTTTTGTTGCTGCTTGTTGACAGTTTGACAAACATTTTTGAAGTATAGTTTGATTTAGTTTGGTTATTCCTTAAATTATTTCTCCTAGTTTTGGACCTGAATTGAGCTTTCAGTTCTTGTAAAGCTGCTGTCGTGGTGATCAGACCGGTATTTATGGTGAGCAAAACACCGGTCTTTGAATTGCTGGTTGAGCATAAACAAACCTGTAGACAGGTAGGATATAGACTTATAAGAAACAATGACATAATTACAGTCATTGTTTAATATCACTATGTAGGACATTCGAGGAAGTATCGGACAGCACAGCAAAAATACAGCATTTATTTTTATTTTATTTTTTTTCCTTTGACCTGAGTTGACTGCACTTGCACCATGTTGTTACTTCTGAGTGCTACATAGTATGATTAAACCTACACAAAATGAGACACTCTGTGTCGAATGTCTTCCTGCCGTGTATGCAGCAAAATTTTGGTTGGCTCCACCAAATCTCACTCCAAGGTTTTTTGAAAAGTTGGCAGCCCTGAAACTATCGTATCAATGTAGTATTTGAGATCTCCAGAAAAAAACGATTTCTGTCTTAATCAGTGTGATTTATAAAGCAACTTTACCACTGCAGCTACAGTCAAAAGTAAGAATGATTATCTCTGTGGTATATTGGTGCATGGTCTGAAGCAGGGTAATGTCTCATTAAACTGTGATGGCTTTATATACTGGAATACCTCAGCAAATTATCTATCTGCTATAATATCTAAATAATATCTGATAAAGAAAAATAATAAAATAATGATACCAGAGATGAAACTTGCAAACTTTTTCAAAGTGTAATGGTTTTAATGTTATTTTTTCTTCTGCAGATATGAATATATTTCTGACAAATCCACACCTAAGAAGACTGAGTTGCACTGATGTCAACATGCTGGTTCTGGCAAACCCTCATCTTCCTCAGTTTGGTAAGAAGCCTTGAGGGTTTATTTTGTCCAAACGTATACAAAAATTCTCCGTTTTTTATTTTCAAACCTCCAGCAACTCTTTTGTGTTCTTGCTATTTTAAATATGTGTATTATTTGTTGTGCATTATTTGTTTAGTGTCATTATGCAGACATGTATTTTTTGTTAAATTTGCACTCATGAGTGTATTTAAACCAAATGCTGTCTCCTCACAGGGTGGAAACGAAGAGCACAAATGGGCCTAACATCCAGGAGTTGCTAGAAAGCTTCAACCACCAGCACCCACCATACTCACTCCTGCTGCAGAGTGGCTAAGAATCAAGTCTTGGTATGTATTTTTTTTTTCTATCTTTTTTTGCAAGTAGCATTATACTAAAAGAATAACATTTACCGTCCATGTTTGCAGGCCCAACACTGCCAGAATTACAACAGTGGAAGAGCTGCTGTCCAAGCCCTCTGTCCTCTGTATTATTAAGGTGTGTTCACACCGAATGCGACTCTAGCGACCTCGGCGGCCACTCTCCATGCAAAGTCAATGTACAGCCACGATCAGCCACCACCACACGTGACCAGATGCGACGGACGCGTTCTGGGTGACTTGGTTGCATCTTTGGAGACATGGTGGCGGCGCCCCTGTTGCTGCAGATGGGAACTCTGGGAACGCTTAGGACACCGTGCTCCGTCGCCGAAGTTGAAATATTTGAACTTAGGCGATGTCGCGCTGTGAGAGCCAAACAGCGTTGTGTGGGTGCGTGATTGACACCCATGACAGACTGTTTTTATTCCGGTCCACAGAGTAACAATCCATGTCCGTGTGGGGAACTTTAGTTAGTGAGTACATTAGTTCCGCCTAGACAGACCACAGAGAACTCACAGAAGATGCTGCTGCAGGGCCATCAGCTGCAGTGTTTTGTGGTTGGTAGGTGAGCGAAAAGGATACAGTTGGAATAATGTCAGCTAATACGTCCTATTATATGATATATGATATGATCGTGGGGTGAAACTCGAGCAGGTGTGACGTCACTGAGCAACGGCGATGGTGAAAAAAGGAGCTATGAACAGGCGACAGGACATGGGTTTGCGACGCGATCTTGGTCGCCAAAGTTGCGTTCGGTGTGAACGCACCTTTAACTACTACTCAGTTTCAACCTGAAGTTCAGCAGCTGTAAAGAGGAAGACCAGAGGAGACGGCCACGCTGTGCTGACAGTGACTCCTAAAAACCTAAAAACCAAACTGCTGTTTGTTACACTGACAAAGCTCAATCAGCCATCTGTAAAGCACACACAACATGTTTACAATAATCACTTTATAAATTAATCACAGAAAATGTTTCTTTGCATTGTCAGTGCTGTTCAGGATCACCTGCTGCTATTTTTTAATCATATTTAGTTGCATGATGTCTCAGAGCAGGTAAACAAAAAATCTTTATCAAAATAAAAATAAGGAGTGAAAAGTACTATGAATGTTGTATTTTATGAGATGTCCAAACATCACTTTGAAGCTCTGTGGTTAACTGAATATGGTTAGTGTTGTACTTTTTCTGCTGTGTATTTAATTTGGGAACACTGCAGATAGTTTTATTTGGCCGGATTTCCCACTTGTTGTTCTTTTAGTCCAGTGACAGACTCTCATTTGTAAATTCACTGTTTTGCTTAGCAAGATTTTGATGAGCACTTCAGTTAGCTTTTTTTCTCCAAATGAGACCAACATTTCACATTGATTGGTTGATTATTCGTTATTAATGTCTTGCACACAAAGTGCCTAACTCTCATGACTTTATGAAACACCACAAATACTGCATCAGTAAATAATCTACCTTTTCAGTTTTTCAAAATGTCAGGAAGCTTAAAATTGTAACCTGCATTAATATAGCTGTAACTTACATTTCTTGACAAGTGTTCAAGTTTCTGCTCTTTGTCAACACAACATCCTTGTGCGAACAAAACACGAGGTGTGGAGAGACAGAAGAGGCAAAATAGTTTCTTACCAGAATAGGAGAAAGTGGCTTATCAAAATGTAGAAATTGTTTGTCAACAATAAAAAAAACAGTATATTTCTTCCCCAAATGAGATTTATTTAGAAAAAAAGATACAAAGCCTATGTGATGATAAATAGTTAAAGTTCTCAGATGTTTCATCCACAGAGGATGCACTTATTTGTCATGAGAAAGGACAATAAAAGCACATTATCTAATAAAATATTTTCTATGTAATGAAGTAATAGGTACTTTTAGCCAGTAGTCACATAAACTGAGAAATAACTTTAAAAAAATGCTCAGTACTTGTCTTGTAATTCCTAAAGACATTATTTTACTGATCAGCCCTCTGTTTCTGTTTCTCTGCTGTTGCGTCGTCAGGTCATCAGACTCCAGGCCTGGCTGCAGGTTCAGAGCAGCTGCTGATAGCTCTCACTTCTGTGGTCGTCTCATGTAGCAGCACCTGAAAAACATGAACACAGCAAATGTGTCTGGTTCGGTGAAGTATATTTATGGATATGAAATAATAAATGACTACATTAACGCAGGTTCCTGTGATTGAGTAGCTCCTTTGTGTGCATGTGCTTTTTTCAGTCGCACCAGAGTCAGCGGTTATATAATTATGTGAAGTCTATACAGCTTGGCAATAAAAAATGTTTACTCAGTTTTTATTTCATATCGCCAAGGCAAATTTTAAGTTGATATTTATGTATAAGTTACTTTTTGTCCAGCACTTTGATCGACTGCTGTCCTTATGAAGGTGCTCTATAAATAAAGTTTGCCTTGACTTGACTATAAGTTACTTTTTAGGGGGTGAAATAGAGGTTGCTTATTAAAAATTAAAAATCATGGTTAAAAAACAATCAATGTCATCTTTCTGATCTAATTTCATAGGTAACAGGATTGACAACTTTTTGTTACATCATGTCATGTTCTTTCAATTAAATCTATCTATCTACTAAAGTATTAGTATGTAATAAATAACTGATTGACTCTTCACACTCCGGCTTATATTGAATGAATGAATGAATGATACGTTTATTTCAGACAGATAACAAAAGGCAAAATAAACGTACAGATGGAAAAAAAAATAGCACTTAGATAAATGTTACATGTCTGAAAAGGAGTGAGAAGAAGTCAAAACTTAATTAATCCCACCCCCTCTCCATCAATTAATAACCAATTATTTAGCTTCCCAATCTATATAAATACAAACAGTTTTTTAAGTCTAATTTTATCTGTCTGTAAAAGAAAGACTTAATAATTTAATGAAAAAGAGACTTGTTCTATCAAATGTATCAAATTGACTACACATACTGTGGTGGAAAATTTATCGTATGATGTCTTGTTGGTATCAGTGTTAATTAATGAGTTTTACTTTACTCATACTTTTAATGTTTTTATCTTTCTTAACATACTTTCAATAATGGAATGTTCAATGTTGGTATGTTGGTCATTATAGTAACTCAAGTAACTTTCTTTTTTTTTAGCATTAGCTGGGAGTAGTAGTTATATAGTATCATACAAATACAGCGTTTGTAACATTGTTGATATTACCAGGCACATATTTTGCCTTATGTTGGGTTTTATATTCAAGGACAGGTTACCTTATATACTGGGCCTGTACGACACCTAGGCCTTTTATGCATGATTTTATATCATCCATAATAATATTATTATAATATTCCTATATTTACATTTTATAATTTTTATATAGCCTCTTGAATATTTATTCACAGATACATGTCAAACGCCAGCATTTAATGTTGGCGTTTGACGCCAACATTAAATTTCTACATACAGTAAGAGGTCCTTACTGAATGTAGAAATGGGTTCAGAATATATTGATTATTAAGGGTCTTACAATAGTTAGAAATGACCACAGAATGTATGTTTCAAGATTGTTTTAATAATATATCATAATTTCACAATGTAGTTAGAAGTATCACACAAAAAATTATGCCTGTAAAGGTTTTTGGTCATATTAAGGTATTTTTTTATATATGTGAGTAAATATTAGGATCTCACCAACATAATTAAACGTTTATTTTCTACACCATAGAGCCTGAATACATATCTAATGGAGTCCATTGTTCAAAGTTGCAAATATTAAACTCAGGACAAGTGTTCAAAGAACATTCTGTTCCAAAGCCCGGAGCAGGAAAAGCACGACCATATTTAGAACCAAGTGGGAAGCCATCTTGGAGCATGTCAGCCATTTTGTGTAACACCATAGAATTAAGAAAGAAATATGCCTGGTTGTGCCTTATAGCTAAATATAAATAACTTCTGGACTCCATGGGATTGTATAAAGGCCTATGGGAGGATAAATTACAAAATTATAATTAAGAATTAAAGAAAATGAATGTTAAAAGGAGAGGGGGAGGGACCCTTCTGGAGCCTTCGAGAAGACGGGAGGAGTCCCTCCCATCAGCTATATAACGTACATACCATAACTCAAGCTTCAGTTGTTTTGGGGTGTCGTGACAAAAATCAACTCCCGTTTGTTATTTTTCACCTTGTGACCGTATACATTTATATACATAATCATACACACATGCCTACCAACACCGATGCATATATACACGTACATATACACTAACATAGATATACATATACCCACAGATACACACATACAGGTATCAGGTATATATCTATATCTATCTATCTATCTATATATATATATATATATATATATATATATATATATATATATATATACGTACATATCCACATGCATAGACACATACATATACAGTACATATACATACACACACATACATACATATACACATACATAAATCCCCACTTACAAATACATGAACACATATACCCAAATATACATGTACATACATACACATATACATACATACACATACTTAGATGCATGCACACACACCTATACACAGTCATACACATATACACATACATATAAATGTGCCCACATGTACATACTCATACATACACTGCCTGGCCAAAAAAAAAAGTCGCCACCACAAAAAAAGTTCACACACTCTAATATTTTATTTTATCTAATATTGGACCGCCCTAGTTTTGATCACAGCACGCATTCCTTGTGGCATTGTTTCAGTAAGCTTCTGCAATGTCACAAGATTTATTTCCATCCAGTGTTGCATTAATTTTTTCATCAAGATCTTGTATTGATGATGGGAGAGTCGGACCACTATGCAAAACCTTCTCCAGCACATCCCAAAGACTCTCAATGGGGTTAAGGTCTGGACTCTGTGGTGGCCAATCCATGTGTGAAAATGTCTCATGCTCCCTGAACCACTCTTTCACTATTTGAGCCTCATGAATTGTCATTGTCATCTTGGAATAGGAAAGAAAAAATCCATTGATGGACTAACCTGGTCATTCAGTATATTCAGGTAGTCAGCTGACCTCATTCTTTGGGCCATGATGTTGCTGAAACTAGACCTGACCAACTGCAGCAGCCCCAGATCATAGCACTGCCCCCACAGGCTTGGACAGTAGGCACTAGGCATAATGGGTGCATCACTTCACCTACCTCTCTTCTTACCCTGATGCTCCCATCACTCTGGAACAGGGTAAATCTGGACTCATCAGACCACATGACCTTCTCCAGGACAGTTCTTAATCCAATTTTAGTAGTTTCTGCAATCTCCTTAGATGTTTTCCCTTCTTGATGCATGCCAATGATTTGACCCTTCTTAAACAGACTAACATCTTTTCCATGAACACAGGATGTGTCTTTGACATGGTTGTTTAAGAAATGAGAAGCTACTCATTGCATCAGCTGGGTTTTAATAACTTGTTGCCAGCTGAAAGACAATTGCCCATGCGATAATTATCCAATAGGAGGCTCGTACCTATTTGCTTAGTTAAATCCAGGTGGAGACTTTTTTTGGCCAGGCAGTGTATATATTTCCATCAGAAAAATCCAACAGTTGATGAACATTTTAGACAGCAAAATAAAGACACAATATAATCCTTACAGATACCTTTTGATGCTCAAAGCTCTCCATATTCACTGTATCTTGTAAAAATTGAGTGCCTTAAACTGATTTTTAAACTGCTTCATGTTTGGACATTGCTGGAGACCTGTAGGTAAACTGTTCCAAAGTTTGACCCCACAGATAGATATGCAAAAACATTTTCTTATTGTCCGTACACTGAGCATTTTTGAAACGATATGATCATCTCAGATTGTATTCTCCCTACCGACCCTTGAACAAGACTTGGATGCTTCCTGGAAGTTGGTTATTTGCTTTGAACATGATTTGTGCTATTTGAAGATCGACAATGTCAGTGAATTTGAGGAGTTTTGATTTGAGGAATAATTGGTTTGTATGATCCTGGTATGAAACCTTATGAATTATCCTTATTGATCTTTTTTGGAGAATTCTAAGTGAATTTAATGAACTTTTGTAAGTGTTTGTCCAGACCCCTACAAAATAAATTAGGTATGGGAAGACCAGAGAACAATAAAGCATATAAAGTGAGTCATGATCGAGAACTGACTTTGCCTTACATAGTATTGAGATACTTTTTGATAATTTACCTTGTATATGTTTTATATGTGATTTCCAACTTAATTTATCATCAATTATGACTCCAAGAAATTTACTTTCATGTACTTGCTCAATATCAAAGCCCTCAATTTGATAGATATATATATTATAGTTGCCAAATAACATAAGTTCAATGATAGTTTATTTATATTGAACCATGATTTTAATTTACACATTTCTTTGTTGCTTACAAACAGGTCTTGCAAATTTTCACCAGTACCAAAAATATTTGTGTCATCAGCAAATAAGACCAACTTCAGAATATTTGAAACAGAGAAAATGTCATTTATATACAGAAGAAACAGTTTTGGACCCAACACAGATCCCTGGGGCACACCACAAGCAATCTCCATGCATGAGGAGCAACAGTCACCCAGTTTTACATAGTTGTCTGTTATTTAGATAACTTCTTATCCAGTTCAACACTACCCACCAGAAAGCCATATTTTTCCAATACTTATTAAATTTTATGATCAATTGTGTCAAAAGCCTTTTTCAGATCAATAAATAATCCTACAGTACATTTTTTGATCCAAGGCATTTGTGATGTCTTCTATTGACTCTATAAATGCATTGACCTGTTATATTGACTGTCAGAAGGCAGACAGTGTTTTTCAATGAATTTATCCAGTCTGTCATTGAAAAGTTTTTCCAGAATTTTGGAAAACTGGGGTAATAGTGATATGGGCCTGTAATTAGTGAAATGATGTTTGTTTCCACTCTTGTAAAGAGGTAAAACTTTTGCTATTTTCATTATATTTGGAAATGCGCCAGTGTGAAATAATAAGTGAAAAAAATGATTGTTAACGGCTGTGCGATTCCCTCAATACCTTTTTCACTATTGTCATACTGATGTCATCACAGTCAGTAGATTTTTTACTTTTACACTTTTTAATAATATCTAAGACTTCCCTCTCAGCTACAGCTGAGGGAAACATTGAATTAGGATTCCTATGAATCAGCTTGTCCCACCTTTCCTCAGTTGTCACAGGATCAGAGATTTTAGCTGCTAGATCAGGTCCAACATTTACAAAGAATTTATTGAAGAGGTTTACCACTTCTTGCAGGTTGTAATTTTTATTATCATTATCAATAAAGTACAAAGGGTAATTAATTTGTGTATTTCCATTTTTCACGATACTGTTTAGTATGTTCAATATCCCCTTTATATTATTTTTATTATCGCGCAATAAATTTTTGTGGTAATCTTTTTTGCTTTTCCTTAAAAATATTAGTTAACTTATTCTTATATTTTTTATGTCTGTCTTCTGCATCTTTGGTTCTCTGTTTTATAAAATCTTTATAAAGGTTGTTTTTCTTAATGCAAGCATTTTGTAATCCCTTTGTGATCCATGGACAATCAATGGATTTTGGTTTCCTGCAATATTGCTTGATTGGGCAGTGTGTATTGAACAGTGATTTGAATCTGGTGAAGAATGCCTCATAGGCGTTATCAACATTGCTTTCCTGGTATAAGAAATTCCAGTTCTGTCAAATCATCAAATCATCTTTTAATTCATGTATGGCCTCCTCTGATATTGCTCTTCTGTATTCTGTTTTTTGGCTAAATTGTTATTTTTGTAATAGCTGTCAGAAATTGTAAAAACTGGCAGGTGATCACTTACATCACTGATAAGTATTCCACTCACTGTGTTGCTGTCAATGTCATTTGTGAATATGTTGTCTATAAGGGCTGCACTGTGAGATGTTACTCTGGCGGGTCTGGTGATTTTGGGTTACAGGCTCATACTGTACATTGTGTTAGTGAATTCCTCCGTCAATTTGTGTTTGTTAGGACTCAGTAGATCGATATTGAAGTCTCCACAGATAAAAACTGCTTTCTGACTTATTTTGAGAACATTTGTTCCATCCAGTCCTTGAAAATTCAACACTAGAGCCAGGAGATCTTTAGACACAGCTAATTATGACATTTTTACATTTTTCTTTACAAATTTCAATTGTTAAACATTCAAGCGCATTGTCAATCACAGCTGTCATGTGGCTCAACACCATAAAGTTTAAAGTTTTATCTACGTACAAGGCTATTCCTTCACCTCCCTTGTTGTTTCGGTTAACAATCCTAAGTTTATAGCCATCTAGCTTAAAATCCACACCTTGTCTGTATTTATCCAGGTTTCCGATATTTGCCATCCACTGTGATACTGTTATTGTACAATTCATCTGTGAAATAGCAGCAGTTGCTGTTCATAGAGAAAAAAGTTATTGTCAGGGTCTATGGCATTGTAACAGACTGTCCTGCGTTTGATTTAGGCTATTGCCTTTTTGTATTATGTCCCTGGGGAGTTGCCTTAGAGGTGCAGTAAAGTTGGCGCACGGTGGTGCTGTTCTGCTGATTCACTGATTAAACGTGGAAGTTTTGGGCTGACGTTCACTCTGGCTCCTGGCGTTTATTATTTTATTATGAACCAGTATACAGTCAGGCGAACCCAGAATGCTTGGCTACAGCATCTTCCACATCCTTTGTGCTGTGCTCAGTTTATTCAAATGTCTGCAGCTCCAGTGGGTTATGTTTGTTGGTCCTCTGTGTCATGGGGCTATGGTTCCTGGTTGTGTGTGTCATGGTGAGATTTTACCTTACAGTCCAGTTCATCATGGCTCATAGGTTTTTGTCCAGATCCTCTTGGTTTTTGATGATTAAGACTTTTACTTCTTCTGGTGATTCATTTAATTTAATGAATATTTTGGAGTTTGAAGTCCATGTGTTTTGAATTTTCCCTTGTTTCTTTAAGTAACAGGCTTTTCTGGCTATGTCAGCATTGTGGTTTGTTAGGTGCTCATTGATAAAGACATTTGATCCCTTTAGCTTTCTTCCTTGTTTAAGCAGTGCATTCTTGTGTGTTCTGTTCACAAACCTCATGATGACAGCAGGTTTGTCACTGGTGCTCCTTTTAGGCAGAGGGTGGCAGGCCTCGATGGAATTACAGTCCAACTCAATGCCCCTGGACTGTAGAAAAGCAACCACTTGTTGCTCTGTGGAGCCAATATCCACTTCTCTGGGCTCTTCCCCACTGTCAGCAGTCACCGCCATGGCATATGACCGAGGTTATATATGTAGCCCAGTAACAATGACATCATTTAACCTGGTATACTGTTCCAAATCAGACATCCTGCTCTCCAGATAGGTGATCCGTTTATCCTTTTCAGCATTTTGGAGTCGCAGAGCTTTAACCTCCTCCACCAGGTCCAAAATGCTTTTGTGCTGCAACCTTACAGCAGAAACTTCTTCAGTCAGAAAGTCAAGTGATCTCTTTAAGTCCTCAACTTCCTCGTCGGAGGGGATTTTCTTTGGACCCATTCATCCTGTTTTTTTACTTTTTATTCAGCACTATTAGCCGTTAGCTGGTCAGCTGAATTTGCTGTCAGTTGTTAGCCAAAGGAGCTAGTTTGATAGACCATAACAGTTCCGCTCCTGCAACCTGCAGACCTTTTTTTGGAATTTGGTGTTTTAAAGCTTTCTATTTGCACAACAGAGAAAATGTATTCAGAATGCCAAATACTCTGAGTACATTTTTTATATAAAACTTTTTACTTTCACTTGAGTAGATTTATTATTAAGATAGTTCTTCAAGTGCTTCTCCTCCTCCTGGGATCAGCAACTTGTCTGTACTGAGGGTCTCCTCCTCTGATCAGTTACCTGTCTGTACTGAGGGTCTCATCCTTGGATCAGTTACTTGTCAGTACTGAGGGTCTCCACCTCGGATCAGTTACCTGTCTGTACTGAGGGTCTCCTCCTGGGATCAGTTACCTGTCAGTACTGAGGGTCTCCTCCTTGGATCAGTTACCTGTCAGTACTGAGGGTCTCCTCCTCTGATCAGTTACCTGTCTGTACTGAGGGTCTCATCCTCTGGTCAGTTACCTGTCAGTACTGAGGGTCTCCTCCTCTGGTCAGTTACCTGTCTGTACTGAGGGTCTTGTCCTTGGATCAGTTACCTGTCAGTACTGAGGGTCTCCTCCTCTGGTCAGTTACCTGTCTGTACTGAGGGTCTCCACCTCGGATCAGTTACCTGTCAGTACTGAGGGTCTCCTCCTCTGATCAGTTACCTGTCAGTACTGAGGGTCTCCTCCTCGGATCAGTTACCTGTCAGTACTGAGGGTCTCCTCCTCTGGTCAGTTACCTGTCTGTGCTGAGGATCTCCTCCTCTGATCAGTTACCTGTCGGTACTGAGGGTCTCCTCCTCTGGTCAGTTACCTGTCAGTACTGAGGGTCTTCTCCTGGGATCAGTTACCTGTCTGTACTGAGGGTCTCCTCCTGGGATCAGTTACCTGTCAGTAGTGAGGGTCTCCTCCTGGGATCGTTTACCTGTCAGTACTGAGGGTCTCCTCCTCTGATCAGTTACCTGTCTGTACTAAGGGTCTCCTCCTCGGATCAGTTACCTGTCTGTACTGAGGGTCTCCTCCTGGGATCAGTTACCTGTCAGTACTGAGGGTCTCCTCCTCTGATCAGTTACCTGTCAGTACTGAGGGTCTCCTCCTCAGATCAGTTACTTGTTAGTACTGAGGGTCTTCTCCTCGGGTCAGTTACCTGTCTGTACTGAGGATCTCCTCCTGGGATCAGTTACCTGTCAGTACTGAGGGTCTCCTCCTCTGATCAGTTACCTGTCAGTACTGAGGGTCTCCTCCTCTGATCAGTTACTTGTCAGTACTGAGGGTCTCTTCCTCTGATCAGTTAACTGTCTGTGCTAAGGATCTCCTCCTCTGGTCAGTTACCTGTCTGTACTGAGGGTCTCCTCCTTGGATCAGTTACCTGACTGTACTGAGGGTCTCCTCCTCTGGTCAGTTACCTGTCTGTACTGAGGGTCTCCACCTCGGATCAGTTACCTGTCAGTACTGAGGGTCTCCTCCTCTGGTCAGTTACCTGTCTGTACTGAGGGTCTCCACCTCGGATCAGTTACCTGTCAGTACTGAGGGTCTCCTCCTCTGATCAGTTACCCGTCAGTACTGAGGGTCTCCTCCTCGGATCAGTTACCTGTCAGTACTGAGGGTCTCCTCCTCTGGTCAGTTACCTGTCTGTGCTGAGGATCTCCTCCTCTGATCAGTTACCTGTCGGTACTGAGGGTCTCCTCCTCTGGTCAGTTACCTGTCAGTACTGAGGGTCTTCTCCTGGGATCAGTTACCTGTCAGTACTGAGGGTCTCCTCCTGGGATCGTTTACCTGTCAGTACTGAGGGTCTCCTCCTCTGGTCAGTTACTTGTCAGTACTGAGGGTCTCCTCCTCTGATCAGTTACCTGTCTGTGCTGAGGATCTCCTCCTCTGGTCAGTAACCTGTCAGTACTTAGGGTCTCCTCCTTGGATGAGTTACCTGTCAGTACTGAGGGTCACCTCCTCTGATTAGTTACCTGTCAGTACTGAGGGTCTTCTCCTCGGGTCAGTTACCTGTCAGTACTGAGGGTCTTCTCCTCGGGTCAGTTACCTGTCTGTACTGAGGATCTCCTCCTGGGATCAGTTACCTGTCTGTACTGAGGGTCTCCTCCTCTGAGGATTTCCTCCTCAGATCAGTTACCTGTCTGTATTGAGGATCTCCTCCTCGGATCAGTTACCTGTCTGTACTGAGGGTCTCCTCCTCGGATCAGTTACCTGTCAGTAATGAGGGTCTCCTCCTGGGATCAGTTACCTGTCAGTACTGGGGGTCTTCTCCTGGAATCAGTTACCTGTCAGTACTGAGGGTCTCCTCCTTGGATCAGTTACCTGTCAGTACTGAGGGTCTCCTCCTCTGATCAGTTACCTGTCAGTACTGAGGGTCTCGTCCTCTGATCAGTTACCTGTCAGTACTGAGGGTCTCCTCCTCTGATCAGTTACCTGTCTGTACTGAGGTCTCCTCCTCGGATTAGTTACCTGTCAGTACTGAGGGTCTCCTCCTCGGATCAGTTATCTGTCAGTACTGAGGGTCTCCTCCTGGGATCAGTTACCCGTCAGTACTGAGGGTCTCCTCCTCTGATCAGTTACCTGTCAGTACTGAGGGTCTCCTCCTTGTGTCAGTTACCTGTCTGTGCTGAGGATCTCCTCCTCTGGTCAGTTACCTGTCTGTACTGAGGTCTCCTCCTCGGATTAGTTACCTGTCAGTACTGAGGGTCTCCTCCTCGGATCAGTTATCTGTCAGTACTGAGGGTCTCCTCCTGGGATCAGTTACCCGTCAGTACTGAGGGTCTCCTCCTCTGATCAGTTACCTGTCAGTACTGAGGATCTCCTCCTCTGGTCAGTAACCTGTCAGTACTGAGGGTCTCCTCCTTGGATGAGTTACCTGTCAGTACTGAGGGTCAGCTCCTCTGATTAGTTACCTGTCAGTACTGAGGGTCTTCTCCTCGGGTCAGTTACCTGTCAGTACTGAGGGTCTTCTCCTCGGGTCAGTTACCTGTCTGTACTGAGGATCTCCTCCTGGGATCAGTTACCTGTCTGTACTGAGGGTCTCCTCCTCTGAGGATTTCCTCCTCAGATCAGTTACCTGTCTGTTTTGAGGATCTCCTCCTCGGATCAGTTACCTGTCTGTACTGAGGGTCTCCTCCTCGGATCAGTTACCTGTCAGTAATGAGGGTCTCCTCCTGGGATCAGTTACCTGTCAGTACTGAGGGTCTTCTCCTGGAATCAGTTACCTGTCAGTACTGAGGGTCTCCTCCTTGGATCAGTTACCTGTCAGTACTGAGGGTCTCCTCCTGGGATCTGTTACCTGTCAGTACTGAGGGTCTCCTCCTCTGATCAGTTACCTGTCTGTACTGAGGGTCTCGTCCTCTGATCAGCTACCTGTCAGTACTGAGGGTCTCCTCCTCTGATCAGTTACCTGTCTGTACTGAGGTCTCCTCCTCGGATTAGTTACCTGTCAGTACTGAGGGTCTCCTCCTCGGATCAGTTATCTGTCAGTACTGAGGGTCACCTCCTGGGATCAGTTACCCGTCAGTACTGAGGGTCTCCTCCTCTGATCAGTTACCTGTCAGTACTGAGGGTCTCCTCCTCGTGTCAGTTACCTGTCAGTACTGAGGGTCTTCTCCTGGGATCAGTTACCCGTCAGTACTGAGGGTCTCCTCCTCTGATCAGTTACCTGTCAGTACTGAGGGTCTCATCCTCTGATCAGTTACCTGTCAGTACTGAGGGTCTTCTCCTGGGATCATTTACCTGTCAGTACTGAGGGTCTCCTCCTCTGATTAGTTACCTGTCAGTACTGAGGGTCTTCTCCTCGGGTCAGTTACCTGTCAGTACTGAGGGTCTTCTCCTCGTGTCAGTTACCTGTCTCCACTGAGGATCTCCTCCTCGGATCGGTTACCTGTCAGTACTGAGGGTCTCCTACTTGGCACTGGTAGCCATGTCCCCGGCCTCATCAGCGGGTCAGAGCTATGTAGGCCCGTTGTGAACATGAAAAGAGAAGAGAGCCGGCAGAGTAATGAAGTTTCAAGACTGTCAAGATCACTGAGTGACACTAACTTTACACCATTATACCTCAGACATGATTTTATTGTTAATTACTTTGGCAACTGACTTTAGCATAAGAGCCAACCAGGAAGTGGATATAGATTTGCTGACTCAGGGGGTCAGATACAAACATCTTTACTCTAAACAAACGTTACTGAGATGACTCCTTACAGTCATATCACATAGAAAACAAAACAGACAGCAGCTATTAGCTATTAGCTGCTAGTTAGCTAGCCCGTCGCGATGTACTGTTGTTTTGCGGCCTCTGCAGCCTTCAGCTTGGCTTTGTCGGCTTTGTATTGATATGCAGCACACACACCGAGTACCGTAGTCAGAACCCCTTTATTGACACTTCTTCAGGTGTCCTAACATCCAGAACAGGGTGCACATACTGCCCCTAGTAGCAACTCTGTACTTAACAGTACTTATCAATACATATCCCTTTTTTTAACAAAAGATGACATTCATCTCAGTATGAACTGATATCTTTCAGACAAGTAACACACCTTAGTTTGTATCAAGAATAAAACTCTTTAACAAACTTAAACACATTTTTCCGTTCTTTCAAATCTCTTCTATCAGTCTTTTTGGTCTCACAATTTGTCTCTTGGACACTTCTCCCCGTGTTACATCACTGTTCATGTTTTTGTCTGTCTCTGCTGTGATAGGTGTGTCAGATGTTTTTGGTATGTCTGGTGTTTGGTCATTTTGACTCAGCATCTTCGTGTCACCTGTGTTACTGTCCATCGCTGTGAAGGAATGGTTTTGAGGTACTTTCAGCAAGTGTCTTCAATTGCGTCTCAGTGTGTTTCCATGTTCAGTAATCACCTCATATGACCCTGGTGTTGTCTCTCTTACCACTTTTGCTAGCGGTCCCCACTGTCCATCACATCTCACTCTCACTACTTCTTCTTGTGTAAGTGAACTCAGCGGCTTTGCTGTTCTGTAGTATGACTCAGTCTGTTTCACTTGTGGAAAGTTTGGCACCTTCCGCTCCATCTGATGCTTTGCAGATGGTAGTCTTGTCCTGAGCTTCCGTCTCATCAGAAGTTCTGCAGGTGAATGTCCATTCTCCAGTGGTGCTGCTCTGTAGTTGAGAATAGCCAGGTAAGGGTCCTCCCAGGCTTCTGTAGCTTTGATTAGAATGCGTTTCACAATTTGCACTCCTTTCTCTGCCAGCCCATTGGATTGTGGGTAATGAGGGCTTGACGTAATGTGTTGAAATCCATATTTCACAGCAACGTCCTTGAAACACTGACTGCTGAATTGTGGTCCATTATCATTCATTACAGTCATTGGAATACCATGTCGTGCGAATATGGCCTTGGTGTGTGCCACTACCTGCTCTGTTGTTGTTCCTGTCAACAATGCAAACTCTGGGTAGTTGGAATGAAAGTGTATCACAAGTAAGTAGTCCTTGCCTTGTCCTTGTCTCTGTGCATGCTCGGCCAATAAAGTGTCTCTCGAGCACGTCTTTTGCACTTTTCAATTCCTAAATGTCCTTCATGCACTAAGTTCAACATCTATGATCTTATTGAAACAGAAATAACTATTTTTGTTCCTTTTAACAGAACACCATCTAATACTGATAGCTCACCTTTAAAATGCTGATATGGCTTATCAAGCATAACCTGTCCTGTCCTTTTTACCTGTGTGAACACTCTTCTCAGGCTTTCATCCTGTAGTGTCTTATTGGCTATTTCTGACCATTTTTCATCAGAAACTGGCATGTGCTCTCTAATAGAGTCAACATAAATCTGTACTTCTCTTCTGTCGTACTTTTGTTTTCATATAGGCTTGCTCTGCTCAGTGCATCAGCTACAATCAAATGTTTTCCTGGCATGAACTCAAATGCCAAGTCATATTTATGAAGTCTTAACATGAGCTGCTGTATCTGTGGTGGTGCATTTCCCAGCAGCTTCTGAGATTGCAATCAGTGGTTTGTGGTCTGTGTCCAGAATGACTGACGTACCGTAAACATACTCATGAAACTTTTCATAGCCAGACACTGCTCCTAATGTTTCTTTCTCAATCTGTGCGCAGTTTCTTTCTGCAGCTGTCATTGTGCGTGAAGCATAAGCTACAGGATACCACCGTGTCATGTTTCTGGAGTAAAACTGCTCCTAGTCCTGCTTTAGATGCATCGGTTGACACTTTTAGCGGTTTGTCTTGGTCATAAAATTTTAGAACTGGCTTTATCACTAAGCTGATCTTTAACCACTCCCACTCTTTTGCATGCTCTGGCTGCCTCTGCCACAAAGTGTCAGTTTCTAGCAGGCTTCTTAAAGCTCCTGTGTTAGCTGACAAGTTCGGAATAAATTTCCCTAACTAACCCTAAGGCTCTCTGCAGGTCTTTTTTATCTAGTGGGACAGGCATTTCTGTTATCGCCGGCATTTCCTCAGGGTCTGGCTGTATTCCTTCTTCTGAAAGTCTCTCTCCAAAGGTAAGTAAGGTCGATGACCCTGAACTGGAACTTATTCTTATTCAGTTTAAGACCTGAATTTTGTGCAATGCCTCCCGAATGGTGTGTTTAATGTGCACAGTCTGGCACTCTCATCATCCAGCACAATCTGGTAAAATCCTAATGAAGCATCTAATTTTGAGAAATATCGTGCTCCACTCATTATGCTTGTTATGTCTGTTTTAGTTGGTAGTCTGTAGGGCTCTCTCTGTATAGCTTTATTTAGGTCCTTTGGATCTATACAAAGACTGAGATCTTTGTTTGGTTTCTCTAGTATCACTAGGGAGTTAACCCATTCTGTGGGCTCTTCAGTTTTCCTGATGACTCCTTTTATGAGCGAGTCTAGCTTTCCTTCAGTTTCTGGTTTAATGCAACTGGCACTTTTCTTGCCGGGTGTATCACTGGCTCTGCATTTTCTTTCAGCTTTATTTTATGTTTTCCTGGTAAACTGCCTTTGAACACATCCTTGTATTCTTTAACACAGTCACTGTGTGAAGACTTGTTTTGTGTGTTACGTGTCACTTTTTCTCTGTTTATGACATTAACTCTTTTTATAAGACCTAGTTGTAAACTTGATTTCAAA
The DNA here is from genome assembly GCA_037902135.1 of Cetoscarus ocellatus. Lineage (NCBI taxonomy): Eukaryota > Metazoa > Chordata > Actinopteri > Labriformes > Labridae > Cetoscarus > Cetoscarus ocellatus. Next base: position 1,727,878 of record JBAMNC010001447.1, read on the forward strand.
CCCAAAATGGCTTGTCTGTTTCCCTCAACAACAACAAAAAGAGCATTCACTTTTTTCCCATTACCTGTCAGGGTAACCCTACACACTCCCTATCCTGAGGTATAGGTGTGTCATCATAAGCTCTCAGATTGATCTTTTTGTCTCTGATTTGAGGCTTTTTCCTCAGTCTGTTGTAGTCTTTCACTGGCAGGAGTTCGCCTGAGCCCCTGTATCCAGTTTCAGACGTACGTCCGTGTCGTTCACATCCAGGGGTGCAATCCATTCGTCCTCTGAATCACAGTTTTCTCCCTCTATCGCTCCAACGTAGACCAGTGTATCCTCATCCATCCGGCTGTCGCTCTGCTTTTCCACAAGCCGAATCTTTTTCTTGGAGAAACAGCATTTTGCGAAGTGATTCTTTCCCCTGCATTTTCTACAATCTTTTCCAAAAGCTGGGCACTGCTTTGGCGAGTGTCTGCTGCCACACCTCTCACAGCCCATGCTCTCTTTTTTCTGCTGCGACTGCATTTTCTTGTTACCCGCTTTTCTGCGCGCTGCATGGCATCCACCTCCGCGGTCACATTCTCTTGGAAATACGTCCTTATTTGTGCCTTAGCACATTCAGAGGCTTAGCATATTTTTATCGCCATCTCAAGAGTAAGGTCCGACTCTTTCAATAAATGCATCCTCACTCTTTTATCTTGCACTCCTATGACTATTTGGTCTCTATTCTATGTCTTTTTGCATTCAGTTTCTGAAGATGTACCTTTCGTATGTCTCATTTTTCTTCGGTGTGCAGTACTGTTCAAACTTTGAAATGACTGCATCATGCTTGTCCTTTTCATCTTCTCTGAAGACAAATGTATTGTACACGTCCAGCTACAGTTAGCAGCAATGCCATCTTGCGCTTATCACTACCCATCAGTCCAATTGCAAGTGTATAAAGTTTGAAACTCTGCTTGAAAACTCTCCAGTTCTCATTGATGTTACCTGACAGCTCTAATTTTTCAGACTGATGAACAGAATTCATCATTTTGTTTTATTTTTTAAGTTTATCCTGGTACCATGTTTTGATATGCAGCACACACACTGAGTAGCGTAGTCAGAACCCCTTTATTGACACTTCTTCAGGGGTCCTAACATCCAGAACAGGGTGCACATACTAGAGGTGAAACATTAAGATACCTGATACACCAAACAACACAACATGTCCTGTGTAAATGATGTCTGTTATTTGGGTGTTATTTAGCATTTAAAAAATCAGAGTATATACGGTGCAAATAGAAGGCCTGTGTTACAGTCCCATGTATCCCCTCAGCAGCAGCAGCAGCCCCCTGATGAGAGCGAGGGCAGGTAGGATAATCATCTTAGGCCTTTTTTATCAGCAAAACAGACCTGAATTAATTATGATTAAAAATGAGCTGTAAAACCCATCTGTGGTATGATAAAATCCTTAATTACGACATAATAAGTTAAAGACTTAAAGCTCTAAATTTGTAGACCAGGCGCAGGGCAAGTGCGCCGCACCTGCGCCCTTGTCTCTGATCTGACATCAGATGTGACGGGACAATTGCTATAGATACAAATGGTGGCGTGTGCGCACTGTGCGCCTGTCAGCCAAATTTACCACTGCACGGAGTGCACCTCGACTGTGCCAAGAATAGACCATGTTGGAGCTGGCGAGCTTTCATCGTACCTTGTGCATGTTTTTTTGGAACGAAATTGTCACTGCGCCAAGCTGAATCTGTCAACAACTCCCCCTGGTGCACCCATCACACTCATTTCCGCACAGCAGGTCTACCAAATTGCAAAATTGGCTGCACGCGGTGAAGCGCCGGACAACATTACCACTGCGCAGGTTGTGCCAGGCTGCGCCACCCTGCGTTGCAACAGGAAATTAGAGCCCTTAAGCTTATATAACAGTTTCCTAGTCTCTGACTTCCGAAAGCATCTTTACACCACAGGTCACACCCATTCACTCTCTGATGGTTGGAGTTTCTATTTCAGGTGTCAGTCAGTATCAGCTTACATGTTCATGGACTTTCACACCCATTTTCACACTTGTGGTTAAGTGTCTTATCCATGGACACATCACCATGTGACAGTCAGTGAACGACTGTCTCCTCCTGAATCAGTCAGTGAACGAAACAGTCAGTGAAAGACTGTCTCCTCATGAATCAGTCAGTGAACAAAGGCCTCAGTGAAAGACTGTCTCCTCCTGAATCAGTCAATGAACAAAAAAGTCAGTGAACGACTGTCTCCACCTGAATCAGTCAATGAACAAAAAAGTCAGTGAACAACTGTCTCCACCTGAATCAGTCAGTGAACAAAGGCCTCAGTGAAAGACTGTCTCCTCCTGAATCAGTCAATGAACAAAAAAGTCAGTGAAAGACTGTCTCCACCTGAATCAGTCAGTGAACGAAACAGTCAATGAATGACTGTCTCCACCTGAATCAGTCGGTGAATGAAAGAGTCAGTGAACGACTGTCTCCACCTGAATCAGTCAGTGAACAAAGGCCTCAGTGAAAGACTGTCTCCTCCTGAATCAGTCAATGAACAAAAAAGTCAGTGAACGACTGTCTCCTCCTGAATCAGTCAATGAACGAAACAGTTAGTGAACGACTGTCTCCCCCTGAATCAGTCAGTGAGCGACTGTCTCCCCCTGAATCAGTCAGTGATTGAAGCACTCGCTGAACGACTGTCTCCCCCTGAATCAGTCGGTAAACAAAGCACTCAGTGAACGACTGTCTCCTCCTGAATCAGTCAGTGATTGAAGCACTCAGTGAACGTTGTCTCCTCCTGAATCAGTCAATGAACAAAAAAGTCAGTGAACGACTGTCTCCACCTGAATCAGTCGGTGAATGAAACAGTCAGTGAACAACTGTCTCCTCCTGAATCAGTCAGTGAACGAAACAGTCAGTGAACGACTGTCTCCCCCTGAATCAGTCAGTGAGCGACTGTCTCCTGCTTAATCAGTCAGTGAATAAATCAGGCAGTGAACTACTGTCTCATCCTGAATCAGTCAGTGAATGAAACAGTCAGTGAAAGACTGTCTCCCCCTGAATCAGTCGGTGAAGGAAGCACTCAGTGAACGACTGTCTCCCCCTGAATCAGTCAGTGAACAACTGTCTCCTCCTTAATCAGTCAGTGAATGAATCAGGCAGTGAAAGACTGTCTCCCCCTGAATCAGTCAGTGAACGACACAGTCAGTGAACGACTGTCTCCCCCTGAATCAGTCAGTGAATGAAACAGTCAGTGAACGACTTTCTCCCCCTGAATCAGTCAGTGAATGAAACAGTCAGTGAAAGACTGTCTCCCCCTGAATCAGTCAGTGAACGACTGTCTCCTCCTAAATCAGTCAGTGAATGAAAAAGTCAATGAACGACTGTCTCCCCTTGAATAAGTCAGTGAATTAAACAGTCAGTGAACGACTGTCTCCTCCTGAATCAGTCGGTGAATGAAGCAGTCAATGAACAACTGTCTCCTCGAATCAGTTGGTGAACAAAACAGTCAGTGAACGATTGTCTCCTCCTGAATAAGTCTGTGAACGAAACATTTAGTCAAGGACTGTCTCCCCCGAATCAGTCAGTGAACGACTGTCTCCTCCTGAATCAGTCAGTGAATGACTGTCACCTCCTGAATCAGTCAGTGAAATAAGCACTAAGTGAACGACTGTCTTAACCTGAATCAGTCAGTGAATGACTGTCACCTCCTTAATCAGTCAGTGAAATAAGCACTAAGTGAACGACTGTCTTAACCTGAATCAGTCAGTGAATGACTGGCACCTCCTGAATCAGTCAGTGAAATAAGCACTAAGTGAACGACTGTCTTAACCTGAATCAGTCAGTGAATGACTGTCACCTCCTTAATCAGTCAGTGAAATAAGCACTACGTGAACGACTGTCTTAACCTGAATCAGTCAGTGAATGACTGGCACCTCCTGAATCAGTCAGTGAAATAAGCACTCAGTGAACGACTGTCTCCTCCTGAATCAGTCAGTGAAGGAAGCACTCAGTGAACGACTGTCTCCCCTCGAATCAGTTGGTGAACGAAACAGTCAGTGAAAGACTGTCTCACCCTGAATCAGTCAGTGAATGACTGTCACCTCCTGAATCAGTCAGTGAAATAAGCACTCAGTGAAAAACTGTCTCCACCTGAATCAGTCAGTGAAGGAAGCACTCAGTGAACGACTGTCTCCCCCTGAATCAGTCAGAGAACAACTGTCTCGTCCTGAATCAGTCAGTGAAGGAAGCACTCAGTGAACAACTGTCTCCCCCTGAATCAGTCGTTGAAAGAAACAGTCAGTGAACGACTGTCTCTCCCTGAATCAGTCAGTGAATGACTGTCTCCTCCTGAATCAGTCAGTGAACAAAACACTCAGTGAACGACTGTCTCCCCCTGAATTAGTCAGTGAATGAAGCACTCAGTGAACAACTGTCTCCCCTCGAATCAGTCGGTGAACAAAACAGTCAGTGAACAACTTTCTCCTCCTGAATAAGACTGTGAACGAAACATTTAGTCAAGGACTGTCTCCCCCTGAATCAGTCAGTGAATGACTGTCACCTCCTGAATCAGTCAGTGAATGAAACAGTCAGTGAACAACTGTCTCCTACTGAATCAGTCGGTGAACGAAGCACTCATTGAACAACTGTCTCCTCCTGAATCAATCGGTGAACGAAGCACTCAGTGAACAACTGTCTCCTACTGAAGCAGTCAGTGAACGACTGTCTCCTACTGAAGCAGTCAGTCAACGACTGTCTCCTTATGATTCAGTAAGTGAACGAAACAGTCAGTGAACAACTTTCTCCTCCTGAATCAGTGGGTGAACAAAGCACTCATTGAACAACTGTCTCCTCCTGAATCAATCAGTGAACGAAGCACTCAGTGAACAACTGTCTCCTACTGAAGCAGTCAGTGAACGACTGTCTCCTACTGAAGCACTCAGTGAACGACTGTCTCCTCCTGAATCAGTTGGTGAAGGAAGCACTCAGTGAACGACTGTCTCCTACTGAATCAGTCGGTGAAGGAAGCACTCAGTGAACGACTGTCTCCTACTGAATCAGTGGGTGAAGGAAGCACTCAGTGAACGACTGTCTCCTCCTGAATCAGTGGGTGAAGGAAGCACTCAGTGAACGACTGTCTCCTACTGTATCAGTTTGGTGAACGACGCACTCAGTGAACGACTGTCTCCTACTGAATCAGTGGGTGAAGGAAGCACTCAGTGAACGACTGTCTCCTCCTGAATCAGTGGGTGAAGGAAGCACTCAGTGAACGACTGTCTCCTACTGAATCAGTCGGTGAAGGAAGCACTCAGTGAACGACTGTCTCCTACTGAATCAGTCAGTGAGGAAGCACTCAGTGAACGACTGTCTCCTACTGAATCAGTCGGTGAAGGAAGCACTCAGTGAACGACTGTCTCCTCCTGAATCAGTTTGGTGAACGACGCACTCAGTGAACGACTGTCTCCTACTGAATCAGTCGCTGAAGGAAGCACTCAGTGAACGACTGTCTCCTACTGAATCAGTGGGTGAAGGAAGAACTCAGTGAACGACTGTCTCCTACTGAATCAGTCGGTGAAGGAAGCACTCAGTGAACGACTGTCTCCTCCTGAATCAGTGGGTGAAGGAAGCACTCAGTGAACGACTGTCTCCTCCTGAATCAGTGGGTGAAGGAAGCACTCAGTGAACGACTGTCTCCTACTGAAACAGTCAGTGAGGAAGCACTCAGTGAACGACTGTCTCCTACTGAAACAGTCAGTGAGGAAGCACTCAGTGAACGACTGTCTCCTCCTGAATCAGTGGGTGAAGGAAGCACTCAGTGAACGACTGTCTCCTACTGAAACAGTCAGTGAGGAAGCACTCAGTGAACGACTGTCTCCTACTGAATCAGTGGGTGAAGGAAGCACTCAGTGAACGACTGTCTCCTCCTGAATCAGTTTGGTGAACGACGCACTCAGTGAACGACTGTCTCCTACTGAATCAGTCGGTGAAGGAAGCACTCAGTGAACGACTGTCTCCTACTGAATCAGTGGGTGAAGGAAGCACTCAGTGAACGACTGTCTCCTACTGAATCAGTGGGTGAAGGAAGCACTCAGTGAACGACTGTCTCCTACTGAATCAGTGGGTGAAGGAAGCACTCAGTGAACGACTGTCTCCTACTGTATCAGTTTGGTGAACGACGCACTCAGTGAACGACTGTCTCCTCCTGAATCAGTGGGTGAAGGAAGCACTCAGTGAACGACTGTCTCCTACTGAATCAGTGGGTGAAGGAAGCACTCAGTGAACGACTGTCTCCTACTGTATCAGTTTGGTGAACGACGCACTCAGTGAACGACTGTCTCCTCCTGAATCAGTGGGTGTAGGAAGCACTCAGTGAACGACTGTCTCCTACTGTATCAGTTTGGTGAACGACGCACTCAGTGAACGACTGTCTCCTCCTGAATCAGTGGGTGAAGGAAGCACTCAGTGAACGACTGTCTCCTACTGAATCAGTCGGTGAAGGAAGCACTCAGTGAACGACTGTCTCCTACTGAATCAGTCAGTGAGGAAGCACTCAGTGAACGACTGTCTCCTACTGAATCAGTCGGTGAAGGAAGCACTCAGTGAACGACTGTCTCCTACTGAATCAGTGGGTGAAGGAAGCACTCAGTGAACGACTGTCTCCTACTGAATCAGTCGGTGAAGGAAGCACTCAGTGAACGACTGTCTCCTCCTGAATCAGTGGGTGAAGGAAGCACTCAGTGAACGACTGTCTCCTCCTGAATCAGAGGGTGAAGGAAGCACTCAGTGAACGACTGTCTCCTCCTGAATCAGTGGGTGAAGGAAGCACTCAGTGAACGACTGTCTCCTACTGAAACAGTCAGTGAGGAAGCACTCAGTGAACGACTGTCTCCTCCTGAATCAGTTTGGTGAACGACGCACTCAGTGAACGACTGTCTCCTACTGAATCAGTGGGTGAAGGAAGCACTCAGTGAACGACTGTCTCCTACTGAATCAGTGGGTGAAGGAAGCACTCAGTGAACGACTGTCTCCTACTGAATCAGTGGGTGAAGGAAGCACTCAGTGAACGACTGTCTCCTACTGAATCAGTCGGTGAAGGAAGCACTCAGTGAACGACTGTCTCCTACTGAATCAGTGGGTGAAGGAAGCACTCAGTGAACGACTGTCTCCTCCTGAATCAGTGGGTGAAGGAAGCACTCAGTGAACGACTGTCTCCTACTGTATCAGTTTGGTGAACGACGCACTCAGTGAATGACTGTCTCCTACTGAATCAGTGGGTGAAGGAAGCACTCAGTGAACGACTGTCTCCTCCTGAATCAGTGGGTGAAGGAAGCACTCAGTGAACGACTGTCTCCTACTGAATCAGTCGGTGAAGGAAGCACTCAGTGAACGACTGTCTCCTACTGTATCAGTTTGGTGAACGACGCACTCAGTGAACGACTGTCTCCTACTGAATCAGTGGGTGAAGGAAGCACTCAGTGAACGACTGTCTCCTCCTGAATCAGTGGGTGAAGGAAGCACTCAGTGAACGACTGTCTCCTACTGAATCAGTCGGTGAAGGAAGCACTCAGTGAATGACTGTCTCCTACTGAATCAGTCGGTGAAGGAAGCACTCAGTGAACGACTGTCTCCTACTGAATCAGTCGGTGAAGGAAGCACTCAGTGAACGACTGTCTCCTACTGAATCAGTCGGTGAAGGAAGCACTCAGTGAATGACTGTCTCCTACTGAATCAGTCGGTGAAGGAAGCACTCAGTGAATGACTGTCTCCTCCTCAATCAGTCGGTGAACGAAGCACTCAGTGAACGACTGTCTCCTCCTGAATCAGTGGGTGAAGGAAGCACTCAGTGAACGACTGTCTCCTACTGTATCAGTTTGGTGAACGACGCACTCAGTGAATGACTGTCTCCTACTGAATCAGTGGGTGAAGGAAGCACTCAGTGAACGACTGTCTCCTCCTGAATCAGTGGGTGAAGGAAGCACTCAGTGAACGACTGTCTCCTACTGAATCAGTCGGTGAAGGAAGCACTCAGTGAACGACTGTCTCCTACTGTATCAGTTTGGTGAACGACGCACTCAGTGAACGACTGTCTCCTACTGAATCAGTGGGTGAAGGAAGCACTCAGTGAACGACTGTCTCCTCCTGAATCAGTGGGTGAAGGAAGCACTCAGTGAACGACTGTCTCCTACTGAATCAGTCGGTGAAGGAAGCACTCAGTGAATGACTGTCTCCTACTGAATCAGTCGGTGAAGGAAGCACTCAGTGAACGACTGTCTCCTACTGAATCAGTCGGTGAAGGAAGCACTCAGTGAACGACTGTCTCCTACTGAATCAGTCGGTGAAGGAAGCACTCAGTGAATGACTGTCTCCTACTGAATCAGTCGGTGAAGGAAGCACTCAGTGAATGACTGTCTCCTCCTCAATCAGTCGGTGAACGAAGCACTCAGTGAACTTCACTCTCCTGAATTATTTTCCTCTGAGGGCTGACTTTCATGGCGACCGTTGTTTTAACAAATTTAGTTCCCAGGTAAACAATCTTAAAACGTGAGACTCACCATCTGTAGCAGGTACTAGGCAGGAGATCAGAGTGTGTTGTGTTCAAGTGTACCTCGGAAAAAACATTTTTTTTTTAAATTTAGCTATATTGCCACCACAACAACTCACGTAGAGTTGGACACAGCATGTAACAAGTAATGCATAAAACCTGCAGTTAGAGAAAATGCGTGACTGTCTGATCCTCTCATTGTGAAAATTTGTGAGTGAACGGTGCATGTTCAGTGTGAATCCTTCACTGAATGTACTGTGGTCTGACTGTTCAGTGAACGTATCACTCACTGAGTGTCGTGCTGCAGGAGACACCGAAACAGGAGTCAAGCCATATAATCATAAGCACACACCTCCCCTTGTTTTAACAGATTTAGTTTCTAGAACACATTATGATTAGCAGAGTAAAAAAATGGCAAAAACTGAATGAAGTACAAAATAAAACAACAACAAAACAACTTTTAAGCTTTTACTATACAGGCTATTTGATAGTTGTGATAGTTATTAAATTGTTATTATTATAGTTGCATTTTCATGTGATTTTTAAGGCATAATTTTCACTTTAGTCGTCAGTCACATCCACAGAAAGTCATGAATATGTCAATGAATTGAACTGAAGCCTGAACTGTTCAGCCGTGTATCAGTTCAGGAAGTCGGAGTTGCAGGCTCCTCCCGCCAAGCACTGAATGATTCGGTGATTCAGTGAACAAATCTTTTGAACAAATCTTTCTAGTGATTCAGTTCATCTAAAAGAACTGCTGTGCCCATCACTGCACGAGAGCTTGTGGCTCTCCAGGGATCAGCCCTTTGCTACAGGGCTGCGCGCTGCAGCGCGCCGCTTCCAATGGGGTTTGTCGGCCGGAGCAAGACCGTGGCTCGGTGTGGCGCTTTCGTGTTATGTGGAAATTGGGGGGCAGTTTTTCTAAGGTGAAAATGTCTTACAAATGTATTTTGTTAACATTAAAACACTTAAGAAATCATACTTAATACTACATTTATTAATCACAATGTAAGATATAATTAATTATAGAAATAATCGCCTATATCTTGTCATATGTACTGCAGTTAATACTTACTACTGGTGGACTTGTCTCTGTGTTGGATGCCTGTTCTCCCCTGTAAAACACAATTATCAGTGTTAGAAGAGAGAACGTAAAAATTATGCTGAAAGAAAATGTCCTTTGAACAAACATTATTTGTTTGGGACAAATAACACATCTCCAGTCTGTCTAATCTGTTCACAGAGATGCCCACATGAAAGTGGCTGCTGTTCCTGCCCTTAGGGGTGCTTTTGCATCTGGTCTGAACCTTGGCCTTATTCTGGGTATCTGCATGCTACACTGGAAGCACAGAAATGTAAACCCTGGTGTAGTTAACCTTTAAACAGGCATCACGCCCCTGGAGACACAAACTCTTCAACATCGTGTAGGGGGTATAAGGGAAGGTTTCCACTAATCAAGTTACCATTTATCAAAAGTCTTGTTTGCTATTAGCATCTAATCACATGATCTGGTTCAGGTTTTCTGTCCCTATAGAATCAGCCTGGTCAGAATCCATAGTTCCTAACCAATGGCATTGGACATGCTCCTCAGAGAATAAGTGATTACAAATTAATCATATCTATTTTTGATAAAATACAAACTTGTAAAAAAAGAGGACTTTTGTCTAATGTGCTAATGAAGAAAAAATGTTACAGCTATGCTTGTAGTTTTATTGAGCAACCTCTGTATTGTATGTATCGCCTGAGGTATGATGAAAGATTAGGGCGGAGAAAATGTACAAATTTGGTCAGTATATTTCTGCAAAATTTTTTCTCAACCTGGAAGGTGTGTAATTAAAGAAATATTGTTTTTTCTAATGTGATGGAGAGAAATGACACATTGTTGTTCTTCCTGCTCATTTACATTATACATTCTAGTATTAAACTAATTTAATTTCAGTTTTCCAGCTTTGACTAACAATTGCATTAAAAAAAAGGGAAAAACTGAAGGAAGAATGCATTTACGCTTTCTCTCTTTAAATTAATTTTGATTGGTAAAAATGAATACAACCAAATAGAAAACTAGAATGTACTATGTATTACCAGTGGCAACAATCAATCCATTTATTTTATAAAATTAAACGCTTCTCTTCATCAAATTAACTATTCAAATTATTCCCTGAATAGTTTTGTCGGAAAGACCAGCTTTTGGTTTTTGTCTGCTGTCTGTTACATGAGTATCCTCCAGCAAAATGGCAATTGTCAATCAACATTTAAACATATACAGACAAACTGGCAGTAAAATGGCCACTAGCATGACAGTAACCATTCAGTCTTTTTAACAGTATAACATAAATAGTCACTGGTTCTGAGCAGCGGCAGCCGGTATATGAGGGCGCTGTGGGTGCCTGAGCTGCGTGAGTCAAAAGACATGTCTGCTGTCCACCTGCAAATTATTATCAAAATAAGGAAATCACGCTATTATATTAATCATTCATAGCAATCTCTTCGCCCAGCCTTGGGGCGGAATCAAAACGTCTGTTGTCTCTAGCATGCTCAGATCACAGTTTGCATTAAAGTTAGCTTATCCAGCCAAATAAATAAAATCCTTAAGGGGTGCTAGGGACCAGCGCCCAAGCGTTTGCATTATGTAAGCACGTTCATAACCAGATTGGTCACAAACAGACGCACAGCTACAATGCATCTGATGTAGCTGGCTGAGGAGAACATATCAGGAGAAGCAGCAGGTGAGGGGAGCCAAGATGGCAGCCTTGTGAGAGGACGTGTGTTTTCACACTCCGCTAGAAAACTTCCAGGGTTTGCTTTTGACTGCCGAAAAAACTATAATTTCTATGGCAAATGATGTGTGAACTGTATGAGTGATTTAGTTAACGACATTTTCTTCGAATGACAAAAAACAAGAACAAAAAGAATAGAAAACCGCGTTTGTCTCCAACAGTTCAACAAATGTTGAATATGGAGGCAAAAAAAAAATGCCCCAAGAGCCGATATCTAGCGACTCCGAGCTGCCTTTGAGTGGAGACGATGTGAGATGGTATGAAGCGGACACAGAAATACCAAACCTGTCTGACCCCCTTGCATTCCCTCTCTTAGCGACTCCGGAGAAACCCCCTACCAAGAAGAGGACTCGTGAGTCCCAACATGGCGACCGTGGCGGAAGAAAGGGTAATGATGAGATTCTGGATGCTATACACGCGCTGACGAGCAAACAGGACCACCGAGGCTACCTCCAAATAAGTAGTAGAGCTGACAACAACGGTCAGGCAGCTCACTGCAGACATGCAACAGCAGAAGCGGTTGTTGGAGAAAGTAAGTGACATTACCGCTAATCTTCAATCTGAAAACAAACGACTGAAGCAAGCCATTGCCGACTGTCAGCGGTACAGCAGGAGGTGGTCCCTGAAGGTGCATGGCGTACAGGAATCCAAAGACAAAAACATTCGAGATAAGATAATTGATATTTTAGAAAGGATGGCTCCAAAGCTCCGTGACAGCCTAAAAGATGGAATCGACATCGTACACCGTGTGGGGAGGCTGAGGGAAGATGGCGCAACCAGATCAACTATCGTCCTGTTTGCCATGCGGCGCCTCCGTGACGCTATCTGGAGGGAGGCGAGAGGCTCAAAAGTCCTGCACAACAATCGCCGAGGACCTGTCACCGGAGGACAGAGCTGCTAGGGATAAACTGTGGCCCTTGGTAAAAAAAGCAAGGGAGAAAGGAAAAAAAGCATCGTTCCGAGGTGCATCAGCTGTCATCAACGGGAAGATTGTGGATTGTTCGGAGGTTTCTGAAATAACTTAAATCCACTCTCTCCTCAATTCAGTGTGGTGTAACATAGGTATAATGACAGCTAGTTAAGCTATGTTTTGGTGACTTTTTCATGAAACTCTTTAACTTGAGCCATGTCAATTCTGGATCCTTTGTTTCTTCGTCTAACTTTGTTTATAGAGATGTGTTTGTGTGTATGCATGTATGTGGACATGTATGTATGCGTGTATATTTGTACATGTATGTATGCATGAGTATATATATGTATATATACTTTATTTTATTGCTATTGGTTGGGATATACAAGTCTTTTCCTTGTGTTTATTAATTTATTTTTTGTGAATTATTATAGTTTATTTAACAGTGGTTTTTCTGCCACCTGGAGGTGATTTGCACATTACTTGTTTACTTGTTCATTGTTTTAGCTAACAAGTATCCCGGCTACTAAAATTTATGTACGTATGTATAAACACATATATTTAGTATTATTATTATTATTTTTACTTATTTTTATTTATTTATTTATTTATTTTGGTTAATGGATGGAGGTCTACCTTTATATTTTCACTTGTTTATCTCCTATAGGGTTTAAGTACGTTGTACAATGCTTGCCTTTACTTTGTGATTCTTGCCAGATTTATATGGCAGTTCATTGCTACCTTGTTTTTTAAGATTTTCTTCGAGTGCATAACACGTTCAGGTATGGATTTAATGTTTAGACAACTTAATGTCATGTCTTTACATGTAAGAGGTATTCGGGACCAAATTAAGAGAAAAGCATTGTTTTTATTTTGTAAAAGATCTGAGGCTGATATAATCCTATTACAAGAAACACACTCAGGTGACTCTGATTCAAAATTTTGGACTTCTCAGTCGGGTAAAGGAGCTCATTTTAGTCATGGTTCTAATCAATCAGCTGGAGTGGCAACTCTTCTGCACAAATTTAAAGGGGATATTTTGGACAGTATGCTTGACGATGGTGGCAGATGGATAATAGTTGTTATCAAACAGGACAATATTGTCTATGTCATTTGTAATATTTATGGGTTTAATTCCAGGCAGCCAACAAAATTTTATTTGATAACATTAGAGACCCCCCGTGGGTTAAGTGTTCCTCCCAAGGTAACAGTCTCATTAATTCCCTATGCTTAAATCTAGCTTTGACGGATGCATGGCGGTTTTTCAATCCAGGATTAAAAGATTTTACATGGAGTAACAGAGGGTTAACTTTAAAGTCTAGAATTGATCTGTTTCTCATCTCTTCCTCTTCTCTCCAATATGTTAAGGATGTTACTCATGCTTATGCACCTCTGTCAGATCATAAACAGGTCATTCTGAAAATGGGGACAGCTCAAGAACAACAGGGTATGAGGGGGTATTGGAAGCTTAATAACTGTCTTTTGAATGATGATACTTTTAATATTTCTGTTATACAAGAGATTCAAGACATCTTTCAAAAGAATACGAGTTCCAATTATAAGGAGAGGTGGGAATTTTTTAAGTACAAAATTAGACAAATTGCCATAAAAAGATCTAAGGAGCTGAAACGTGTCAGACAGGAGCACGAAACATCTCTTTTTGACAAAGTCACCCAACTATTGCTAAAGGATAACATTAACCCAGGAGAAGAACTTGAGCTAAAACGTACCCAAATTCAGATAGATAAAATGTACATAGATATGGCAAAGGGTGCCTTCGCCAGATCAAGAGCTTAGTGGCTGGAGAAAGGAGAAAAAAACACTAAGGGCTCTAATTTCCTGGCGCAACTCGAGGTGGCGCAGGGTGGCGCACCCCGCGCAGTGGTAATTTCGTCCGGCGCACCGCATTGCGCAGCCAATTTGGCAATTTGGTAGACCGGCTGCGCCAAGATGGGTGTGACGGCGCACCAGGGGGAGGTGTCGAAAGATTCAACTTGGCGCAGGGACAATTTTGTGACAGAAAAACGCACGGAAGGTGCACTGAAAGCTCGCCAGTTCCAACCTGGTCTATTCTCGGCGCAGGAGAGACGCACCCTGGGCAGTGGTAATTTGGCTGACAGGCGCACAGTGCGCGCACATCACCAAAACCTCACAGGCAGGTATCCAGAGTGTCAGGCACATTTCAATGCAATAAACAATCACAGCAACCACTATTTAATGTAACCTTCTGAACCAGCATATACATTTGTATCTATATTAATTGTCCCGTCACATCTGATGTCAGATCAGAGACGTTTGTCATAACTAACGAGTTCACATCTCTCAGCCAACCACAAACAGCCACATCATCCGATACGGAGTATCCGGCTTCTCTCATCTCATGAAATTCAAAAGAAAAGAAAAAAGAGAGAGACGCTCGCTGAATAAATGTAAGTCACTCGGTGTCTTAAGGATTTACCTGTGATTGCCCATATTTCTCTCTTTTAATCTTTATTCGTAATGTGATCTAAAAAGATGGAGTACATTATTGCAAGGAGGATGAGGAGGAGATATATTTTCACCTAAGGTTCTGCTATTTGGCGATGACAGACCAGGAATGTAGGTGGATCACAAGCATGATGAATGGATTAGCCTGCTGCTGTGTTTAAATGTAATTATCACTTAATTTTGTACTCCTATTATGAGACAGAAACAGATTATATCTGTCCCGCGAGGTGGTCCACACGGTGACGCACATTGTGTCCTCCGATGTGCGGCCCGGTGGCCCCTGCGCTCTTCCCGCTGCTGCAAAAGTGACACCGAGGTGAAATTGTCACTGCGCCTCGCCCGCAGCGCATTTAAAGGCGAGGAGAGGTGTTCATTTGATTGGTGAAGATCACACTCGGCTGTGTTAAACCCACTCATGCCTACTCTCCTCCCTCTCTGCCATTTGCGCCGGTGGAGAGACGGAGGTGTGGGTGCGCCTCCCTGCGCCAGACTGCACCGTGCACGAAACTTGCAAAATGCCCTGGACACACCCCGTTGGCGCAGCGCAGGCGCGGCGCTGGGCAGGTGCGCCCCGCCTGCGCCTGGTCTACGAAATTAGAGCCCTAGTTATTTCTTTGCTTTGGATAAACGAAATGCGAAAAGGAATTCAATTACTGCCCTTAATATTGAAGGCTCCCTCTCCAAAGATTCTCACCAAATCTCAAAATGTGAGCTCCTTTTATGGAAATCTTTACCAATCCAATTACAATGAGCAGTATAGCAAGAGTTTCTTTGGAAATATCAGGCCAAACATCCCTCTTATCAGTGAAGAGTGTAAATTAACATGCAACTCTGACATAACTTTGGATGAAACTAAAAAAGCTTTATTTTCTATGAAAACTGGCAAATCCCCCGGTGTAGATGGATTGTCCGTTGAATTTTATATTCATTTTTGGGATTTAAGTAAGGATGTCTTATTAAGGGTGTATAAAGAATGTATAAGTCAGGGTAATATGTCAACTTCAATGAAACAAGGAATTATTTCTTTGATACCTAAACCTCGGAAAGACTCCCTGTTGATTGATAACTGGCGCCCCATTACCTTATTAACTGTTGACTATAAAATTTTGGCCTCGATACATGCAAACAGATTAAAATCAGGTCTAGACACCATAATAGCAGAAACACAAACAGGGTTTATGAAAAACAGATATATTAGTGGTAACATCAGGCTTGTGTTGGATCTAATTGACTATGCTGACAATATTGACTCAGAGGCTTTTATTTTATTTCTAGATTGTTATAAGGCCTTTGACACGATTGAACATAAATTTTTGTTAAACACCATAAACGCATTTGGTTTCGGGAAATCATTTGTTAATGTCGTCAGCATGTTTTATAAAGACATCACTAGTTCTGTTATAATAAATTACCATACTTCTCAAAGATTTCCAATTAATAGGGGTGTTCGACAGGGTTGTAATATCTCTCCCTTCTTATTCATTTTGGTAACTGAACTATTATCTATCAGTATGATGAGAGACACAACTGTTGTCAATTTTTAATAGAGAGATAAGAATTTCGCAGCTAGCGGATGACACTACTCTCTTCTTGAAGAATAAGGAACAGCTGAACAATGCCTTTAAAATTATAGACAAATATTCTTTTGCCTCTGGCTTGAGACTGAATAGATCTAAATGCGAACTGTTGCCACTCCACTATTGTGCTAATCTTGTTATTGATGACATCCCAGTTAAACAGACAGTCAAGTATTTAGGGATTCATATAACCAGGAATTCAACTGCAAGACTACAACTTAACTTTTCAACTAGATTACAGAAAACCAAATCAATGTTTAACTGTTGGCTACAACGGGATTTATCCATTTTGGGTAGAGTGTTGATTTCTAAAGCAGAAGGCCTGGCTTGTTTTGTTTACCCATCCCTGTCCTTATATGTAAATGACTCTACTGTCAAGCAAATAAACAAAACCCTTTTAGACTTCACATGGAAAAACAAAACTCACAGGTTGAAAAAGAACTTGCTATCAAACCCTAGAGAAGGAGGAGGTCTTGACATTTTGGATTTTTCTGATGTGATTAACACCTTCAAAATTAACTGGTTAAAAAGATGTATTAGTTACCCTGATTCCATTTTCTTTTTTATCCCAAACCATATTTTTAACAAGTTAGGAGGTCTTTTGTTTCTATTACGATGCAACTATCTACCAAATAAATTACCTATTAAGCTCTCCAGTTTTCATCAGCAATCACTTCTGGCGTGGATTCTCTCGTTTGTCCACAACTTCTCCCCCCGTAAAGCTCTGATTTGGAACAATTGCAATATACTTATTCGTAATAAATCTATTTTCTTCCCAAAGTGGTTTGACAGAGGTATCCATCATGTTCTTTGCTTGTTTGATGACAACGGTAATATGATTTCATATGGACAATTCATGATTGCTCATAATTTTCCTGTCCCATATAAAGAATATAAATCCCTAACTGATGCTATCCCTAATGGTCTAAAGCAGTTGATTAGAAATCATTTGTGCTTCGGCACAAAGGATATGTCTTTACCTCTATTAACTTTAAATGGTGTAAACATACTGGATAGAAAATGCACTAATAAGCATGTTTGCCGTTTACTTCAAAACAGCAAATCTGTTATTCCCAAAGGGAAATGTTATTGGAGAGCCTTGGTATTTGATATAAATTGGAAAAGATCATGGCTATTATCTCATAAGTATTGTATTTCTAATAGAGCTAAAGAAGTTCATGTTAAAATTTTGCATAATATATACCCCACAAACAATTATATTGCCAGATTTTTTGATGTCAACACCTCTTGCTCTTTTTGTAATCTTGAAATTGAAACTGTCCCCCATCTGTTTTTTGATTGTCCTGTTTCCCAGATCTTCTGGAGGAACTTTGCTTCTCATTTTCTTCAATGTCATGATATAACTCATTCATTCACATTGAAAGACATTATCTTTTATTTTGATTTTTCAAAGGATAAATCCTTAGAATTTGTGATAAATTTCATTATCCTCTATGCAAAATTCTTTATTCATAAGCAAAAATGTTCACATACAGCCCCAGTCTTTACACATTTCACATTGGAATTTAATATGCTTAAATCTTTGAAATTAGTTAAGAATAAGAAAAATGAAAACTTACTGCACAAATACTATACCCTCTTCACCGAATCCTCTTAATGTCCTTGTCTCTGTCTGTCGTATTCATGTTCACTGAATACTGTTTATACTGTTATATTGATAATCTGTACTATGTAAAAAAAACTGGCTTTTTGCTGTCTGTTTTTGTATTGCATTTTTGTCAATTAAAAAAAAAAAAAAAAAAAAAAGCAGCAGGTGAAAGAGCTCAGACCTGATCAGCTGAACATCATAATTAATCAGCAGTCCAAAGACAGTGGGCACTTAAGTTCATATGCAAGTCAAGGTAGGTGAGCGAATACTTTTGGCAATATAGTGTACATTCGATGCAGTAGAGCATCCTCTCCTCTCCCTCAGTAAGCCACAGTCTGTAAGAGTCTGTTACACAGAACTAGCTGCAAACAGGGAAGTATCGTACCAAGAACAAAGGGTATTTTCTCCGTCAACAAGAACTCCCATCAAAAAATAATAGCACAGTTTAAGAGTACGCTACATATGCAACTTTTTCGGGAATATAAAGTTTATCTGGAACTAACCGACTCACATCATGTATTCCTCCACGCAGCGCTGCCACTAGCTGCGCAATGCTAATACACAACAGTAATGGTTGTGTGTGTGTGAGAAGGAAACACACACATGTAGCCTGCACTTCCGCTGCCACTAGCTGCGCAATGCTAATACACAACAGTAATGGTTGTGTGTGTGTGAGAAGGAAACACACACACGTAGCCTGCACTTCCGGCGCTGAACGAACAGCAGCCTCTTACAGCAGCTCCGCGAACTCTACGGAGTTTTCTCTTTCTTTCTATGTTTATTGTACATCCTTTTCTAATTTTACATTACTGTATTTGATTTGTATTTACCTTTTTTCAGTATAATGCTTCTTTCTTT
This sequence comes from Cetoscarus ocellatus, assembly GCA_037902135.1. Lineage (NCBI taxonomy): Eukaryota > Metazoa > Chordata > Actinopteri > Labriformes > Labridae > Cetoscarus > Cetoscarus ocellatus. The sequence continues at coordinate 1,746,619 of JBAMNC010001447.1, forward strand.
TTATTTCTCTTGTATCCTGCAGCTGCTGTATATCTTGGAATTTCCCCCTGTGGGACTAATATAGGAATATCTTATCTTATCTTATCTTATGGTAAATAGCCTCCTCTACTCTGCTGGTTTGTCTCTGTCAGATCATTGTTACTTACTTTAAGGATAAACTGTCATTAGGTCCTTCAGGTTTGGGACGTTTTTTTCAGTTTATCTTAAGGAAATTGAAGAATGTCTGCAGTACTCTGGGATTCAGAAGAGCAGGAAAATCTGTATGAGTGATACAGACGGCTTGAGAGTCTCCAGTATCCTCTGACTCAGAAACATCCTGAAGTTGGCATCAGTAGCACTCGGGGTAAGGCCTGTTCGGTCTCCATCTTCAGCAGTTTGTCTCCTGTGAACTCCAGATCATACAGACATCCAAGGTTCACACATATATCCTCTTGGCTCCAAAGTGAATGGAACTTCATCAGCACTGTCATATTCACCCATTTTTAATTCCCTACGTTGTCTCTTCCCCACACCGCTAAGAGTCAGAATAAAGAAATTACATTACTTGATTAAAGTTACACGAGGCTGCATTGTCACATCTTGTTTAGTTTGTCTTAAGGGATAAGTTTGTTTTTTTGACACCTGGACCTTATTTTTAGGATTAAATACGCTCGTAGACTCACCCAGACAATTTTGGCGGGGCTCAGAGCCGTTTTTCGAGCAATTTAGATCCATTCGACGACATTTTTCTCTCATGCCATAGTAGCAGATGGGACCAGAAATCGAAGCCCCTAAATCAGACATTATCTGCTGCGAAACTCACTCCTCCTCTGTTGCCCCTGCCGTGCAATGTCCACAACAACACCACCAGTTAGCCCCCATTCGTGGACGTGCAGTGGTTGCTTGTTCTCTGGCCAGCTGTTTGGCTCTTTCCTTCTGCATCCTCCTTTCAAATAGCTCCTCGTCGGTATATTCTGGATCAAAATGATACCGGCATCCATTATACTCAAAGTCGTCGTCAGACACTTCTACATCGGATAAATATTCCGCCATGTTGCACAAAAATAGCCGTGTAGCCGTGTATCCTAGCAACAACAGCGGCTCTGCTCAGCTGCGCTCTTGCAGTGCATGTCTATGACGTCATCAAAAGTTACCCATCCTTGTAAAGCCCCGGATGACCATAACAACAAAGTTGAGCTAACGTAGTGATAACACTGGCCATTCATTTATAAAATGTAGCTGAAATGAGCGAGTTTTGCAGCAGATAATGTCTAATTAAGGGGCTTCGATTTCTGGCCCCGTCTTCTACTCAGGCATGAGAGAAAAATGTCGTGGGATGGATCTAAATTGCTCAAAAACGGCTCCAAGCTCCGCCAAAATTGTCTGGGTGAGTCTACAAGCGTATTTAATCCTAAAAATAAGGTCCAGGTGTCAAAAAACCGGACTTATCCTTTAATTTGCAGTATATTTTCTCCGTGTGTAGCCCATGTAGCAGAGGCGGTTCGTCAAAAGGGGGCGCCGCCCCCTCCAAAATTCGACAGAAGAAGTAAACTTAAACACAACATAAATTGTCATTAAATTTAAAAAATAACCAATAAAGTACTTAATTAGTACCGCACAATGACTACCTGTCACCATTCAATAAAAATGGGTTTCAAAATATATTAATTAAAAACTATGTTGTAAATACATAATTTATACTGCGGGGCGCTGGCCTAATGGGAGTCTATGTAAGTCCTTAAACTTTTGCTCAGCACATGACCTGAGGCGTCTTTGGGATTGACCGCTACAACTTTGCCTGCGGGGCGCAGGCAAGTGTGCCCCGCACACTCCCACTTTGACTGGCAGCAAATCAGTACTGTTCTGGTGTTTCTTTTCCTCATGTGACTGGGCAACGAGTGCTGTCAATCATATCGACACATCACCGCAGCAGATTCATTCACGAGCAACCAGCACACATCATTTCTCTGTCTGACCAGTATTGGAAATGGCAGCTTCTCATAACCTGACACGCCATATGGACAGTTTCATATTGGATATATATTTTACTAATCCATCTGGAAAGGAGCCGTCCAACAATGTTTTCAGGGGCAGAACCTTCAAAAACAACAGCAGCTTGTGATTGGACGATTGTTCAGCTCGTTACACTCGTCACAGACCAATCCACATCAAGCAATGCTGCTACGTATGACGTAGCTTTCGTAGCGGCTACACGTAGCGGCTATCGGCTAAGAATTCAATTCAATTCAATTCAAAGACTTTATTGTAATTTGCACATTGAGAAACGCGTTTCCCGTTAACAACAGTTAACTGCCGTTAGCCGCTACGGCTAATGGCTACTTCCTTTCCTTTCCCGAGGATCGAACTCACAATTCCCGGGGCAAGAGGCAGTGACAGTGCTGCTGAGCCACAATGAGCATGGCTAAAAACAGTTACCGGCCGTTAGCCCTAGCGGCTGACTGTTAGCCGCTAGGGCTGACAGATGTTGAGACTGCTTCAGAAGCCGCCATTGTTTTCAAACATGCAGTCACTTCCTGTTGTCGTCACGTCCGCTGCTCCCGCAGCTCCCGCCTCTCTTCCCTGATTGGGCCAATGAGAGTGAAGTTGTTGGACAATGGAGTCTGGCAAGACGGATATGCATGATTTCAGAATCAGGCAGGTCCGTCTGCTCTACAAGGCTAAGCTTCTCATGGATCTGCGGAAAACTTGGTTATTTCACTACAGAAAAACCTGTTCTCAAGGCGTTCACTTGAAGAGGAAAAGAGGCTAAAGGAGCTTGAACCTGAACAACCCGACATAAAGATAATGCAGCAAGCAAGCGATCGCGGGTGGGCCTACACCCGGGGCTTCTCGTGCTCTTGCTACGACAAGCGGAGCTGGCTGGCGGGCTGCGCTGTAAGTAATGCCCTTTACTGCTTCCCCGTTTGCTGTTTAAACTGCTGGCACCGATGCGTTGTGGACAACGACGGGAGTACGAGACCTGAAGCATTTCTCTGAGAAACGGCATGAGAGTAGCTGAAGCCATCTGGACAGCTGTTTAAAGCTGAATTTTTTTGGAAGGCTCAGCATCGCTGGATTGGCATTAGGAGGCACAACGAAGAGGTGACGAAAAACCGACACATTCCGTCTAGAATAATAGACTGTGTTAAATTTTGTGGAGCCTTTGAGTTGGCTTTATGAGGCCATGATGAGAGTGAGGCGTCCATCAATCCAGGTATTTTCCGTGGCTTGGTGGATTTTGTTGCCTCTCTGGATGGGGTGTTGAAAGAGCACCTTGAGAACGCCACAGTGTTTAAGGGGACCTCAAAAACAGTGCAAAATGAGCTGTTGGACTGTGTGATGTCTGTTGTGAAGGAGCAAACCATCAAAGAAGTCCAGAGCAGTGAGTTTTTATCGATTCAGGCGGATGAAACCATGGATATTGCCACTCAATTGCAACTTGTGCTTGTACTGATCCAAAAAACAACCTGCAGGAAAGATTTTTTGAGTTCATCCCCCTGCCGTCAGCTACAGCCGAGACCATCTCTACAACACTGAAAGAGCGTCTTGCTGCCATTCTTCCTGAAGATCAAAAAAGTGAGCTGAAGTCAGGCATATGATGGAGCCAGCGTGATGAGAGGTGCCACTGCAGGCGTTCAGAGGAAGATCCAAGATCTGTACCCCAACGCCCACTACATCCACTGCTATGCACATCAGCTCAACCTGATCATGCGACAAGCCACTTCTCACATATCCAAAGTAAGGATTTTTTTTTCTGACCTTTCTGGCTTTGCCAGCTTTTTCTCCAGATTCCCCAAGCGGACAGGTGTTCTTGATAAAATTGTAGCCCATAGGCTGCCAACATCCAGCACTCTCAGGTGGAACTTTCACAGCCGTGCCGTCAACACAGTGTTTAAGCACACAGAGGATCTCATTCACTTTTTTGAGACCATACGTGACTCCAGTGACTTTGACCCTAGTACGATCAGAGAAGCAGGAGCCTTCACTATGCTACTGGAGCACCTGGACTTCAAGTTCTCCCTGCAACTTTTCCACCACATCATGCCACACATTGACCTTCTATATGCCAAGCTCCAGAAGAAAACCATCGATTCGGTCCATATCAATGGGTGCATCCAGCAGTCATCCAACTGATCAGGTTATTATTATTGTTATTGTTGTTGTTATTGTTATTCATGTCCTGCCTTCTATTATTAACCATCTTCATCTTTTTGTTATTGTTCTAAATATTTTGTCCTTTGCAGAAATTCTATCCATTCGATGGTTGAGCCTAGCAGTGAGGAGAGCAGCAGCTCCCATGCATCAAAGAGGCGTCGGGTACTCAGTCCAGGGGTCCATCAGAGGATCGCAGAAGAGGTGAGATTGCATTGGAGAAAAAAATCAGTAAGAGCCTATGCTACACTGAAGATTGGGTTAGGATGTGTCTTACATTGACATAACAAGTAATTCAGGGGCAAAGTTTTCCATTTTATATCACACATTGCACCAAACTCTAGATTATGAGCTACAAACTGAGTTTGCCAAGAAGATATAAATTCTTTGCTCAGTAGAGCATTATCCTTTGCAGACTTGAGTTCTAAAAAATATCTTGTTTTTAATTATTGCATATTTTTACAAAAACAAAATATATTTTTTTGAAGTAATTGGTGCTTTGAAGGGGTGGCAAAGTCTTTTTATTACTCAACTTGAAGTTCATTTTTAATGTAAATTACAAAAATTGATACATTATTGTTCTGGAAATAATAAGATGAGATGAGAAACATATTGATCCCTCACTGGAGACACTAACTTGTCACAGCACCAAAGAACACGGCAAAGCAGGAGCAATATAAGCTAATGAAGAGTAAAAATAGATACACAAAGCCTGAAGTACAAAGAAACATACTAAAGATAGGAGAAATTGTAATATTATTATACACAAGTGCATGCAGATTATTGCAGAGGTTTACTGCAGTGCTCATTAAATATTACTGTTATATTGGGTGAAAGCCTTTATAAAACAACAAAAAGAAAGAAGAACTGATAACGCTATCAAGTTATGTGTTGCAATTTACTGGTTAGAAAATGTTTCGTTAAGTCCCAAAAGTGTAAACAACACATTTTTTACCTATTAGGTGTTTGACAGAGCTAATAACCAAACCAAAAATGATTACATCTTACAAATTTCAATTTTCAATAAACCCTTTCAATTTAGTTTTCTGTGCCAAATGGGTTTCTTTCCACTTTCAGTGAAATCTGTCTGAAAATAAATTGGCCTGTGTCTGTGAACTGGCCATGACTGAGAAAAGAGCAGGGTTGAGGAACAGTAGGAAACAATGGGATACACCAAATGGAAAGAGGGGCACTGAGGCATTCTGACCAGACATGGTAAATAGCAGGCTGAAGACAGACAATTGAGACATTGTAAAGCAATAGCAGACAGAAGACAGTCGTCAGGTCTTTTGCCAGTATGCATGCAAAGTTCTTTAAACAGAAGTACAAGGATGGGTGGGGTCAGTCTGACTTGATAGGGGGCCTATTGATAGGGAAAGGCCTTTCGGGTGGTGCAGCTACCATACACTGAAATGCAGCTTGAGTATCTCAAATACTGGATCAGGGCCCCCTGACAAGGATAAAGATGGCTTAGTATGTATGCCCACCTTCACTACCTCTCGCGCCCTCTCAACCAGCTTACTAAGCACTCCCTCAGCCTGCTCAGCTACTAAAATCCCCCTCTTCTTCAAGTAAGCTACCATTATAGCTTCCCACTCTTGAACTGTATGTGGATCATGACCGTCCACTTTAAATCTCACAGGCTCTTTGACTTCAGATCTCACAACAACATTTAATAGCGAAGAATCTGTCATTGCATTTCCCATAGTCCCACTAAGACCAGGTCCCATTCCGCTGTTCAAGCGTGACTCAATGCAGGAGGAAATACTCTCCCCAATAGAAAGCCCAATCTGGGTTGCTATACCCACTACAAGTTTCTCAGTTGCACCCACATTATTCATTTGTGAAGTGTGAGTCTCATCCTGTGATGGTTCATCATTTGTGTCATCAGCATTCACTAAACATTCAAAACGTGTTTGGGCGTAGATGAACCTGGCTGGAAAAGAGTGCCTCTTCCCCTTCCAAATGTCGGTATTGGGGTAAATGTCACTGAATCCCTCCCTCTACCAAACTCCATGACTCACTAAAAGAAACCACTTCAGTATGCAAAATTAGAGTGACCAATAGGGAAACAAAAAAAACCAATAATAATATAGAGCCTTAACAACAACAGCTTTACAATAAACAAAATACCAGGCTCTTTGAATAGGCTTGAAAACCCCTACCCATCAACATTAAAGCAACAAAAAGTAGTCCGTCAGATTTTCAGTAAAAGTCCATTATTTTACCCATCAAACTCTCTGCAAAATACAAACAGAGCTCATAGATTTATTTAGACATCCTTTGACACAGTCCAATCGAACCTGTCGTTACACTGCCCTCTAGTGGTGAAATGAGGTAAGTACACTTTATTTCACTGCCGCAGTCTCTCCACGTCGTCGTCTTGGCGTCACCACATCACAACACACCTCCGGATCCAGGAATTACATGGAGCCCTCCCGCGATAGAAGCTCGGGCCACGTCACCAATGTAACCATGCGCAGTTGCACTTTGCTGCAGCTGGCTGGTTCAAGAAAACCCACTGACTCTGCGTTGTGTGAAGAGTAGGAGCGGGAGGCTGCTCTGTCTGTATGCCGCCGGTTATTATCTGTACAAACAGACTGATACTGGTCATTCACTTGGCTCATCTCGGCATACTGAAACACACTCGGACACGTCTCTCATACAATGGCCATGCACTAAGGCAGTGTTTCTCAACCGGGGGTCCGCAGACCCCTAGTGGTCCGTGGTGTAATTGCAAGGGGTCCTTGCAAGGTATGCTGTTGTTTTATGCCAGAGGAAATTCAGTAGATAGTGCTAGAAATGACTAACAAAGAGGGGCATTATGTGTATGGTGACAGTTTGAAGAGAAAGGACAAAACTGATCTAGAGGGACACCTGGGTCTCTTGATTCTTTCTGGTGTCTACCGGTCCAGTAAGGAGGCTATGTTCAGCCAATGACATGCTCAGTCTGGGAGGGCAATTTTTTTGTGTCACTAAAGACATTCCACATCATGTCAAGAGTCATTCATTTTGATGATCGTGACACCAGACTGGTGCGCCACGCCAGAGACAAACTATCTGCCATCCGACAGGTGTGGGATAAATGGGTATGTCGCCTGCAGATCTTGTATAATCCTGGCACTGATGTGACAGTAAACGAGCGCCTGGTCCCATTCAGAGGTCGATGTGGATTCAAGCAGTATATGCCAAGTAAACCTGGGAAGTACGGCATCAAAATCTGTGTAGCCTACAATGCCCAGACCAGCTACGCCTGGAATATGCAAATATACACAGGCAAACCTGCAAATGGCCAGCCAGAGAAGAATCAGGGCCGGCGTGTGGTTCCCGAGGTGACGGACGGTCTTCAAGGACACAGCATCACAAGCGACAACTTTTTCACATCCTATGTGCTTGGCCAGGAGCTGCGAAGGAGGAAGCTGGCTATGGTGGGAACTGTGAGAAAAAAACAAAGTAGAGCTTCCCCTAGCACTGCTGACAAACAACAGAGAGGGCCAAATTCTCTTCTCAGTTTGTTTTCACTGACACGCATGTTCTTGTCTCCTACTGCCCCAACAAGAGCAAGAAGGTGCTTCTCATGAGCACTCTGCATCGGGACACTGCAGTTAGCACCACAGAGGACAAAAAGCCACAGATCATCCTAGACTACTACAAGAACAAGGGGGAAGTCGACAACCTCGACAAGGTAATTTAGTTTTTTCAAGTAATATTTATTCATTCAGGTCTATGCATTGCAATCTTGTGTACAAAATAATAGGAATAATCCTTTGACTGATTTGTTTGTTCCTTTTGCTGCAGGTCACCAGTGTTTACAGTTGTAAACAAATGACAGCCCACTGGCCCCTGACAGTTCTTTACAGCATGCTTGATGTGTTTGCATTCAGTGGTGTCATTAAGCCCCCCTAAATAATTTGGGGTTGTTTTATAAAAAAAATAATAATTGAAAAATTACAAAAAAGTGCCTACAAATTCAATGTAAAGTGGCCAGAATATGAGTTTAAATTACGTAATCATATAACTTTACATTACTCACATAAATACAATCATAAATCTGTCAGTTTCCCTTCACTTTGTAGAGAGAGTCCCTTCAGTGCGTCGATATCCAGTGAATGATGTTGTGAAACCATGTAAGGTTAAAGCATGTGTCCTTAGTGATGACTGCATGCAGAGTCCAAAGATGACCTTTTTATCAAAGAATGCTGTTGTCATCTTAACTGTTGTTTAAGTCAATATATGGTACAATGGTCAGGTGGTGTTTTTATTTGTACATCCAGAGGCTAGTCCTACTGTTATCTAGACATAATCAACTCCTGATCCTTTATAAGCTGTGGTCAAACTGAAGTCTGGGAGATGGACATCATCGGCAGTCCTTCCCAGGTATCCTGCAGTGCCTGTGTGATTCTGGCGTTGCTTTTTGTAATAAACCCACGATTCTGAAGCAAGCCAGTGTCACGAAGCCTCCTTCAATCTTCTGCACATCACGAGCGCTCAAGATACGACACCAGTCCATTCCACTTGTTCATATGGAGAATGCCCACATCATTTAAAATCCAGTCCACGTTTCCCAGCAACCTTGCTTGCACTCTCGGTACATGTGGCTCTGTGTGTGTATCGGCACTGAAGCACACAGAGCCGACTGCAGCAGCATTAAACCATCAATCTTTGCCACAAAGTACTAATACTTAGTAGATCTTGGTCCAGGTACAGAATAAGGTCAAGTCATGGTGCTTACATTTAATTTAGCAGAATAAAACTGTATTTTAATTCACACATTTGCTTTGAGGTATTACCCCTGTTATAAACATACATGTTCAAGATCATAAACTCCACCATAGTGCTGGAGTTTAAAAGTTTACAGTAAACAGTATGTGTGCTCGATGTTATTATCTTTATATACCTAAAAACTTAAACAGAGAAACATTTGACTTGACTTTATTGATCAAGTTCTAGTCCCTTTTCATAAGGGTTTGGCACTGGTGTTATGTACACAACGTCATCTGTTTCAACAAGAACACATTTTGTTTTAATCATATCAGGCCAGACAGCATTAACAGTTTGTTTTTTTAACCTCATATATTAAAGTACTGTGTACACTGATCTGTGAATCCATTTTTGACAAAGAAGAGCTTGATCTTGGAGAGACTATTATTTTTACATTTTTACATGCAAAGTTATCATTTTTGAAAAAGAAGGGCTTGATTTCAAAGAGGCTCTTTGTTTTTGAAATGCACATCTTAAATGATTTAAACAGGTATTTGTAAATGCCCTGTTTTAAAGATGTTAAATATATCAAACTTATTCTCAACATTCTGTCCTGTGATTTTGTAAATACATTGCAGTCTAGTGTACATACAGTACGCTAGTACTTCAAGAATACTTAAGTATTTTTCATGTATATAAATACTATTCAACAAGTAATAAGCTTAGCATACTTGCAAGTATACTTAAAGTATAACAAGTAAAACAGCAAAAAATAGTATTCTTTAGTTCATAAAAGTATACCTAAAATATACTTCAATAATCTAAAATGTGGACTAGAAGTATATACCTAGTACACTAGTAGTATATAGATAAGTGTATTTATTGTATACTTGAAAGTGTACTTTTGTAAACTTAAATGGCCTTATAAAGTAAACTTAAAGTATACTTTTAGAAACTTCCAAATGTTCCATTTTAGTCCGAAGAAGTATTAAGTATTTTTGTTGTTAATGTTTTAAACATACACTTATTGTTAAACTTTGTTGTACTGTACTTAAAAAAACAGACTGAAATAGTAATAATAAATCATTTATGAGTCTTTGTCAGCTGTTTGGGAAAATTTGTGGTCATACGCTACGTTTGCTCACATCCTGTGCGTCTCCTGGGGGCAAAGCCCCCCCTGTCCTTTAAACCTAGTGACGCCCCTGGTCTGCATACAACTCCTTTGTGCTGTTTAGAGAGAAGGACCCAAGCTGGAATCAGGGGAAGTTCCACAGGAGGAGGCTGTTCCTTGAGGAACTTGGAAGAGAACTCGTGACCCCTCTTATGAGACAACAGCAGGCACTTCCCCGCACACCAGCCACTGCCAGCTTGGTCATGGAATTCCAGCAGGATGCATCAACGTCTGCAGCTGCTTTCAACCACCAAGCTATGGACACCTGGTATTGTGGTCTGTGCTAGGTTTGCACAGAATTTGTATTTATTTTAACATTTTTATGTTTATGCAGGTAATGAGTCTGGAGTGTTCTGTACATTGTATAAAAATGCTGAGCTAAAGACATGATGTTACATAGTTTTTGCTGAGCTGTTTTTTTTTACTTTGTACACAACTCCTAACCTCACTAGATCCAGCAAGCAATATACTGGCTATTGTAAGCATACTCTATTTGTTCTGTTCACAGGTAGTAGCCCACTCACTGCCAAGATGTTCATGGTTGCAGTGGACCAGGTCATTGTCAACTGTTTCACCAAAGCATTCCAGATGATGATCTGCTCATAATATTTGCACAACATTGACTATCCAGTTGAACTTGCAGCTACCCTAGAGTTCTCTCAGAGGTGTGCTCACAGTATGCATTACAGATTAAAGGTTCATTATACAGGATTTGTCAGTTGCTGTTTGCAAAGGCACAGCATTAAAAATTGGCTGCTGTTCTCCTCCATTAGTGAGACAGAAAGAAAGCAGGGCTAAAGAGAACAAAATTGTCATGTAAAGAAAACAGTATTTTGGGATTAAAAAAACCCAAAAACGAACCCATGTAACAACCCTTCTTAGTCCAGGTTGTCATATACCATTGTTTTATATCAGGATGCTGGGTATCTAGTGTGTGGGCATCCCACACAAAGGGCGTGACAAAGCTGTAGTGTTCAAATTGGCTTGTTAGAGCCCGATATGTAACAATGCCCCAAAATGTAGCAATGACCCAAAATGTTATTACATTTTTTTTAATAAAACCAAAAATGTAATAATTGGTCAATAATGTAACAAGATGCTGAGCCCAAACGTAATAACTTTTTGCCCAAAATGTAACAACTTCTTAAATTTTGGGTCAGTTTTTACATTATGGAGCAGGTAAAATACTTTTCTCCTAATAGTGTTATAATTTTATTACATCATAGAGTGAGTTAATGATTTATGGTTTAAAGGGCTCATTGCTTCAATGTACAGTGTAGTATCACAAAAATGCACCATCCTACATATATATCCTTAAAAAAAGCCATTTAAAAGTGTATTTCAGCAGTAGTTGAAGTAACATAAAGTTCTGAGTGAGTTTCATTCAGATTTCTGCTTTAGTGAAGGCAGTCTAAATTTGTGGAGTATTTCAACTTAAAATTACATGTTGTTCCCTCAGTACACATGTGACCTGCTTTTGTCACTTGAGTGAACCTGCATCAATTAGGTTTCTCGTGATGCTGTGCGTCTGACATCATGATGTCTCCGCCTTCTCCAGAATTTTCTACCTGCAGTTGAGCCGCCATTTTCTCTGCTCCCCAACAGAAGAAAGTCACAAATACATTGAATCGTCTCTAAAGGTAAGTCAAGATAAAACAAATATTTTAATAAGTTAGATATAAATGGTCCAACTGTATTGTTACATTTGTTAAGTTTTTAGTAAACTGACTGAACCAAACTAGCCATTATATTAAGTCCTGCTAATGTTAGCATTCTGCTAGTGGGCTTAGAGTAAGAACTAACCCTACCCTTAATTTAGCTGGTAAATATTACACCAGTTTGTAGTTTTCGTTTGGACATGTAAGTTAGCACGTAGCGGCCGGAACTCTCTTTGTTTAATATCTTAGCTCGTTGCCGCTGGCATAGTGTTAGTTATTCATGAGCATTAGCATATTAACGCGGCTAGCTGGGCGCGCTCATCGATCCACATGCCTGTCTGCACGGAAAGTTCATGCGGGGTCACACCTTTTGGATCGTCCTCACGGTCACGGGTGATGTGGGAGGTAAGGTTAATAATGCTTTCACTGTGGTGCTTACGGGAAACGTGAATTAACTGCCACCTGCGTTATTTTCAATGTGCCTAACGTGGAGAGGGGTAGGAGAGGAGAGAGGATGCGTGCTGCGCTCATAGATGCACGGATCGGCTGTGGGGGAGGCAGGAGATGATGTGTTGATGGTAGCAAGGCTGTCTTCGTATTTAAACTGGATATTAATGAGGTAGTGATGGTAAAAGTTTGCAGTATAAAGAGTTTCCCAGCTCAGTGTTGTTGTGCCAGTGTGTGAATCAGCACCAGAGTTAGTTTATGTCTGCTACTCTGGTCTTCCCTGTCTTAAATCAGTTACCAGGTAGGTAGGATAATGAGCAGTGACAGTTATATATTTATTCTCCTTAACTATATTCACCTTATTTCGCCCCACCCACTTTTAATTCTTGTTACTTCCACATTTTGTCTTCTCACTTCCGGTCAGCCCTTTCCAGTAGCCGGCTCTGCAGAGTTAAAGCATCAAAATGTCAACAGAGGCGACACCAGGGGCTCTAAAATGGGAACAAACTGCAAGTTTTATTAGAAGAACGGATGGTCTTGCGTCCTCTCATCCATCGACCATGTCAATGTGGGTTGATGACATGAGAAAGTGGCCGGAGATCTCATATGGCAACATTTTTAACTACTTTGTGCTATCCCTGGGTGTTGATGGTGCGGCTATGAAAAATTCTAAGAGCACAGAGGCGTACCAGTACCTTCATAGCAGCAAAGTTGGTCGTGTGTTGTTGCACACAGAAGATGATTACGTGTTTTTAAAAGCAGACGTGAACCCGAGCCCGGCCAGCAGTATGAGTCACTTGGCGTGAGTTCTAGTTAGCAATAGCGGGGCGGTGGAGACGACGGGATGCTCCTGCATCGCTGGATTAGGACGGTCGTGCAGTCATGCAGCCTCAATATTATGGAAGGTAAAAGTCCTACACCTTATTCTTCTTTTTGTCATGACTTGTTTTGCCACCACTGTTATCATTATTAGAATTACTGAAGAAAAGTTTTCTCTATTAAAAAAAACGGTGGCGCTTGAGACAGTAATATCTGTTGCTTTTTGCATGTAATACATGTTTAAAGTTGTGGTTCCAATGTCAAAACATTTGAAACTATGAACTATTTATTTCCTACATTGTATTTTGACTGCATTTAAGGCTAAATTACAGAGTTTGATGGATATAGCAGAAGTAGAAGTGGTAGTTTTCTAGCTGTTGTGATGCATGACAACTGAGTGACTAAAGAGGAAACACTGATTATGATTCATTGTATTACTTTTACTTAAAGGTTGATTGTATTTTGCACTGTTTGTGTTATTAACATGTGCTTTTAAAATATACACAGCTGCTGACCTGATGACAACATGCAGGCTAAGTAACTGGTCAAATCTCTTAATTGTACTGCAGAACAAGGTAAGTGAATAATATCAAGGTAAGTACGGCAAGGACCATATGCCAGAGGAACGGTAAAGGTAAGGTATGGTAGGTATACATTAAGCATAACATTGAGTCTAATCACTTTATCACCTGGTATGGGGAGTATGCAAATGGTAAGTAAATAATTAAGTATAATATTAATGAATGCAATAGTTATGGCAAGCCCTTTTAACATTTAAAGGCTAAACTAGATATCTGTTGCTGATATCTGTAATTAAGTTCTTCCTAGTCAAAAAGAGCTTTTCAGATATCCGCAACATCATTCTTCCTACCCACAATTGTCATTCCAGATATCCACAAATACATTCTTCCTAGGACAAATCATTAACAGATATCTCCAATTCAGTTGCAGATATCTACAAAATGAATTACAGATATCTGAAACTTAATTATGCCTAGCAGTAATTCCAGTTTCGGATATCTACAATTTTATTTTGGCTAGTCACAATTCCAGTTAGAGATATCTTCAGTCCCTCTCAAGATATCTACATGTCCCATTTTGGATATCTTTAATTAAGTTTTAACTAGTCAGAATGTCATTGTAGATATCTTAAACTAAAATAACGCCTAGTCAAAATGTTATTGTAGATATCTCAAACTGGAATTACAGATAGTCATAATTTGATTTTAGATATCCATAATCAATATAAGGATATCTTTAAATAATTTTGATTACAGATATCTGAAACTGGAGATATCTTTAATTAAAACTCTGTCTAGTCAGAATGTAATTACAGATATCTTCATAGACAGTTTTGACTAGGCGAAATGATGTCACATTGACGTTGTTTTTACTGCCTCCCTGAAGCCGTAGATGAAGGTGGATTGTTGCTAAATAATGGCATCAATTGGGGAAACAAGATGCTCTGTTATATTGCAATAATCATGAATCAATGTAAGTCAATAAATGCAATTTTACGGATCTAAATTTTAATCTATTATTGGAGTTCATGTCTTTTTAAAGCTGCTGTTCATTTTCAACATTGTCACTGTTCGCACTGCTGCTGCATTATGACATTAATTATATTATTTTATATAGAACTTAAAGTTAAAAGTGAATGGAATAAAATACGTATTAATTATGTATTAATGCTAAAAATTTCAAAAGTAGTAAAGAAAAGCAAAATAATGATCTTATCATAACCTCCCAGAGATTTTATATTAAAGTTAAATCACAATTATTTTTTTTTAAAGAAATCTGACACTAAACACTTAAAAATAATCCCACTGTGCTGCCATGCCAGCAGGTGTCACTGTTGTATTTGTGTGTTCATTGTTATCTAGTACATTGTCACATGTTCAATCAGAGTCACATGTTCGTTCATAGTGGCTGATCAGTGCAGGCTGATGGAGATAAAGCTAGGAGACATCCGGATTCAATCTATGTCCTTCCTTCTTTGTTGCTTTATGTAGAGCATTGTTTGTAAGTATTTTAAGACTTACTTATCTAAGAGATATTATTTAAGGGTGTTTGATAATTTTACTGTTTTTGGTGAATCATATTTTTGAATGTTATTTGTTAGCAAGCAGCATGGTTGCCATGCCTAGCCAAAGGTTACAACGTCTTGTTTGTACTGTGTGTTAAGGTAGAAATGTATACTTGTTTTTTCACCAGTTTTGCTCTGTCAACATTTGAAGAATACGTCAAATTAAAGAAGACATTACATCTGTCACTTGTTGAAGAGTTATCTGTCTGCATAGCTGTGTTCAAGTCAAACAGTGAGGGCAGAACACCCACATATTAAGTTGATTCACATTTCCTGGCATTTTCTTGTTATTTTGTCAAGTACATCTAACGCCATGACTGCTAATAAAAAAATAACCGGCTCCTTTTTCCTTGATTTTGGCAGGGGGAGGATGTGTCATCATGACGTTTGAGTTATCTTCAACGTCCATTCTGTCTAGTCAAAACTGAATTACAGATATCTGCAACTGTCATTAAAGATGTATGACGCGTTTAATGTTGTTTTCTGTGACATCATTGCAGATATCTGTAATTACAGATATCTCTAACTGTAGTTTCGACTAGTGAAAATGACGTTATAGATATCATGAATGAAAATTCCAGATATTCAAAATGCAGTCGCGACTAGTAAGATTGATGTTGTTGATATCTGCAGTGTTGATTCCGGACAGTAGAATTTGGCCATTAAATGTTAAAAGGGCTTGCCATAAATAGTCTTCACTGAAGACAGCTGTTAAAGTTCAAATTGTCCTCTGTTATATCACAAATATAAACTAATCAAATAATCATTTCTGATGACAGGTTGAAAATGCTGTGTCCAGTGGGGTAACTGGCATATCCTGCACGGATGAACAACGGCTCTGGAATGTGGGGACCCAGAGGAACCTTAGCCCAAAGCGGTTGATGGACATTACTTTTTCCCATCACCGAGCCACTGATGTGCTTCTGACACCAGAGGTAATGCCCAATCATGTGCCTCTTCCTCTCACTCCTTCATTTAGCAGCCAGGATGAGAGAGAGAGGGCCTCAAGCATCTGAGACTGCCTGTGTCAAGCCTTCTTAAGAAGTGTCTGAATGCACGGGGACATGAGCCAGAACAGCCTGCATCCCCACCTCATGCTGACCATGATGGCACCAACATCTGCCAGAGGTGTATGTTGTTTTACAACACTTTTGTGGCCATCAGTCCCAACAAATGTGCAGCACTGGAGCATGTAACTCTAGAGCAGAGTGCTTCTCACTTGTGGCATGACTCCCGCAAGATTAGAATCACTGCTAGCACAGCAAAGAAGGTCCCCATCAGAGGCAACCCTGAAAAATTTATTAGAGAGCACCTCTACCCAAGGTTCCATGGGAATGCTGCAACTCACCATGGCGGCTTAGAAAGTGACTGGCTGACTGCATATCTGCCTTCCAGATATGCAGTCAGCCATAGAGGGACAGTTGTGTGTGAAAGTGAGCCATGGCTGTCCGCAATTCCCGATGGAGTTTTGAATGCAGAAGAATTGCTGGAAATCAAAGCCCTTTCCTCAGGTGCGATGAGTCTCTGGAGGATCTGATCAGAAGTCAGAGGTACGACGTGAGGATGGTAGAGGGGATGCCTCAGCTGCAGCAAAATGGTTCACGAGGCTTCTACATGCAAGTGCAGCTAGGCATGTTCTGCACAGGACTGAGGGCCTGTAAGATGCTCCTCTGGGCTCCATCACAGCAAGTCTTGATACAAGTCCCATATGATGAGCAGTTCTGTGCCAAGACTGTGGCTAGGCTTAAAACCTTTTATTTTAAGCACATGCTCCCCGAGATGTCTGATGAGTTTCAGGCAGGCCGCCTGTTGCTGTCAGCAAAATTCATACAGCTTTGCAAAGAATAAGAAGTAAGATTAATTAGGCATAACATTATTGAAGTAACTGGAGTATAGTGTAATAATGATAGGAAAAGATCAAAAATAGTTAAATTAGTTATGAGTTAAATTCAATGATGCAAGTTGTGTAATATGTGTGTTTTTTGGCTTAAAGGAGTTAAAAACATGTGTTACTGTTTAGGGCTGAACGATTTCAGGAAAAGATCTAATTGCAATTTTTCTGGCAGATATTGTGATTTCAATTCGATTCACGATTTTCTTTAAATCAAGCTTCAGTGCAATATTCACTATGTTTGCAGCATAGTGAATATGCTAATATGCTAAATAACCCAGGATCCCTCTCAAATAACCCAGGATCCCTCTCACCCTGGACAAATAACCCAGGATCCCTCTCACCCTGGACACGACATGTTTAATCTGCTACCGTCAGGCAGGCGGTACAGGTCAATCACTGCAAGGACAAACTGGCTCGGAGATAGTTTCTACCCAACAGCAGTAAGGGTCCTGAACAGAGGCTTATGAGCTAATATCACTACCTCATGTCAATAATTGCCTCATGTCATTTACTGTACCAGAACATGGCAGCTATTTTTGCACCTTCATCATTCCCTCTTGCACCTTATTCTCATTACTCACGGTATTATCTTGCACCTTACCTTTATTATTTTATTATATTTTTATCTTATTATTTTATTTTATTTTTATTCTGCACTATACTTTATTGTATTACACTGTTTTGCACTGACTGATGGGCTTTTTGCAATTTCGTTGTACTTGTTGCAATGACAAATAAAGTTCTATTCTATTCTATTCTATTCTATAGACAAAAGTAAGGAAATCAGTGATCAAAAGCACATAACACACTATTCATCATCAAATATTAATGATGAATAATCTGTTATCATTATTTAAAGGATACTCATCTGTTCAAACTCTCCAACTTCCTCTGATCTTTTGCACTTTCTTTGTATTATATTGTTTTTTATACCTGTTTTGTGCACTTTTTGTACCTTTTGTAAGGCGTCCTTAAATAAAATGTATTATTATTATTATTATTATCATTATTATTATTATTATTATTATTATTATTATTATCATTACTTGTACTCCTTAACAGAGTCTTTGTATTGTTGACCTGCTTACCAGCACTTCAGTAAATGCAAATTACCTGCAAATGTGTAAAATAGTATGTGTAAAACAGTTGACACAGCAGATCCTGGGTCTGCAAAAAATTGCAGCTTTGGCGATCACAAAATTGCCTTGCCTGAAATTGCGATTTCGATCTGAAAACGATAAATCGTTCAGCCCTATTACTGTTCTTTATGTCAATGATTAATGTATGCTTTCTGTCCTACCTTACCTGCCTTCTTTTAGCTTATATTCTGTGTGCACAACAGCCATTTCTTAGCACATGTAATTTCTAGTGGGCCAATCCCAGCTTTTAGACATCATTGCTTTCTTATTTATGTATTCTGACACTCACCATTTTTCCCTTTGCCCTAGGACAACTGCATACCTGTCTTGTCTGTATGCCTGCTTGCCAAATCCACCTCTGCTTCAATCCAGCCAGCATCCTGCATAAACTCTCTTTTCCTCCTACTAAAATGCAGTTTTTCCTTTATCTCAATCTTTCACTTCAGAAATAAATTCCATTACTTTTTTAAACCAAATTCTGTGTTGATGTCTACATTTAGGGCCACACTCAGTCATTTCAACATTAAGTTTTTTAAAAAGTAAGTATTTGTAACATAAACACATTGTTAACATTTGTTAATAAAAAAAAAACAATTTACAAACAGGTCAGATTATCCCATATTGTAAAGATTTATGACAATTACAATTTACAAATGGGTAAGAACATTTCATATTCTAAAGGTTTATACAGATAAGTATTTGCAAACAGGTAAAATAATTCTTTACTGTAAAGATTAATAAAAATGACTTTTTACAAACAGGTAAGATTATTCTATATATTGTAAAGATTCAGAATAAACAATCTATAAAAAAAGTAATAACTATTTATCTATAAAATTGAAATTATGTACAGGTAACATCTGGTCATCTTAGTAGCAAAACTTAATGTCCTCATTCCTCCTCTACATCAGAAATGATGTCACCTCTAAGGTTGCACAGGGCTGCACAAATTCTGGGATGGCCAGTTTCACCTTCCTTTCGTACAGAAGATCTTCAATAGTGAAGCCTCTGGCAGCCATTACCTCATCACCTGGGCGGAGGTATTCCAAGAACCCAGAATTTGAAGTAATAAATTTATCACTGCACCTTCCTCCATAGGCAGCTGAAATAAACATGATCAGACCACATGGTGCAATGGTGACGAGGTACTTCATGGTGTCCTGGCCTTAGTAGTGGCTGTAAGACTCACCTCTCAAGTCAAGATTGCGTGGCTTTTGAAGGGGGGGTCTCTAAACAGTCAATCACACAGGTTGTTTTGGGGTAGTGCTCTTTGAAACACTGAGGCATTGTTTCCTGAATGGTCTCTCTGGGCAGCCAGGGAATGTAACACCTCATGTTTTCCTCCATTAGATCAAGCCAGCAAGCAATGACTTTACACACAATGATTTGTGAGACACCAAATCTTTCAGCAAGGTCTCCCTGCAGCAAATTGAGGCGCAGCTTCATCAGGGTCATCAGGAGCTGATCACAGGGGTGTAACTGGAAGCTGTTGTGGTACTTTTCTGTAAGGTGCTCAGCAACACAATTAAAAGCCTCCAGAGACAACCCTGTATACAGCTGACATAGGTTATCAGTCCTGAGTAGGGTTGAGTACAACGCAGCTGACCCAACATACTGCGTTCCAACTTCAGATGTCAGGGGCTTCAGATGGAGTGATGATTTTGCAGCATAGCTGTGTTCAGAGACAGACAGATCCTCCCACTGAGTTTCCACATCACAACGTGGAGGCATGTGAATGTGGTCATCCTCCTCCTCTGCATCCCCGACGCTGACTGTCATATCTAATTTACAAAAAAACACAATCAAAATGTTTTTTATTAGGACTTAAACTTCAACCAGAAGATCCACGGGTCATGTGAGTGTTGCTAAGGTCCACCATAATGACAAGTAGTACAGACTAGCAAGAATTAAAAATACTGAGACTGGCATACGTTTCAAACTGTAAGTCTTACAAGTATCCAGAAATAATGTAAGCTACATTAAGACTGATCACAGTGTTCAAAACCACAATCTTAATAAAATTTAAAATGTAATTTTAGAAATTGTTTCATTCAGTTAATTGTTCATAACTGATCTTTAAATGTAATCACAGCATGGACCATGGGAACTTAATGTCAGGCAAAACAATATCTCACTCGCCCCTATCTGACAACCTCTTCAAACCCGCCGTGGCTTCTTTACCGGGGCATCATAGCCGAGCCATTTCTCGGGGTAAGGGTGCTCCTCTGTCGGCTTGCCCACAAAATGAAACGAACATACATAAGGGCGCTTCGGTGGGCACTTCAGGTTTAGCGCTTTAGCCGTATGTGCTCCTTATCTTTGGGCGGCGGATGTAGATTATATGGTGCCCCACAACACTCCGATCTCTCCACAAGATGTTCAAAACAGGTCTGTTTCAAAAACTCTCTCCTCTTGGCCCAGTTATTATGGCAGCCTCTGACTGAACACACAATACTAGACATCCTGATGAAATAAAATTGCTAGCTGGTTAGCTTACACCGCTCGTTCCTTTTGTTGATAACTGCACTTCCGGTCTGAAGCGGAAGTCAAATGACAAAATGCTGTAATATGGCGCCGCCCTGGCAACGGTGCAAAATAAGGTGAATACATATCACACTTAACACTGGAATGAAAATGACTTCTTCTTTAATAGTAATGGATTTTTAATTTTCCTATATTTTTCCCATGACTGGTGGTGGTTACTTCAGGCCAGGACACAACTCATTTAGAATACCTAAGGTAAGTGGCTCCCCTGGATAGAAAAAAATACTTTCAATATATGTATGTGCATTTAGATTAGATTAGATAGAACTTTATCTTTTATTTTTCCCTTTGGGAAACGCCCTCAGGGTAATTAGGACATTAGGAGTTATTGGTTAGGAAATTTGAGTTTTGCGTTAAGACAGACTTTTAAACAGAGAGGGCTGGCTACATTTGATGAATGAATTTTGTGTTTAAGTGATATGCTTGGGTTGGGGGTGGCCAAAAATATCACATCATGATTTTATTCATGATATCCAAAAGCTAAGATGACATCTAGTCAAATGTCACAGTATTGTAATTTTGCCCTACCCAAAACTACACATTTGGGATAATCTAAGCCAAAACAGTCTGAAGCTAACCTTTATCCATCCTTTCCTACTGGTGAGACTCTGGACAGCCTGGGAAAAGTGAGACAAGAACTTCTGACAGCGATCGGGATAAGGAACAACGAAAGGGTTAACGCAGACAAAATGGCTTACACATTTGCCTACAGAAGACATGAGGTGGTAAACCAAGAACAACGCATTCAGGACTTGCACTCTTCACACAGAAAGAGGTAAGAATGTAACTGAAGTGATCAAAGCCTGTGTGCTTCAGGATTTATTACAGTGAGATTTCATGAATTGGTCATAATTTGATGTGGTTGAGATCGTATAACACTGAACTTAATGGCATATGTTACTTTTTGGGTATTGACATTTTGGCAGGCATGCTTCAGTAGTTACTTTGTGTATTCTGAGTTTGTATACAGGATGAGACAAGTTGCATTTTTTTCCATAATACAAAGTCTACTGTCATTTGTTTTTTTTTTTTAGATTAATACAGAGTCCCAGAGGCTTGTGGCTATTCCTCTCAAGGAGAAGGTCATGGCCCAATTAGACATGGACTCGAGTCAGCTGATCAAAGTCGTCTGTGCTAAAGGAGGAGCAACACGCCAAAAGACTGTGGACATCATGGACACTTTGGACCAGGTAGATCTGTACCTTCAAACAAGACCCTTCATAACTAAGAGAGCTGTCACAATATACTGTGCAGTGTTGCCCCTAGATTTTTTTTGTAGCAGCAGTGCTCTAAGTCAGTAACATGGCAAAACAAAGAGGGGTTGTCCCCCTGGAAGAAAATTTGAAAAATAACCCTTTCGATGGTGACTAACTGGTGAGATTTTAGAAAAAAAGAATTGACGTACAAAATGTGTCTCATTCTTACAAATGACACAACAATCAACAGATTCTAATCTGCTGAGACCAGATCATTGTACAAATGTGCCTTGAACTGGGCAGAAACAAAGTTCATAATTTGTGTTAATTTTCAGCTAAATTTTCTTTACTAATCATATGCCTTAAAAAAAGTGGCGCAAGGTGGAAACGTATTTGTTGAATCTAATTTATTTTAAGTACCGCTGCTTGTATACTGCTGGTTTGGAGTCAGTAGGCTACATTACATTTAAGTGATTGAAAAAAATTACTAATTTCTGCATAGTAATATTAATATAAGCTCTCAAGCTGTCTATTTGTCCAGTTTGCTAATACAATCTGCTGCTGGTTTGAAGTCACTGGGTCACATGACATGGAGGATATTGAAAAAACGGCAATTATTTTGCATTAAAATATTTATTTAATTAATGACTTGAATTGATTTCCAGCACGATGCTCTGAGATGTGAGCCAACCATCCTCCTGCTGCTAAGACTGGGCAAACCTTATTAAAGTCTTGGCTGGGACCTGAGTGAATATCCATAGAATATTTAACCTAAAACTAAAACAGTGATTTATGTGGAGTAGGAGTGTGGACAGCAGGTCTGAGGGGACTTCAGATAGCTCTGTCAAGTTACCTAGCCAGCAACTTTTAATGCCAGCTAGCAAATGGGGTCGAATGAAAGTAACGTTAATCTAGCAAGCGCAGTACTTCACTCACAATGTGGGTTAAACAGTAAAATTATAGACTGTTAATCAAGAATCTAAAGGATTTTTATTTGATACTTGTTTTTATTATAGCCCAAGTTAGGCTGTCTAACTATACAAATGTTGTTTTCTTCTTCAATGAGTCGCCTGTTGCAGCTTTTCAGTAGGGTGACGAAGATTTCAGTCACTCAGCATAAACAGTGACTTGTAGAATTTATACAAATAGCAGCAGTGATAATATTAATTGACTTTAAGATAGCTTGTGTGGTAGTGCTTTCACTGTGCACAACTTAAATGAGCCATTTGCCTGTTATAGTAAACATGCAAAAATCATGTCTATTTTTTTTTGGCGGCAGCAGCGGTGGTGCTGAAAACCCAGCAGCGACAGCATGCTGCCGTGGAATGCATATATGGTAATCACTGTGTATGGGCATGCTAATGCTTATCATGGTGTCCATACGAATAAATGTCTTTTTGGAGACTCAAAAATCTTCATAATGAATCTCTGGGCGTGTAAATGACTGTTTTTAATAGGGATATTATGGGCTTGATATCGGTATCAGCTTAAAAAGTTGAGTATCTGTATCAGGCGATATTTACAGCTGATATATATCGGCCACACATATCGGCAAAATATTGACTGGACTATTGGCAAATTACAGAAATGCGCAATATTGATACCCCTTCTCTTCACTACATGGGTACATTTCAGAATCAAGGGTTTCATTTTTGCAAGAGTTAAATGCTGTTTTTTCTTGTTTACATCTGTTCCTTGCAAAAATATACTGTAACACTGAAACAAAAATGTCGTTGTTGTCAAGTCAAGCTTGTGCTCTTGACCAGAAATATTGGTAGCGGATACGTCTGTGTAGATTCTCATTCATCCGGGTCATGGTCATTCTGAAGATTCAAAAGCAAGGCAAGGTTGCAGGTTTATCTGAAAAACTCAAGAGAATCTTTGGCAAACACCACATTCCTGTTCACTTCAAGCCTGGAAACACATTAAGGCAGAAGTTGGTCCATCCCAAGGACAAAACACCAAGACATAAACAGAGCAATGTGGTGTATGCAGTCCAGTGCAGTGAGGAATGCTCAGACCTGTACATTGGGGAAACTAAACAACCGCTTCACAAGCGTATGGCTCAACACAGGAGAGCCACGTCCTCAGGTCAGGACTCAGCAGTCCACCTTCACTTAAAGGACACGGGACACTCTTTTGAGGACAGCAATGTACAGGTGTTGGCGAGAGAAGATAGATGGTTTGAAAGAGGAGTTAAAGAAGCCATCTTCACCAGACTGGAGAAGCCTTCTCTTAACAGAGGTGGTGGACTCAGACACAACCTCTCACCTACATATAATGCAGTGTTAAGCTCTCTCCCCAGAAAGCTCTCCAAACACTCGCACCTGGGCACATGTGACCATAACACCTCACATGACAGGGGGAGTTAATGACCCATTCAGGGTAACGACACTCAGGGGTTACATCACCCTGGGATAAGTTTCTATGAGTCGTTCTCCAACTCCTCCTTTCCTTTGTTGTTGTTTTTCCTCTAGCAAGATAAATATCTGCTTCCAGCACCAGCCATTTGGAACTGAAGAAGCTTCTTGGATGAGAAGTGAAACGTCTTCCCAACAAACTCTACACAGTCCAGTTGCCTTGTTTTTGAATCTTCAGAATTGGTAGCGGATAATGAATTGAAAAATATTGACATATCTGATATTGGCAAAAATCCTATATCGTGCATCCCTAGTTTTAAATAAAGTAAGTGTAATAGTTAAGCTATAAGAGTAAGGATGTCTGTCTTACGGGATTTAGAACAATAAAATTAATCTGTGTTTGTTGTTCTAGACTGTGGACCTTAATCTTTGGAGGGCATGTGTGCTTAAAGCCCTCACCATCCTCCTGGGAGAAGATTCACATGACCTGATCAAGGAATATCTTGCCAGTTTCAACAGTTATTGCATGTCAGCACATCTTGTCAAAGGGACACACAAAATATCCTAGATGTAGTGTACTATAAAAGAGAGATTTTCTCCACTGTTAGATCAACTATAACACCTGAGCCATGGTTAGATTGCTGACATGTTGTATTTATTATCAATGCCATATTGGACATAATGTAATTCCTAGCAACAATACACAACATATTGGCTTGAATATTTTTTTTTAAGTAGGGATTTAACTGTCTTAGTTGATTCTACAAGTTATTTTCTCTCTGCTGGTTGTGGTGTGTGATGACACCCAGCCAAGAAATAGCCCAGCATATAACACATATTGGTACAAATCCAAAAACTTGATTACAGTAAGAAGTAAGGCCATTGACGATTTGTGTTTGTGTCCTGTACCACTTTGTAGGACTTTGGAGCAGATGATGTTCAGAGGGACCTGGAGCAGCTCACCATGGCAGTGTTTGTCATTTTGAAGGAGAGAGAAGGACCACAGGAGCCACCTGAAGACACTGGCAGCATCATCGAGGGCGTGGAAGTGTTGCATGGACTGGCTTCGGCTGCCTCCGCTTGTGCCCTGCATTTAGGTTTGATTTATGCACTCAACCTAGCTTGCCCCAAACCCCTTCACTTCACTTTTGAAGTGCTCCAAAAAAAAAAGGTCATGCAGCTTGATCAGCACAAGATGTCCCCCAAAGTCCATAAACTGTACAGCAAACTTCAACGCTCGCAGTAAGGACACACTACAATGTATTCCTCCTCTGGAACAACAAATGACCTGGTGCCATATTGTGCTTTTACACAGATATTGTAACAAGTCTGGCAGAAGTTTGTTTTCTCCAGACATATTTCCTTCTATTTGTTACCTCCGCCAAGGAGGTTATGTTTTTGCCAGCGTTTGTAGTCACAAAAACTACTGGACAGATTTTGCTGCAATTTTCAAGAGATGTTGGTAATGGCCAAACTTAAAAATGATTAGATTTTAGTGGTGATCCAGATAACCGCCATTAGCAAACAATTGTTTTTGCTCAATAACTGTCTAACAAGTAATTGATATCAATATGATTCTGAGTGCTAGGTATGGGTTTCAGGGTCATAAATCAAAGAATGATGGTAACTTTATCATGGACTATTGCTTATAGATGTAACAACAAAATGTGAACTACGTCGCCAGAGGATTGTGCTCTCAGTGCTTTCTTGTTTTATGATGTGTACAGTTAAAAAACAATCAGTTATGAGTGTATGACGGTGTGATTTAAAACTCTGAAAGTATTCATGTTTTTCATCCCCATTGTTCAGTTACACTGTTCAGGTGCATAATATTGTGATGACAGTATGTGTTGAGATTGGTATGCATAGTTGTACAAAACTTTGTTGCACTCTTTTGTACTTTGCCAACAGAAAAAGTGATCCTACTAATAGTTTCTTATGCATTTTTTGAATATGTGTTTTAAAAAGGAAAAATGTGTAATGTGATGGCCCAAACACCATGTTGGTGGCCACAAAGTAAATGGTGCTTCGCATTTCTCCAATAAAGTATTAAAAATAAAAAGATCAGATTTTGAGGGTTATCTTCACATTTTCAGCCAACTTAAAATTGTAACTTAAGTGATATTCAATAAACTAAAATTTCATTTTAAGATTACTGCTAAAAGTAATTTGAAATCATAATATTTGGTTAGAAAGGAGCAGTATTTTACTTTTGGGTAATGCAAATATTGAGTTGGAAAAATTAAAAACTTTGAGTTGGATTAATATAAAACATCAAATTATTGAGTACATGTGGCTTAGTAAATTGTGTTAATTGAACTCATTAACGCAATTTCAATTAACTTAATTCATTTAGATGTTACCAATTAAAGCAACTCAATTAAGTAGGTCCAACCATTTTCTTTTTTCAGTGTACCTATGTTCAATTTCAGCTCATTCGCTGGACTTGAACTGCTTCAATTTCAATAACACTGAAAGAATGGGGCTGTTCTACACTTTGAACCTTTAGTGTATATATCTATATACGGTCTATGGTATTTATGTATGATTGCTGTTGCCCAAGTCATTTATGGTCTCTGTGGTAAGGGAGGAGACACCAGCCTTGACTGCAGGGTTTGCATTAAACAGAAAATCATGGTTTATTTAACTTTAGGGGAACGGGGCAGGGGAGCAAACAAAACTCAGGTTCTTCCCAGTCTGGGGTATTCTCTGTTTTGAGTGAGCAGGACTGGGGTCCTCCTGAAGAGACAGGGAGAAGAGAAAAGGCCAGATCCTCAAAAGGATTGCACTTTTTTTGCGACCACTAAACCTGTAAAAATAGCGTGCAATCCACAAAACATAAGCAAAGGGTGAAATGCACACAAACTGAACACAAACTTCACTGCCACTCCTAGCTGTGCCGGTCCAATTTGCATGCATGTAAATTAGGGAATATTCATAAATTCAGCGCAAAATTGCCCCCTTCCTATGCAAATAAGCCTCATTGCAAATACCACCTAATCCACAAAGACCAGCACTAATTGCCACAGGCAGTAAAGCGGTGCTATTTAACGCCATTGTATTAAATCCACGCAGTTTCTAATTTAAAGAAAGGATTTATCGGAGGAGAGTATCACTTTTTCATTTAAGTGACAGTGAAATAATTTGCAGATAGCGGTTGCCAGGCAGTAATATAACCTACTGAGTTCGTCTCTGCGGCCATTCCACCACTTTTAAGTAAACATGAATAATTTGTCTAAATACAGTCTGTTAAAAACCCCTGTGACCCCCTTGACCACTTTTCGGTCATTTGAGTTGTATTTTCTGCATTTGTTTTGGCTGTTTCAATAAAAAGGCCAAAATAAAAATAAAAAACAGGGATGAACAACAACAAAAAAGACAAAAAAAACAACACCTATGGACATATGGTCCTTTGACCACTTTGAACCACTTCGTGTTCATTATAAATAATTTGAAGTTTTTTTCTTAAGGGGCACAATTAATACTTTGACATTTATACACTTGGCGGCTGTGTCTCAGGAGGTAAGGGTCGCCCACTAAACGCAGAGTGCTTCACTAAATAAGGGGATCAATCAGTAATACCCAAACAAACCCGACAAATAAATGCAACTCAACTGCTCATCCTGACAATAGTAATTCAGTGGCCTCAGTGGTAGGTCACAGTGGGCTTTATGTTGACCTAAAGACAGGACATTGGACAGCTCTGCTCTAATGTAAATAGGTCAGTATAAAAGATTCAGGACCATGGACAACTCCGCATCGAATTGTTTCTTTTGTTAAGATGAGATGACAGTTGTGTCATGAAAAAAATGAATTGACTGTATACTACAAGTCCACCTTAACCCATTAATACACTTAAGATCATCAGGACAACATAATAAATAAAAAATAAATCAACATATAAAGCCTTGAGCATTTCTGGAAACACATGAAAACGACAACAAAACGTGAATGTCAAATAAGGTCATTATAAATTACATTTATTTTTCTTTCCTGCCTCTTAATTGCCACCATGCGGCTCAGGCTGACTCCCCCTCTTGCAACTGAAGCATTTCTGGCCTCAAGAGCAGCAGCAATCCTTCTCATGGCCCCCATCATCTCTGTATGACTCACCTGCATTTGTGCTCTCAAGCCCAACATGTTTTGGTTTAGACCTGCTGGAGCACTTACCAGCTGACGTGAACTACTCGCTATAGCTGCAAATTCGCGTCTTGTGCCTCGCTGTTTACTGCATATTGTTCTTGTGCCGTTGTTTGTTTTTGTTGCTCAGTGTAAAGAAGACGGTCAATCTCCTCGAAGTTTGCAGGGACAAGCCACCTATATGACAGGCGGCTTATTGCAATCAGAGGCGCAAAGTGCTCTCAGATGCCAAACTGTGTGGGCGTGTTAGCACCGGCATATGATTAGAGCAAATTCTTTTGAGAATAAGGCGCTAAAACAGGGCAGATTGCGTGAGCTAATTCTGCCCAAATGATGGCGCTAGTAGCAGGAGCAATCCAGTCTTTGTGGATCTGGCCCAAAGTCTTTAGTCATCCAGGCTGTGTTTCCTTCATTCCCCTATCCTCAGCTCTCGGCTCCCCTCTCTCTCTTATCTCCTCTCTCTATCTTTTAGCTCTCCTCTCACCCCCAGCAGCTTCTGATCCCTAATTCTCTTCAGCTGGGCTCTCCCCAGCTTTGGGTCACCTGGCAGGGTAAGTAGCTCTCACTGACTACCCTGCCCAGCTGATGTCTGCTCCACCCTCCTCTTTGGCTCCCTCTGCTGGCGAAAAGGCACCAGTGGTGGGGAGAGACACCACATCTCCTGGGGCCTCATGTACAAAGACTTGCATGGATTTCTTACTAGAACATGGCGTACGATCAAATCCAGAAAACGTCGTACGCACAAAAATATCCAGATGTACGAATCTGTGCGCATGCATGAATCCAAGCACATTTCCTTTGTACATCCCAATCAGCGTGGAAATGAGCAAACATGTTGGAGTACCCGACCTCTCCCTGTCCACACCCTCATTTACATAGGCAAATCACATTTAAATGAGCCGTGAACCTGAGATTCCCGTCTTTGCACCATCAGAAAATTAAAAAAGAATGAGTGAGATGGTTTTAAAACAAAGAATTTCATGAAAAGTGCATTTGAGGCACTACTCACTGAAGTGGAGGTGGGTTAAAACGTGCTCTTTGGCACGCTGTCCTCCAGCATAAGAAACAAACACAAGAGGAGTGAATGGGAGAGTGTGTGAAGCTGTCAGTGCCATTAGGTCAGAGGGCACACAAGCAGAGATTAAAAAGAAGTGGTCCGACATCAAGGTGGACATGAAGCGGAGGATGGCTGCACCCCCCCAAAAGTGTGGCTGAAACAGGCTGGGGGGGGGGGGGGCACAGACACTGCTCTCTCAGGGGTGGGAGCACATGTGGGTGACTCTGATTAACCCCGAGGTAAATACCTGTGTATCTGTGTAACTCACAACAAATGTGTTCATACAGTAGCTGCTCACAGCCGTAAGATCGCGGCCTGTTTATTTCTTATGAACCTAAAGGCAGCCGCTCTTTCCCAATAAGAGATCACTGCAGAAGAGAAATAAGACGTCACAGAGCCATAACGCACGGAGTGAGCCATAGAGCAGGTGAAAAAAGAGACAAAAACTTTAATCATCAGTTTTGATGTTTGTTCGTTTATCTGAGAGCAGATCAGACAGGAGCAGACTGTTCACTGACTCACGCTGTCTCATAGAAACATAATGTAGAGCTGAAATGTGCACGGATCATCAGTGATCTGTTGTTTATATAAGCTCAGAAACACGTCTGTATGAACACTGACTGTGAATTATTTGTCTGATTTGTATGGAGAGTTGTTAAAAGCCGCTTTCAGCATTAATATTCCAATAACTTGACTTTCCTTGTCCTGAAAACTGTTATTTCAGCCTGATAAACCCCATTAAAGATATTGGTGCAGTGTTAATAAACAAAATTGATCAGATATTATAATACAAACAGCGTAAAGAAATATGATTAATGTTTTTTGTCTCTTATTCTGTGCGTAATGGAGTGTACAGTCGGTCGCCCCAACGATCTCTCACTTTCTCTTGTCATTCTCCCGTTCATGCATTAATTAACGATAATCATCTCTATATATTAACCTCTGGTTATGTTCTGGCCCGACATAAAGTGACTGATAAATCTGGCCCGAGGTCAAACTTAATTGCCGACCCCTTGGATAGAGGTTCATGTGTAAATGCTGTATGTATGGTATTATTTGGTTTGAAATCTTCTGAATTAAAATTTTAACATGCCAGCATATTAAAGAGGATATCACAGTAAACTTGACTTACAGTTCCCATTCGTTAGTTTTATACACTGCTAACATGGATCAAACACTGTTGTTGCAAATCAGCGCAGAAGTGTGTCAAGGAACAGGCTGATTAAGACATTTCACACTTTTACGCACGAGGTTGTTAAGATGACTACACCACACACAGAGACAATCAGGGGCTTGTTAAAAAGATCTTAAGCTGTAGTTTAATCAGGAAAAAACAGCAAGTCACTAACTTCAACTACTGATTATTAATGATGCTGTGAAGACGGGATAGAATTGGGGGCGCACATGCTCAATGCGCATCACTGGGATTATTTTAGGACAATTACACAAATAAATTTACTGACCAAGAAGCCCCTATCATGCACAGTGCCAGTACAAAAATCAGATTTCTTAGTTGAGTAAAGTTGGCCTGAATGAGTAGCGTTACCACACAGGCAGACAGAACAATCTGGCCAAGAGTGGCTGAAGGCTTTTATCTGCTGCAGGCTGGTGAGCAAACTGGAGGCAGCTGAGATTGACTGAGGCTTGTGGTGGTGATAGGAAGCAGGTGTGGACCTCCAGGAAGACAGACACAGAGACCAACAAGAGACAAAACACAAAAGGGAGGGGGACAGAAAAGAGACACTAGGGAAGGGAAAATAGTCTCTTTTTCCAGGGCCATGATAGTACCCCCCTCTTAATGGGAGCCTCCAGGCGACCCACCTGTCCTGCCAGGGTTCCTATGAAACTCACTGATGAGTGAAGGGTCCATAATGAAGGAGCGTGATACCCAGGTGCGCTCTTCTGGTCTGTACCCCTCCCAATCCACAAGGTACTGTAACCCCCTTCCCCGTCGGTGCACATCCAGCAGTCTCCTGACTGTATACACAGGGCTGTTATCCACAATCCGGGGGGTTGGAGGGGGGTTAGCCGGAGAGTGCAGTGAACTCATATGGATGGGCTTTAACTGGGATACATGAAACGATGGATGAATCCTCATGGATCTTGGCAGTTTGAGTTAAACCTCAGAGGGATTGATGATTCTGTCAATCTCAAAAGGTCCCAAAAGGCATGGAGAGAGCTTCCTTGAATCAGTCTTCAAGGGTATATTTCTTGAAGCTCCCTTCTGACCTGGTAGATACTGTGGTGCAGGGGTTCGATGGCGATCAGCCAGGCGGTGGTTGCGATCTGCAGAACGAAGCAGGGCAGCATGGGCATTCCTCCAGATTCTGTGACAGCGGCGAACATGGGCTTGAACTGAAGGAACAGCAATGTCATCCTCTTCAACAGAAAACAAGGGTGGCTGATAACCCAGAGAGCATTCAAAAGGGGACATACCAGTTGCTGCTCTAGTCAAGGAATTGTGGGCATATTCAACCCAGGGAAGTTGGTTGCTCCAAGATGAGGAGTTGTTTGCTGTCACACACCAAAGAGCTGCTTCCAAATCCTGATTGGTTCGTTCTGCCTGACCATTCGTCTGGGGATGAAAACCAGAGGATAAACTCACGAGGCTCCTAGAGCTTTACAGAAGGCTTTCCAGACTTGAGATGTGAACTGGGGTCCACAGTCAGATATGATGTCCAGGGGAATTCCATGAGGGTGAAAAACATGTAGAACTATGAGATCTGCAGTCTCCTGAGCGGATGGGAGCTTTGGAAGTGCCACTAAATGTACTGCTTTTGAAAACCGGTCAACAATGGTGAGGATAACAGCGTTTCCTAGAGAAGGGGGCAGTCCAGTAATGAAATCAAGTGTAATATGTGACCAGGGGCAGCTGGCAATGAGTAGGGGTCTAAGTAAACCAGCAGGTGGGCGATGCAAGTCCTTACCACGAGCACACACAGAACAGGCCAGAACAAAGTTTTGGGTGTCCGTTTCCATGGAAGACCACCAGAAGTGTCTCTTGAGCAGGGCATGGGTGCGACTAACACCAGGGTGGCAAGCAAAATGGGAAGAGTGTCCCCACTGGAGGACCTTGGAATGGACTGCATTAGGGACAAACAGCCGCCCCGGAGGCCCACCACCAGGGTCTGGTTGTGAGAGTTGGGCCTCTTTGATTGTGGCTTCAATGTCCCAAGACATTGCAGCAATTACACGATGAGATGGAAGGATGGTGTCCGGATCTGAGGGAGCTTCCTCTGAGGCAAACTGGCAAGAAAGGGCATCGGGCTTGGTGTTCTTGGAACCAGGACGGTAAGTTATGGTGAAATTGAATCGACCAAAAAACAAAGCCCACCGAGCTTGTCTAGGATTTAATCTCTTGGCAGTCTGAATGTAGGTCAAGTTCTTATGGTCAGTCCACACCACAAAAGGTTGTTTTGACCCCTCTAGCCAGTGCCTCCACTCCTCTAAGGCTAGCTTCACTGCCAGAAGTTCTCTGTTTCCCACATCATAGTTCTTTTCTGCTGAAGACAGGCGGCGAGAAAAGTAGGCACAAGGATGAAGCTTGTTGTCGAGAGATGACCGCTGTGAAAGCACTGCACCCACTCCAGAATCAGAGGCATCTACCTCAACAATGAACTGATTGGATGGGTTGGATTGAATGAGCACAGGAGCAGAAGTTAACAGTTTCTTAAGTTGGCCAAAAGCATCTTCAGCCTCAGTGTTCCACACAAAGTGAGAAGATGTAGAAGTGAGTCTTGTCAGTGGGGCTGCCACACAGCTGTAGTTTCTGATGAAACGACAATAAAAGTTTGACAGCCCAGGAATTGTTGGAGTTGCTTCAAGTTATTTGGTTTGGGACACTCTGCCACAGCTCGGATCTTTTCTGGATCAGCTTTCACTTGTCCCTCCTCAATGATGTAGCCAAGGAAGCTGACGAAGTTGACGTGGAATTCACATTTCTCAGTTTTGACGTACAGCTTGTTTTGCAAGAGCCGGTGAAGAACCTGTCTAACATGGATTATGTGTTCAGAGAGGCTTCTGGAAAAGATGAGGATATCATCCAAGTACACAAAAACAAATCTGTTCAAGTAGTCCCTCAAGACATCATTTACGACAGCCTGAAACACAGCAGGAGCATTGGTCAAGCCAAATGGAAGGACAAGGTACTCAAAGTGTCCAAGTGGGGTGTTAAAAGCTGTCTTCCATTCGTCTCCCTCTTTTATCCTGACCAGATGGTAGGTGTTTTGCAGGTCCAGCTTGGTGAAGATTGTTGTGCCATGCAGGGGTTCAAACGCAGAGTTTATTAGAGGCAAAGGGTATTTATTCTTTACTGTGATGTTATTGAGACCACGGAAGTCAATACAAGGACGAAGAGTGCCATCTTTCTTGTTCACAAAGAAGAAGCCAGCCCCAAGGGGGGAAGAAGAGGGACGAATGATACCAGCAGTTAGAGAGTCATTGATGTACCTTTCCATGGCTTCTCTCTCTGGACGGGAGAGGTTGTATAATTTACTTGAAGGCAGAGGAGCACCAGGGAGTAATTCTATTGAGCAGTCATAGGGTCGATGTGGAGGCAGGGAGAGTGCTTTTTTCCTTGTTTAATACCTCAGCCAGATCATGATAATCAGGAGGAATGAATGATAAGTCAGGGGAAGTCTTGTTGATGACAGTGGCCTCTGTAGGTGGGAATGCTGACTGCAGGCAAGCTGAATGACGGAAAGAGCTCCAACTAGAAATCCTTCCTGCAGACCAATCAATGTGAGGGCTATGTAGTTTCAACCATGTGTGTCCAAGTACAACAGGAATGGATGGAGAAGGAATTAAATTGAACTGAATGTATTCTCTGTGGTTACCTGAGAGAATGCAGGGTAGCCGAGTTGTCTTGTGAGTAACATGAGCAAAGAGCCTTCCATCCAAAGCGTTGACAGTCATAGGAGACTTCAAAGGGACGGCAGGAATGCCAGCATCTAAAGCCACCTTTTCATCCATAAAGTTGTCATCAGCACCAGAATCAACAAGGGCAAGCAAGGGCAAGGAAGTCTGATTAAGCAATAGAGTGGCCATGACTTGCCACACTGATGAGGAGATAGTTGGGCTCACCAGAAGCTCCTCACCTACTGGAGAGCCCCCCCTTTTGGCCGAGTTGGGCAAGTGGCAAAAAGATGACCCTGTCATCTACAATAGAAACACTCAGCCATCATCCTCCTTTGACGCTCAGCAGGAGTGAGCCGGGCCCAACCCAACTGCATTGGTCCCTCTCCAGAAGAAGCAGGAGGAGAATACACCCTAGAAGGTGATGTCTGTTCTGGGGTTGCACCAGCCAGTGGTTGTGGGGTAAGACGGTTGGTGGTGGAGTTATGAGCGCGGCCAGCCTTTTCCCTCCTACGCTCATGCAGTCGACTATCCAATCTAATGGCCAAAGAGATGAGAGAGTCAAGAGAATCAGAGTCATCCTTTGCAGCAAGTTCATCCTTTACTTGATCATTGAGCCCACTGAGAAACGCCCCCTGAAGGGCAGTGTCATTTCAACCTGACCCAGCAGCAATAATACTAAACTCAGAATACTCAGCCACACTATGGGGACCTTGGCGGAGGGTAAACAGGCGCTGGGAGACATCCTTTCCATTCACAGGATGATCAAAAACTTTCTGAACTCAGTCGTGAAAGAGAGGTAAGAATCCAGATGAAGTTATTGAGAGTCCCAAATGGCTGTAGCCCATGCCAAAGCATTCCCCCTTAGAAGCCCCATGAGGTAAGAAATTCTAGCTTCATCTGACACATAGGTTAGAGGACATTGAGCAAAGACTAGAGAGCACTGAAGGAGAAATGACTTACATCTCCCAAGATCTCCTGAGTAGGGTTCAGGGTGGACCTCTCGTTGTTGGTGAGGGTTTTGGGGCTGAGCAGGAGGAGATGGAGGAGAAGCTGTGGGAGCAGGCTGATTAGACTGGAGGCCAGAAGTGAGCTGAGCCAGGTGAGTTGAGATGGCAGACAACTGATTGCAGATTTGGGTCACCTTGTCTGTTAGATGAAAATTTCGCTCTGAGAGGTCCCTGAGCTGTTGTTCATGCTGTCCGAGCAAAGATCCTTGTTTTGTAAGGGCATTGTGGACATGGTCTGGTTCTGCTGGGTCCATTGTGGCCAGATTGTTATAGTGTATGAAAGGCAGATAATTCTCTGGACCCAAAATGCAGAAACACAGACATAAATGCCAGTTTTAAGGTGTTTAATGAAGATTTGGAGGCAGGTATTATTTAGCAGCTGTCGTGATCCAAAAAGGATTCTGATGATCCTTGGCAGAGGTTTTCCTGAGGCACAAGAGACAGGGAATTAGTCTTCGGTCAAAGTACAAAAATCAGATTTCTTAGTCGAGTAAAGTTGGCCTGAATGAGTAGCGTTACCACACAGGTAGACAGAACAATCTGGCAAAGAGTGGCTGAAGGGTGCTGGCTTTTATCTGCTGCAGGCTGATGAGCAAACTGGAGGCAGCTGAGATTGACTGAGGCTTGTGGTGGTGATAGGAAGCAGGCGTGGACCTCCAGGAAGACACACTGACCAACAAGAGACAAAACACAAAAGGGAGGGGGACACAAAAGAGACACTAGGGAAGGGAAAATAGTCTCTTTTTCCAGGGCCATGAAACAAATTGTGCTTTAATGTTGAATGCCGGCTGTGGCTCTGCGCACAGTTTCAGGAGGATCGCCCTCAGTAACCTTAAGCGGCTGATGATCCAGTCATCATCATGTGCCAGTAAATCTTTTCTGTCTCTGAACACACGCTCTCTTTGTATTGCACCTTTACAATGGCTTCTCATACTGGTAAAGCATCCATTGTGTTTAACAGTATTTTTGCACCTCTTTGCGCGTGCTTTTATATACTTTCATGTAATTGCAGACACGTGGGTGTGTTAGTTGTTCATCAGTGCTAACTGTTTTGTCTCTGATGTGCACATCGCTCAGTCTGAGGACTAATTGTTTTCACATATATTTATTCTAACAGTTTCCCAGCATCACCTCTAAATGTCGCCAAAGGAACAAATGCTGTAGAAACGTGCGTACGCCAGCCATGAAGTTGTCGTGAGGCACCGCACATTTCCACGGTCATTTCACTCTTGATACATCTGAACTCTGCCGTGAAAAAGAGCGTATGCCACGTTTTTGTGCATACACACCCTTTGTACATGAGGCCCGTTCTGTAAAAGTGAGCAAAGTGAGAAGATAACACACAAGATATTAAGAGGTCAATTATGGAGACATAAAAATAATACACATAGTAGTGGATTTCAATATATGAATTTGAATTTGATCTTCATGTGTTTAATGCTCATACATTAAGTATTTCCTGTACTATTATATTGGGGGGCGCCCAGCCCCCTTGGAAGACAAGTTAATTTTATTTTGTATATAGTGCCAGATCACAGCAGAAGTAATTTAAGGTTAGCTCTCTTATAGATCAAGTCTATACTGTGTTCTTTTATTTAACAGACTAAACAGCCTGATGTTATTTATCTTATTTACATAACGGGATGTCATTTCTGTGTCTACATTGTCAGGTTCACAGTTCTCCTCTGCTCTCTGTAGTGCGGCAAAGTTCATCCCCGATGTGAACAGACACACAAAGAAGACACACATTGAGACACACACTCTGCATATGGAACAGAGTCGGGAAAAATAATGTCGCAACCACCAC
Source organism: Cetoscarus ocellatus (assembly GCA_037902135.1). Classification (NCBI taxonomy): domain Eukaryota; kingdom Metazoa; phylum Chordata; class Actinopteri; order Labriformes; family Labridae; genus Cetoscarus; species Cetoscarus ocellatus. The sequence continues at coordinate 1,783,633 of JBAMNC010001447.1, forward strand.
AACAAATGCTGAAAAAAAAACTCTACCATTTTGTAAGCGCAAACATGGTCAAGGGGAAACACTGACATTAAAGTGGACATATTACGCAAAAAACACTTTTTTAAGGCTTTTGAACGCATTTTTTGGGTATTTGTCCTTCCTCCTAGCCCACAAACTGTGACAGTAGACAACAAAACCTGTATTTAGCAGGCTGCATGAATGTAAACTCATGGTATTTGGCGAGCTGTTGAGTCTGTGGATATATCATTACGCAACAGTATATTTTTGATTTACATACCTAACCTGAGTATCCCCCCCTCCCCCCCTGCTGGAGAGATTCCTCTGTGAAGAGCAGCCATGTTGTTTTTATTCTTAGTGGGAGATCTGTGTTCAGCATGTCTAAGCTCAGAAGCTGTCACTGCTCGGTTGTTGGCTGTAAATAGCCACATGTATCTTCACATATAGGCTACCAGCCTCAGAGGACCAAAGGGCCCAGTGCATTAATCTTATTTTTGAAGGGAATGGGCAGCTACAGTCGACTAAAACCTGTATGTGTGTGTCAGTCACTTCACGGCCGACTGCTTCTTCAACTTCAGTCAGTTCAACACAGGACTGGGAACTAGACTTTTCCTAATCCAGGCTCAGTATCAACAATCTGTTACCAAACCTGATGATGAAAAATGTGAGTATTTTAATGCTATGCAGTATTTATTTTGCTCATTGTTATGAGCTAATGCTAACAGCAGGGGGGAGGGAACTAGAGGTAACTGCACAACATGTTCGTCAATGTTCACGTTACTGTCTGAAGGATAAACTTCAATGTATGAGCTTTCTTACATTAGTCAAGAAAAGTTTAACACTTTGCTGAATACAACCAGTCCTTTACCCACCCCATTAGCCCTCCATTTGTGCTAACAATAGCCCGGAAGGTAGGCTAAGTTGCAGTTGTCCCACTGCGGTTAGCATGTTGTGCATTAGCCTGTGACGTTTGGGGGAACATTTGCTGTTATCTGGTAACCAGCATGAATTTGCGGTTTGTGTGTGCACAGGACTGTAAGCAGCGCATGGCTGGAGTGGCAGTGCACTCCGCTTCGCTTGAGTTACGCTGCTCTATCATGAATTCCCGTATGTACACTCCTCTGCTGGCTCATTAGCATATGAAGACGACCGCCCTCAAAACCAGCCATTCTGAACAGAGGGGTTATGCCAGCGTGGACAGAATGCAGTTGTGCTTTGTTCAAAGGCTTTTGGACCAAAGCATGTTACTAATGTTTCATGAAGACATCAAGGATCCATGTTAAACTGCAGAAAAGGAGCAAAAAATGGGACCTTTAAATAATAAAAATTGTTGATTTGAATAATATTCTGATAAAATATCTAAGTTAGTTAGTTTTGCTTAGATTTTTAATAACAGTGATACATATTCTGAAGACTTTGACTCATATTGTTATTAGAATAGGAATATTTTACAATAATTAGAAAAGTACATTACAAAACGTCCTCACTTCCCTTATTAGAAAATGAGATTTAATTTAACTTTAAAGGTTCTATTTTCGTAGACCAGGCGCAGTGCAGCACACCTGCCCTGCGCTGCGCCCCACCAACGGGGTGTGTCTAGGGCATTTTGCACTGCAGGGTGCAGTCCAGCGCAGCAAGGCGCACCCACACCTCCGTTCCTCCCACCAGCGAAAGTGGCAAAAAGGGAGGAAAGAAGGCGTGAGTGGGTTTAACACAGCCAAGTTAAATCTTCACCAACCAAAGGAACGCCTCTCTTTGTCTTTAAAAGAGCTGCGGGCCAGGTGCAGTGCCAATTTCACCTCATCATGGATGAAGACAGCAGCAGCAGCAGCTCCAGGCAGCCAAACTTCTCCCAGGAGGAAATTGATGTGCTGGTCCGAGAGGTCCAAGCTCACAGTACCAGAATATATGGTAATGCGAACAGACCTCCACGGGCGGATGATGCAAAAACAGCCTGGGAGGAAGTTACTAATATTGTCTATCAAGTTTGCCCACATATTCTGAGAACAATGATTTAAGGAGAAGGGCCAAAAGAAAGCTGTCAGATCAAAGAAGGCACATGGTGGCCACAGGGGGTGGCCCCTCCACCAGCCTCGCGATGAGCTCAGTGGAGGAGATCGCGGAGTTTCCATTATGACAAACGTCTCTGATCTGACATCATATGTGACGGGACAATTAATATAGATACAAATGTATATACTGGTTCACACGGTTACATTAAATAGCAGTTGCTGTGATTTTTTATTGCATTGAAATGTGCCTGACACTCTGGATGCCTGCCTGTGAGGTTTTAGTGACGTGTGCGCACTGCGCACCTGTCAGCCAAATTACCACCGCACCGGGCGCGCTTCGCCTGTTCCGAGAATTGGTTGGAGCTAGCGAGCTTTCAGCGCACCTTCCACGCAGTGTTTTGGCACAAAATTGTCACTGCCCCAAGCTGAATCTGTAGACACCTCCCCCTGGTGTGCCGCCACACCCATCTCGGCGCAGCTGGTCTACCAAATTGCCAAATTGGCTGCGCACAGTGGTGCGCCGGATGAAATTACTACTGCGCAGGGTTCGCCACGCTCCGCCACCCTGCGCCACCCTGCGTTGCGCCAGGAAATTAAAGCCCTATCAGACAAAGTAGATTACATAAAAATGAACCTGACACCACTATACAAAACAGAACAAAACCTTGTGTTCATATTTCATCATATCTAATTAACATGATGGTTTTTAGTTCACATTATGTTATCATTATTTATTACTTAACAAATCTTTAAATTTTTGCCATAGCTTTGGGTTTCTTTTCACACATACAATAATAATTTAAAAAAAAAAAACAGACATCATTGTTTTAAATTGCAAAAAATGTAAAATTCAGGCATTTTTTGCCTCTGTTAACATTATAACAATTATCTTAAAAAAGGTCATTTTGAAGATTTATTAGAGGATATTAGTTTAATCCATGTTTTTGTTTTACCAAACAGCATGTTAAAATATGCAATTTAGAAGAAAACAGATTATACAGTGAGACAAATGTATGATCTTCAAAAGTTTTAAATCTTTTAAAGACTATGATACACAAATATAGTTTAACCTCTTAAAGCCTGGTGTATCATATTTGATACACACTTTTATGATACCTCTATCTAATCAACATGATCAACAAATTACTAAAAAAACAGCTGAATACAATCTGATAAATGATAAAAATGTCCTCAAATGGGTTATCAGTTGCCAAAAACTCCTAATGTATCAAATGATAAACAAAAAAAATATATATTAAATTTTATGGAAATTTTTATTTTTTGGGATTTCAGTAGAAAGTGAAATAAACATTTCGCCTCCAAAAAATTAGAATTTTCTGGCTATAATTTTTGTTTTCAGGCAGACTTTTAAGGGGTTAAATGTTTAAAATGGTCCAAATGCCAGAAAGATATTTTTACTTTACAGTTTCATTCACCATTTATACTGTTATTTCATATGAGAGTGTCTCTCTCTCTCTCTCTCACACACATGTAACCATTACTGCTGTGTATTAGCATTGCGCGGCTCGCGGCAGCGCTGTGCAGAAGACTACGTGACGTGAGTCGGTTAGTTCCAGATAAACTTTACTTTTCCGAAAAGTTAATGCACTCAAAAAAAATTCTAGGTAGCGTACTCTTAAACTGTGGTATTATTTTTTGATGGGAGTTCTTGCAGGCGGAGAAAACACCCTTTGTACTTGGTACAATACTTCCCTGTTTGCGGCTGGTTCTGCGTACCAGACTCTTACAGACTGTGGCTTACTGAGGGAGAGGAGAGAACGCTCTACTGCATCTAATGTATTTAGTGGCCATATGGAGCTCAGACAACCCCACTTCAAAAATACTGAACTATCCCTTTAAGAGTTCCATTAAGGCAGTCAAAATCAATAACTTTCAGTCCTCCATCCTTTATTTCTCTAACCATGTCACTTTTCCTCATATTATGTGGTTTTCTGTGCATTATGAAATTTAGATTGATCTAGTTAATAGATTTAATTAATCTATTTGGAATAGCAATATAGTTGGTTGGATATTAACATCTAGATAAGCATCCAATCTTTGCCAGATATATTCTACCTAGAATAGAAAGATTTCTTTGGAGCTAAGAGTTTAATTAAATTGAAATGCTGAGCATTTCAACTTATTGTTCTCCTAGGACTTTATTATTCTGCTTTTTCTTTTTATGTTGAAATGCTGAGTCAGCATTTCAACATATTGTTATCCGACTTTATTCTTCTTCTCCAAATCCTTTGGAGGATTTCTCTGTTCTTAGAGCGTGTCACGTGACCTGTTAGAGCGTGAGCTTCGCTTAAAGATTCCAAAATTTATAGCCGAAAAACTGCAATAAAAGCCTCAAGCTTTAATTCACAGATATGATTTATACATCAAAATGAAGCTACACTTGCCCTCTTTCAGCTGAAATTCATTTCAACCTTGACATTGACATCGTTTTGTCTCAGTGAGTTTCAGAGCCACGGGTATCCCGCAAAGTCCTCCGTCTGTTCCCATAGTAATAGTTTTCCCCAGACAGCTGATCGCTTCACTTTGAAGGCCGTTTTTAAACTGCTCTCCCGTCAACATTTTCTACAGTACAGACATGAAACTTACATCAGTCGTTTCAGCTGCTTCTTGTGATGCTCACGGTGCAGTCCTTTTTTTGATAGCTATCACGGTTTTGGCACAGCATTAGCCCGTATACCTGGAAGTACCCAGCTTGACTTCACCGCTCTATTCAAGCATACAGCATCAGTACATACTCTGCTGCTGTATGGGCGGGTGTGTCATGGCTTATAGGCTAAGCTGTTAGCTGAGTGGTGAGTGTATCTGTCATATCATCTGGAGGCTGGGGTTTGATTCTTGGTATAGACTTTTTTATACTATCATGCATATTTCAAGAACATACGTAAACACTTGCTGCTCATTACAGTCTTTGCCATTTTAGCCCTCAAAAATTCAGGGCGGCCAGCTGTCATGCTTTGCTCGTGAGACACACTCTCACACTCTCCAGCTTCACACCAACTCCGTCTCCTCATCTTCTCAGTGTACAGCGTCATGACACAGACGTGCGAACATCAGCCTACATTTCTGGGAAATGTAGGCTGATGTACGCCGACACTTTACAAACGAGCGGGCTCAGCTCCGCGCACTGCTGTCACACAAAACACTGCTCGCCATGTATTTTCACATCAACATTAAATGTGACACCAGCTCCGTGTCTTCATGTTACTGCTTTGCAAAGTCAGCTGGCCCTCGTCCTCTGTACAGCGTCATGACAGGGGAATGCGCAAAGGATTGAAAAAAAAGTCGCCAGCCAACTTCACTCTCACCTATCTCACAATAATCTTTACGAGCCCTTCCAGTCGCCCCAGTCACAGAACTGAAACAGCACTTATTAAAATCACTAACGACCTCCTCACTGCAGCTGATTCTGGTTCCCTATCAATCCTCATCCTCCTCGATCTGAGTGCGGCCTTTGACACCATTTCTCATCCCATCCTCCTCAGTCGACTCTCTTCTTTTGGTATCACCCACACCCCCCTCAGCTGGTTCCACTCATACCTCACAGGCCGCACTCAGTTCATTCAGCTACAATCTTTCCATTCAGACCCCTCTCCAGTCACTACAGGTGTGCCCCAGGGCTCTGTCCTGGGGCCGCTCCTCTTCATCACCTACCTCCTCCCCCTCGGCCATATCTTTCGTAAATTCAATATCAATTTCCACTGCTTCGCGGATGACACCCAGCTCTACCTCTCCAGCAAACCTACCTCCACACTCCCACCCCCTCCCTTATCTCCTGCCTATCTGATATCACCTGGTTCACCTCCAATTTCCTCAAATTAAACTGTGATAAAACAGGGCTTCTTCTTATTGGCACTAAATCCACACTGGCTAAAGTTGACAGCTTCCCCCTCTCCATCGACAACTCCCCAGTTTCCCCATCCCCTCAGGTTTAGAGTCTTGGTGTCATCCTCGACAGCACACTGTCCTTTCAGTCTTACATCAGTAACATCACCCGGTCTGCTTACTTTCACCTCTGCAATATTAACCGTCTCTGACCCTCCCTCACTCCTCACAGTACCTCCATACTAGTCCACAGCCTTGTCACTTCTCGCATTGATTATTGTAATTCACTCCTCTTCGGTCTCCCCCAAAAGTCCCTCCATAAACTCCAACTGGTCCAGAATTCAGCTGCCCATATCATTACTAAGACCCCCTCACACCATCATATCACCCCCATTCTTCAGCACCTCCACTGGCTCCCAGTCAAGCATAGAATAGAGTTCAAAATCCTTCTGTACACCTTCAAAGCCATCCACAACCTCGCCCCGCCTTATCTGTCTGACCTCCTCCACATCGCCACCCCAGTCCGCTCCCTCAGATCCTCCTCCTCCATCCACCTCACTGTGCCCACTGCTCGCCTCAGCACCATGGGGAGCAGGGCCTTCTGTTGCTCTGCTCCCCAGCTCTGGAACTCTCTCCCACCAGACCTCTGAAACCTGGACTCCCTGTCTTTTTTTAAATCCAGACTTAAAACCCACCTGTTCAGGTCTGCTAACCCCACTTGACAATAACATACCTCCTCTTCCCATTTCCTCTCACTACCTGTTGTGCTTTGCTACTGTTGGTTTTTATTATTGTTGATTTTATGATTTTTTTAATATTGTTGATTTTGTTGTTATTGTTTTAATCTTGTACAGCGTCCTTGGGTGTCATGAAAGGCGCTTTTAAATAAAATGTATTATTATTATTATTATTATGGGAAATGTAGGCCGACAGCTTCACTTTCAAGCCTGTTTTTAAACTCCTCTCCGGTCAACATTTTCTACAGTACAGACATGAAACTTACATCAATCGTTTCAGCTGATTCTTGTGATGCTCACGGTGCAGTCCTTTTTTTGATAGCTATCACGGTTTTGGCACAACATTAGGTCGTATACCCGGAAGTCTCCAGCTTTATCATCGACCCACATTAAATGTCACACTGCCTCCGCCTCTTCATGTTAGCGCTTTGCATAGTCAGCAGGCAGAGCAGCTCCTCTTCCTCGTCCTCGGTGTACAGCGTCATGACAGAGAAATGGAAAACAATGCGCAAGGTTAGTGAGAAATGTAGGCTTTCACATTCATTTCACAAGAAAATACTACGCGGCAGTGCGCTCGACTATGACAGCTCTGACACCCGCGGACATTCTGCGCAGAGTCTGCTCTGCTCACAGTCCGCCAGACTCTGGCTGCATACGCAGGTACACGCCATATACCCACTACAAAACGCACAACGATACGTATAGCAGCATGCTTGTGTGACTTACACTTTTTCTCAGCGTGTGTGTGTGTGTGTGTGTGCTCTCCTCCGTCTGCCGGTGAGCGTAAAGACGCAGATAGACGCACATCGCAGGGACAGTGAGGGATCATCAGTCTCCCTGTATGATTTTATCATTCACACGGTGTCTTGACAGCTCATGTGCCCGGTTTAAGTGAACACAAAGACTTCAAAAACTGACGAGTCAGCCTTTCATTAATCAAAACTCTACATTCTTCAGCAGTCCAGCTCTTGTTTTCACTCACTCACTGTTTTCTAAATAATAAATTCATCCTGAAGGATCCTCCATCACTTATTCTCCATGATATCAGAACAATCTTTGAAGGATCAAGCTTCAAATACAGTCTACTAGTGGAGCGGTTCCCAACCTGTAGGTGGAGGCCCATTGTGGGTCTCAGAGCTGTTTTCAGTGGACGGTGTATTAATCTGGTCAAATTGTGGTAAAAATGTCTTCAGTGTATGGAGGCCCGAAGAGGACAAACATCATCAGAGTATGTCAGATTATACCCACTAGAATAAACCAGACTACACACAAATATTACACTGTTTTACATTTCTCTACTCAGATATTCCTGTCCAGATTTACAAATTCATGTATGTAGGCTATTATTACTTTGACTTTGATGTTCAAGTATAGATTTGTTGATTTAAAAATGAAGTAGTGATAACTTTGACTTAGATGTTAACTTGAGCAGATCCAGTTTCTAATGACATTCTGACCGTTAATGTCCACTCCTTATTGCATTTCCTTGGAAATGCAATTTTTCTAGTTATGTTAAAATGCTGAGTCAGCATTTCAACATATTGTTATCTGACTTTCTTCTTCTTCTTCTTCTTCTTCTTCTTCTTCTTCTTCTTCTTCTTCTTCTTCCCTCAACTATTTGGACCTTTTCACAGCTTTCAAATTTGCACAAATTTGCACAGAAAAAAATTGAGCAAGTGCAGCATGTTCAGGAGATTTGTGCTTGTATTTTTCACATGTGTAACTGTTACAGTTTTTACAGTAAAAATGATTTTCTGCAGATATTTTCCCATAGAAATGAATGGGAGACTTAAGCAGTTCTGCTGAAAAGTGCTTCAACTTTCAGGCTGTACAGCTTCGGCATACTTCCACCTACAGACTTCAATCTTACTTTGACAGATTCACTGATCTCTCAACTATTTTTACATGTGTTCAGCTTTTTGCTGTCTTCTACAGTCACTGTTTTAGCAACACTAAGTTTGGAGGATTTCTCTGTTCTTAGAGCGTGTCACGTGACCTGTTAGAGCGTGAGCTTCGTCTAAAAATTCCAAAATTTCTAGCGGATAAACTGCAATAAAAGATTCAAACTTTGTTCCACCGATATGATTTATACATCAAAATAAAGGTACACTTGACCTCTTTCAGCTGAAATTTGTTTCAACCTCGACATTGACATCGTTTTGTCTCAGTGAGCTTCAGAGCCACGGGTATCCGGCAAAGTCCTCTGACTGCTCCAATTGAAACTGTCTTCCCCAGAGAGCTGATCGACTCACTTTGAAGCCCGTTTTTAAACTGCTCTCGTGTCAACATTTTCTACAGTACAGACACGAAGGTTACATCAATCGTTTCAGCTGATTCTTGAGATGCTCACGGTGCAGTCCTTTTTTTGATAGCTATCACGGTTTTGGCACAGCATTAGGTCATATACCCGGAAGTCCCCAGCTTTAACATCGACCCACATTAAATGTCACACTGCCTCCGCCTCTTCATGGTAGTGCTTTGCAAAGTCAGCAGGCAGAGCAGCTCCTCTTCCTCGTCCTCAGTCTACAGCGTCATGACAGAGAAATGGAAAACAATGCGCAAGGTTAGCGGGAAATGTAGGCTTTCACATTCATTTCACAAGAAAATACTACGCGGCAGTGCGCTCGACTATGACAGCTCTGACGCCCGCAGAAATTCTGCGCGGAGTCTGCTCTACAGTCCGCCAGACTCTGACCGTTAATGTCCACTCCTTTTTGTCCTCCAATGAAAATCACCACTGTTTACATTAATTTTCAAGTCAGATGCTTTTATTTTGGATAGTTCATAGTGTTGTGGACTTGTAGCCTACAAGTTGATGCCAAAACATTTTTCAGTTACTAAAGGAAAATTTAATCTAGGCTAATTATGCATATTCAATTGCACTTCATAATTTCACCCTTTAAAGCCTGAATGCACAAATAATAGCCAGAACATTCATTTTTTTAGGAGCTGAAATGTTTATTTCACTTCCTACTGAAATCCAACAAAATCACAATTTCCATAACATTTAACATATATATATATTTAGCGGCAAAGTTGCTGACTTTCCCTCCGGCGGCCCGGGTTCAAATTCTGGTGAAGGCAGTTGTACTTTTCAACTGTGTGTCCAATACAGACTGCTGATCACTACAGCTCCTTGCTGTATGCATCTGGCTGCTGTCCTCTCAGTCTGTATGTCACAGGCTGTCAGTCATTCAACCTTTCACTTCCATACAACTTTTTTCTTTTCCTGTCTTTACAATGCAAATTTGATAACATATTTCACACTTCTGCTACTGATTACAATCTTTATCATTTTAGCCTTAACAGATTTTACTCTTTCAATCATAGTTTACAACTTCTTCATGGTGGCCAAACATTTCTACAGCTTTCTGCAATTTCCTTTCACATTTATTCATTTTCAGCTTTCTTTCACAATTGTAACCATGTCTATTACACATTTCCCACATTTGCAGCTTTGCTTTACTGCTTCCAACTACTTTATGTCACATTTTCACATTTTCAGCTTTGTTTGCATTGCTTTTAGCCATTTCATTTCACAGTTCCAGCATTCAGACTCAGCATTTCAACGCATTTGCTGCAAGGAAATGCAATTTTTCTAGTTTACTTTTGCATTCCTTCAGTTTGTTATCAATATTTAATGATTGGCTCACTTCCTGGTCTTTTGATAAATGAATTCCTAGGTATTTTATTTCTGATTTAATTGGGATATTGTGTATCTCTTTTAGTGATGTGTCATGTATCGCTGGTATCTCACATTTTTTAATATTTAACATTAGCCCTGATGCTTTGGAGAATTTTTGGATTTTGTTAATGGCTATTGGTATTTGGTGTTCATCTTTTAAAAATAAAGTTGTATCATCTGCCAGCTGGCTGATGAGAACATCTGTGCCAAAGACTTCTAAAGCTTTGATGACGTTGCAGTGTTTCAAGTAAATTGATAATGTCTCTGCTGCTAGAATAAACAAATATGGTGAAATAGGGCATCCTTGGGGTATTCCTACACTAATCTTGAAGGTTGGAGTTGCGCCTTTGGGAAGTATAACACAGCTATTAATGTTTTGAAAGAGGCCACTTATAAATTGTCTGAATTTAGTGCCAAACCCAAAGTGTTCAAGTGCTGTCATTATAAAAGGGTGCTCCACAGAATCAAAGGCCTTGTAGAAGTCTAAAAAAAGAATAAATCCATCATCCAATATTTGGTTTCTGTATTCTAGAATGTCCATTACTAATCTGATATTATTGTGTATTGATCTTCCTTTTAGAAAGCCAGATTGTGTTTCTGAAATCAGGTCTGAGATTCCCTCTTGAAGACGTGCAGTGAAGATATAAGCAAGCAGTTTATAGTCTGTGTTTCTGAGAGTGATTGGTCTTCTATTTTCTATTATTCTTGGGTCTTTGCCCGGCTTTGGAATAGCTACAATGATGCCATGTTTCATTGTGGGTGGGAGTGTACAAGTTGTTAGAATTTCAGAAAAAACTTGATGCAGCAGAACTCTTATATCATTCCAGAAGTGTCTGTAGAAGGCTCCTGTAAGGCCATCTGAACCAGGGGCTTTATTAAGAGCAAGACGACCAATTACTCCATCTAATTCTGCAATTGTAATTTCATTGTCACAAATTTGTTTAAAACTATTATCCACTTTAGGGATAAACTGTTTTATGTTGTTTAAAAAAATGTGGCAGTCTTCCTTAATGAATTTAGAGCTATACAGTTGGCTGTAAAATTTAAAGATTTCTGTGGAGATTCTTGTTTCATCATTAATTTCAACATCATCAATTATTAGTGAGCTAATGTTGTTTTTTTCCTGTCTTTTTTTTCAAGGTTGCAGAAATATGCTGAATTTCTTTCTCCTTCTTCTATCCATTTCGCTCTAGATCTAATGAAGGCTCCTTCTGCTTTTTGTGTGTACTTGTCATCTACTTTCAGTTGAAGAATTGCTATGCTCCTTCTATCTTCTTCTGTGGGCTCAGGTTTGTTGCATAAGGCATTAAGTTGTTGAAAAATTATTTGTTCTTCTTTGTCATTATTTTTCTTACATTGTTTACTAAATTCAATAGTGAATTTCCGTATTTTGTATTTGAGAAATTCCCATTTCTTCACAGGTGTTGTGATTTCTCTAGAGTTTTTTATCTCTGTGATCAGACATTTGATTTTTTTGCAGTAATCTTCGTTTTTTATCATACTGGAATTAAATTTCCAAAATTTATTTGATTTTTTTCGGGTATACTTTGGTTTTAAACATAATAATATTATGCTGTGATCAGTAAGTGGAGCAGCAGAGATATCAGAGCTAATTTCATAACATAACAAATTTTTTGAAATTAACCAATAATCTATTCTTGATTTGTGGTTTGAATTAAACCATGAGTATTTGATTGTTTCAGGGTGTAAGTATCTCCAAGCATCAGTAAGATTTTGTTCATTACAGAATGAGGAAAATGTGGCATTAGGGTGACTTGTGGAGTATTTAGAGGGGTATTTGTCAAAGAATTCATCGTGAGTCAAGTTGAGGTCACCCCCAATGATGATGTTATCAGTAGAGTATGTTGATTTTAAATTGTCCAAGTGTAAACTAATTTCCTCAAATAATTTCTTGTTACTAGATAACTCATTATAGCCATAGATGTTAACTAATATAAACTTTACATTGTCAAGAGTTGCAATAAGGATTAACCAATGACCATTGACATCTGCATTGTGATAGATTATTTGACCTTTGAGATTTCTTAATAATATGGCGACCCCTGCTGATCTTGAAGTGCCATGGCTAAAGTAAATATCATCTCCCCATTGTTTGGACCAGAAAAATGTATCTTCCCTTTTAGAATGGGTTTCTTGGAGGAAAATAATGTTTGAGTTTTTCCCTTTGCAAAATAAGAAGAATGCTTTTCTTTTTGTTATGTTTTAGTGCAGCAGATAAGTGAGAAAATTTTTCACTTGGTGTGGAGGTAGATAATTCTTGTCCACAGCCTTGTCACCTCTCGCATTGACTACTGCACTTCACTCCTCTTCGGTCTCCCCCAAAAGTCCCTCCATAAACTCCAGCTGGTCCAGAATTCAGCTGCCCGTATCATTACTAAGACCCCCTCTCACCATCATATCACCCCCATTCTTCAGCACCTCCACTGGCTCCTCGTCAAGCATAGAATAGAGTTCAAAATCCTTCTGTACACCTTCAAAGCCACCCAAGACCTCGCCCCGCCTTATCTGTCTGATCTCCTCCACATCGCCACTCCAGCTCGCTCCCTCAGATCCTCCTCCTCCATCCACCTCACTGTGCCCACTGCCAGCCTCAGCACCATGGGGAGCAGGGCCTTCAGTCGCTCTGCTACTTACAGTTATGTTCAAAATAATAGCAGTCCCACATCACTAGCAAGATAAATCACTGTTTTGTTAGAATTTCAACTTCTACACTGCGAGTAAGCTTCTAGAAGGTTTAGTAAAGGTACAGAAAACCAACAGACCCAACAGGCATGACGTGCATGCTGCTGATTCCGTGAAACTCAATCATTAACTGAAAGGGGCGTGTTAAAAAAAAAAGCAGTGCTGAGTTCAATTAGTGAGGTAATTGATTGTGTGAAAAAAATAGGTGTTAAACAGGTGGCCCTTATTTAAGGATCAAGACAACTGACGCTGCACATGCTGGCTGTACATTTGTCCTTGAAAAACAGAGTAAAATGGGTCGTTCAAGACATTGTTCAGAAGAAGAGCGTTCTTTGATTAAGAAGTTAATAAAAGAGGGAAAAACCTATAAAGAAGTTCAGAAAATGATAGGCTGTTCAGCTAAAATGATGTCAGATGCTTTAAAGTGGCAGTCAAAACCAGAAAGGCGAGGAAGTCAAAGAAAAACGACTATTTGAATGGATCGGAGAATAACCAAAATGGCAAAGGCTCAGCCAATGATCAGCTCCAGGAGGATCAGAGAAGATCTAAGGTTGCCTGTGAGTACTGTAACAATCAGCTACCAGAAAGAAGCCCCCGCAAAGTCCCATTGTTAAAAAAAGACATGTGCTGAAGTGGTTACAATCTGCCAAAGAACAAATTGACTGGCCTGAAAAGAAATGGCTCAATATTTTGTGGACTGATGAGAGTAAGATTGTTCTTTTTGGGTCCAAGGGCCACTGACATATTATTATTATTATTATTATTATTATGAAATTTGGCACAAATACTCTCTAAGAACCCCTGTTTTGAAAAATGATGTTAGACACTTGAAAATTCAAGATGGCGGCTATTTTTCAAGATGGCCACCATTTCTATCAAATGCTCATTGTT
>JBAMNC010001447.1:1800000-1962500 GCA_037902135.1 Cetoscarus ocellatus
AGCAGCTCTGACTGACACAGCTGTGGAATGATATTGAGCAGGAAAAAACTCACAAATGGAGGGTAGAGGTGCTGATATTACAAAGTAACTTAACTAAAAATATCTGTCACTGATAATTAGCCAGTGGAAAACAACACTAATGAACTAAACTAGAAATGTGATTTACTGATGTGGTGATGGAGAGCTAAGCCATAGGTCAACACCTGAAAACATAAAGACTGAGTCATACCAAAGACTGTTTAAAATGGTACCCAGTGCCTCCTGCTTGGTAATCAGGGCAAATGTCCCATGTTTGCCAGGCAGTCCTTTTGTCTTTGTTGCGTAAGGCTGATACAGTATCACAGCCTGTGAGGGCATTAAAGAACGGTATGCCTTTGGTCTTCATAGGTCCAACAACCTCAGGAAGAGCAAATCAACTAACAATAGGCTCAGACAACGCCTGGGTCAACAAGGTCTGCGTCAGGTGTTAGGCAAATAAATGTAAAAAGTGTGTTTCTGTGTTTTGTGCTATACATCAATCAACAGAAATGGCGTCAATCTTGAAAAATCATTGCCATCTTTAATTTTTAGTAGGCCATTGCCTTCTTCCAGAGAAGTGGCCCTTAGAGATAATTTTTGCCTATTGCATTCTTACATCACCATTTGAAATAATAATGCTAAATAATATGCAAGAGAAATGGTGGCCATCTTGAAAAATGGCAGCCATCTTGAATTTTCAAATGTCTAATGTCATTTTTCAAAAGAGTGGTCCTTAGAGAGTATTTGTGCCAAATATTCTTGCATCACAAAGTGAACGATTCTCTTGAAATATGCAATTATCTGCTGCACTATTTCTTAAGCCTTGATAAAAATCAGAGATATGTCATGTTTTAAGCAGAACATGTAACAAAAAAAATAAAAAAAAAACATAAAACTAATACAGAGTGACCTGAAATGTTGTTGAACAAGTGTAAATGTATTGATTGGTTGTAGTCATTAACTGAATGTAGCAACCCCTTAACACGTGGCATTTTCTATTTAGAAACTCACTTATTTGTAGGATTCATTATCCCAGGCCTTTTGGTTATGGAGGGACTCTTTGTACATTTATGAAGGCATGGGGAGCTCGGAGCATGGTTTAGAGACCTGCTTTTCTTGCCTGCTCAGCTTTTGGCCAGACAGCCTTCCGAGTTTTATGATCTGTCTTGATGAAATCCTCAGCAAAGCAGATGTTGAACTCTCTGCAGAAAGGATGTTGTTTGGTGGTTCTCCAGAGTTCATCCCTGAAGTTCCTCCCAGTGAACTGCATGATGATCTGTTGAGGATGGTTAGTGTTGTGCTGTCCTAATCAGTGCACAGAGTCCAGGATGAGGTCCATTTTCTCCTTCCAGTGTGGAGCAATCTTCACGATGCAACAATCTACCTTGTGTTTTCTTCTTTTTTCTCTCTTAGACCCTTTAGCCTTAAATTCCATCTTCTCTTGTATCTTTCCAGATCTGCAGTTTTCATTTCTAGCTCTGTGGACCTCTTTTCCAGTTCTGTATTCTGTTTTCTGACCATTTCATTTCTTCTTCAGGCTCCTTGTTTTTGGTCTTGCATTCTCTGAGTTCACTACTGTTAAACTCGACTGCTTTGGCAATGCTGGATATGGTAAGTGTGTTGTTTTTCAGTTCGTTTTGGAAGTCCTTCATCATGATTTGTAGATCTCCAGTAGCGGGCAAACTTTTTGCATTGGATGTGTCCTCCGCTCGAGGGTTACCAGCTGCTTTTCTGTCATCATTTAGCTTTTTCTGTGGCATTGCTGGTTTCAATGGTGATGTTAGAGTATTTTTAATCCCCTTAGCGTTTGTCTCCATGCTTTCTGCTGCGTGGTAGTCGTGTATTTGAAGAGCCCTCACTCTAGCATTGACATTGGCATTAGCATTAGCATTAGTGTTAGCTTTGTGCATGCTGTTGTTGTTTCTCCCAAGAGTACCCATCAGCAGGGACCGGGCGCCGCCATATCTGCAGCGCATACCGGAAGTGCACACCAGAAGTTGGTCTTCTTCATGTATTTTATTACGTATTTGGCGCTATGACACGATGCAGGAACTTGGGTGCCCCTGGAGCCGTTGAAAGAAGAAGTACAAACCGGAAGTTGGTCTTATTTGTGTAAATTATTCGCCGCTCCATAACAGAAATATATATTAATTTTTATTTTGCAGTTACATATTTATCGTAACTAATAACGGTATAATTTACTATACTGAATTTTTTATATTATAATTTATATACAATATTTTGTATATTTCTTTGTAATAATTTTATTGGGTACAGTTTATTTTATCGATTTTTTACATGCTGTATAAAATCCTGAAAATTTGAAGTGCTAACATCTAATGGCCCAAATATTAGCAATTAGAGGCCAAAAATAATTACTTAATCAAGTGATTATGTTAATGTTTCAAATAATAAATAATATTACGGTTATTAAACTCCGTGAATACAATGTGTGTGTGTATATGCAGGAAGGCTGCCCACCAGAAAATGCCTTCATTAAACACAGTACAGACTCCTCACAAAGTATTTGCTAAAAAGCATAGTAGAGAAGCTCAGCTGAAAGACTTCGATCCTGCTGGTTGTTTCCTCACACTCCAGGGATCTTCTGGGATGAGAGAGGGAAATCATGAGCAACACAGTGGCCCCAGACAAATGTGACTCCTACAGAACAGGGAGTTCCTGGGTTTGGAGATGTGTTCGTATTCATGTATAACTATTAAATGATTGTAATAATTAGACTTTACTATTTCCAGATTGTCAATATTTCATTAATTCTATTTCATTTGGAATACAGTTAAACACAACATTACACTATCATGCTGGTAACATTAAGAACTTGACTTGGACTTCTCTTTTTTGCAGCAAACGTTTTAATTGTTGAACACACAAAGAAAAGAACAAGGGAAAGTATATACAGGAAGCCCTAAAATATGTTGCCAGTGGCCAGGATAACTTCTGCGCTCAGCCTGGTCATGTCTTGTTCCTCCAGGATTTTGATCAAAATCTGAAAAACACTTAAATTTATTCAGAGCCAAATAAGTAATAAAATACACAAATAAGACCAACTTCCGGTGTGCAGATATGGCGGCGCCCATTCCCTGCAGATGCGTGCCTCTCGCTTTTTGAGGTATTTTGTCCAGGATAAGTTCACTTACTGACTTCCAACTGAGTTCTTTAGGTTTGTGTGCATTTATAATCGATAATAGAGTCTATGTGAGTCATAAGTCCATTTACTTTCCTAGTTTTTCAGGGTTCGCTACTTGGAGCAGATTGCAGCGCGTCTGTCCCTCCAGCCATCTTGCTGGAAGTCTCATGTGTTTGACTTCCTGATAAGTTTCCGTCTGAAGCTGTTTTTTTCATTTGGAATGAAGTATGCACATGCGTCTTCCTGTTTCCATCAGAATATCAGTGATCTACATCACAGTCTTTTGAAGAAAGCCGTGAACGTGCAGTGATCTGAAAGAGTTTCATCTGGTTTGACCGAGCGGCTCTTTCTTAGCCTGGATTGGCCTTCGTGAAATGCACTAAGCTTGCGTGCTCAGAAGGGACTTGGTCAAGCCTGGCTTTAGTTGGTTATCCTGGATGTCTTAAAGGGCCCATATTATGCAAAATCCCCTTTTTTAAGTCTTTTGAACACAATTTTGGTTCTTTGGCCTTTCTCCCAGCCCACAAAATGTTATCTTTTATAACAAAACCTGTATTTAGTAGGCTGCATGAATGTAAAATCATGTCCTTCAGTGAGCTGTTGAGTCTGTGGATATACTGTTACGTAACAGTATATTTTTATTTGCATAAACTAATCTGATTGGTCCACCTGAGTATCTCCACCCCCACCCTGCTGCAGATATTCCTCTGTGAAGAGCGGCCATGTTGTTTTCATTCTTAGTGAGAGATCTGTGATCAGCATGTCTAATCTTAAAAGCTACCAGTGCTCAGTTGTTGGCTGTAAACAGCCACATATATCTTCACATATAGGCTACCAGCCTCAGAGGACCAGAGGACCAAGTGGATTAATTTTATTATTGAAGGGAATGAGCAGCTACAGTCAGCTAAAACCTGTGTGTGTGTGTCAGTCACTTCACGTCTGACTGCTTCTTCAGCTTCAGTCAGTTCAACTCAGGACTGGGAACTAGACTTTTCCTGAAACCAGGCTCAGCACCAACTGTCTGTTACCAAACCTCGGACCGTGGACATGTGAGTATTTTAATGCTGTGTGGTATTTATTTTGCTTATTGCTACGTGCTAATGCTAACAGCAGAGGGAAGTGGACCAGATGTAAGAGCTCAAGATTTTCTTCAGTGTTAAAGTTACTCTGACAGCCTGCAGTGTAAACTTAGATGTATGGATATTCCTACATTAGTCAAGAGGAGTTTAACAGTTGGAGGAATATAATTATTCCTCATACACCCCCTCCTCTTCCCCTCCCTCGGTGTTAGCTTTAGGAGGCTAAGTTTAGCCTGCGGTTAGCCTGTTGTTTTAGCCTGTAATGTTTGGAGGAAACGATCTTCGCTGTTTTCTATCCATCAGGACTTTACAGTCGTGTTTGTTCAGGACTGTAATGTGAAGTCCCTGTTGTGTGTTACTGTGCTGTCCGCTGTTAAATGTATAGAGATCTGAGTACGAGGCAAACTGCTCTGCACTCACTGAAGCATGTAATCAGTAAATTATCTCAGATGGTCTCAAAACTCATTTTTGTGTCAAAACTGTGGACGAGGGAAACGATCGGTGAAGGCTGTGTTTCTGTGCGTTTTGCAGCAGGTCATGTAAACATTAATACTAACAACAGAGGAAACTATATAACATGTAACGCTAACGTCGGCTCAAATCAGTGTATCTGCAGATGTTATCCTCGTCACCGGCGTTTGTGGCCACAGTGTCGTTTTCACCAAATTAATTTAATCTGATTTTTGTAAGTTTAAAGACTCAGAAATGCCCCCAGGATGCTGTCAGACGAGCTGTGTGACTGTGTGGAGTTTAGCTGTGAGGAAAAGTTACAGCCACATAACACTACAGCACGTTAGTATGTTAGGAGGAACTGAGGCAGTCAAATAAGATCTGTGAGATGATTATCCTCCTGATTTATTTACTATAAACATATAGGTATAGACATTTGGTTATGTATCACTTAATGAGACATTTGTAAGTGAAAACACACTAACCCCTGAAAGCCTGTTGTATCATATTTGATACAAACTTAATGATACCTCTGTCTGATCAATATGATCAATAAATATCTAAAAAAAAAAACATATGAATACAAGCAGATAAATGATAAAAATAAAAGTACTCAAGTGAATTTTCAGTTGCCAAAAACACCTAATGTATCTAATGAGATACAAAAACTATATTTTACATTTCATGGATTTTTTTGTTTGTTTATTTCAGTACAAAGTGAAACAAACATTTAAGCTCCACAAAATAATAAAATTTTATGGCTATAATTTGTCTTTTCTTGCTTTAAAAGGTTAAACATTTTTCTGTCTTGTGTCTATGCTGGTCGACCTCAGGCAACATCTTCTGATGGTGAATCCTGTTTAAAGTCAGCTTCCCAAAATCCAAGACTGGAGACTGCACAGCAAAGCCAGTGAAAGCAGAGCCAACTTTCTGTAAAATGCACATGCCTTTATTAAAAATCCACAAATTTAAAAACATTGGCAAATAGGCATAACATGAAAAGGAAAACATAAAGAAAACTTCAATAAAATGCTTTTACAATGGCATTGAGAATAAATAATAAATAAGGAAATTGTGTAAATAAAAGACGATGAAAATAAGTGTACAACACTGTAGTGAGGTATTTTGATTTTAGTGCAATTTCTTTATGTAATCAAACATTTTTGTTTCTTGCATTTCAGATTATGTTAGATGCACCGTTGGACCTTGTCTTTGAGAAGGTTTTCCAGGACCCTGCCTCATACCTGAAGGAGCTGCAGAAAATACCAGACCCAGAAGACCTCTCTGCTCAGTATGACAGACCTGACAAGGTGGATGTGATAGCCAGCTCCATGTCAAGGTTCAACCAAGGAGAGCTCTGAACCCCTCATACTGGTCTTCTGCATCAGGAAACTCCGCTCTTATCTGCAGCACCACGCAGGCAGGCAGCACCACCCTGATTCTTCAGCCCAGAAGCTCCAACACCAGCTCACAGAGGGTCTGTAGGCCTGGTATCTGTAACAGCTGGACATGATGTGCAAATTTTGTCAGAACTGAAGGGTTACTTTCATTGGTATTTTTATGTCTATATTTTTTTCTTATATATTTGTTATTATGGTTTTACAGTTTCTGTTTAAATTTTCTTTTTTTCATTTCTTTTTTACCTCCTTTATTAAAAAACTGTCTGCAGTACCAGTCGGTACATTTGATGTTTTTATATGTAAAAATATTTTTCACAATAAAAAGATTACATGAACTGTTTTGTGTGTTTTCAGTGTTCCTTATGTTACATGTTATGTTAATAAGTAAAGAACAAAAAAGGTAAACTGTAAAAATGTAAGATGGAGGAAACAGTGATGTACTTTTAATCCGTACTATTTTGTGTAACAGTAATAGGAGTGTTTATGTCAAAATACTTCTGCATTATTCCTCTTAGATGTAAAGGCCCATAGTCATATCTATAAATATTGAATACATTTTGCACTGAAAAAACACATTAAAGCATAGAGGTCCGAGTCCAGGATGGTCCACCATGCAGGATGGTGGGTCTGGGAGTTCCTGTAGTCTTCCTCTGACCTAGTTAATTAAAAAGAGGATAAGTAAGTGACATCATAGTACAAAAAGGTAATATAGAAAATTATTATTTTGCACTCAGTTTTCACAATACCTTTGCTATCTCCATGCAACAGACATTTTCAGGCTCTAAGTGTTTTTGCACAGTTGCCACAGGAGCACCTCTGTAGGAGAAGAGTGAAAACAGGATGTTCAGTAGAATTTTTATATAAAGGAAATGTACTAGTTAAGCAATCATGATGTCTTGTTTTTGTTAAAGACAATATAATGCTAATATACACAGGGCTGTCTAATAATAAACAATATTGCAAGTAAAGAGGTGTTTAAGACAGCTACTGTGTGGCATACATAAAAGATATGGTTCACAGAAAATTGCTTAGAATTACAGGTTATGACAAACACTTGCTCAGTGGCAGCACGTAACTGTCATGCACTATAGGCTATGGCTCTATTAAATGCTGTATTCTGATGGGTCAGTCACATAATTTGTTATTTCTGTAAAACACTGTGGCCCTGATCGGCCCTGAAAAACCCAGACATTATTTACATTTCACAACAACAAAGAAGTCCCCTTCCCTCGGCCTTATTTCACTGTCAGTAGCAACGGCTCGTTTAGTGTTACATATCAATAAAAGTTAATTTCGCCTCACGTCGGGGTTTATATGTCTCTGTAGTACCCTGCTCACTCTACACTATCCCTTACTAAAAGCTATTTAACGCCAGTCTAAGTTTTGGTTAGCACCGCATGAACACAAATTACACAGTCGAGGAGCTAATATGCTTCCCATCTACAACAACACACAGAATGGCAGAACAGCTTTAATTCGTCTACATATTAGCATTGAAGAAACAAACTTTACATACAGACCACTGAGAAACCTCCTAGTTTAACCTTGGCTCTCGACTTTCTTCTGGTGCCTCTTCATATTCGGGGTCTGGCTCGGGCTCAAACATGAACGGCTGAACCACAGTTTGTTGTCCTGCAGCCATTTTCTCTCAGGGCCCAGTCGTCATGGTTACGCGACGCCGTCCTCCCCCTCGGCAGACCATGCGGAAGAGCTGGGCGTATCAGCAGTGGCTCATTAACATATTAAGATCCCCGCCCACTAAATCAGACCTTCCTGAACAGAGGGGCTATGTGGGCCTGGAAACAATGCTGCTGTGCTTTATTTATTGGCTTTTTGGACCAAAGCATGTTACTAACGTTTCATGAAGACATCAAGGATCCATGTTAAACTGCAGAAAAGGAGCAAAATATGGGACCTTTAATTCCACTTTATTGAAATACCCCTCTGGTGTTCCTTATTTTGACCTCTTGTTCCTTCTTGTGTTTCCTGTTTTATTTTGAAATCCCTGTATTCCATGTGGTGGTTTCCTGCCCTCCCTTCTGTGTGCCCCTGATTGTGATTCACTCCACCTGTGTGATTGTTACCGAGCTTGACCTGAGGGGGCAGCAATGTGCGGCGAGGCATTTAGTCAGCCGGAAATCCAAAAGTCGACCAGAGTTGCCAGGTCTGCTTATTAAAAGCGTTGCTGGGCTTCTTTTCTTTTTTTGAGAAGTTGCTTGTAAATATTGGCAGTTACGGATTGAGGTTTTTTTTGTTCTTGTTCCAAAAGTGCAGTTGCTCAATTGGACAAGTTGTGCCCCGAAACCCATGAGGGATCTGATGCACATTATTTTGTCCCCCTCCAAACACAAATGTAAATTTTACTGTAGAAAGAGGGGCAAAAATGATGTTTCCACCAAAAAGAAATCCTTATAGCAGAACTGAATTTATTTCTGATGTAGCTGTTACTGTTTTCTCCATAATAAAGCTGTACAGGATCAACATAAAACTGAGATAAAAGCCTGACTATGTCTGTAGATAAGAAGAGAGATTATAAATTCAAGGTTAGACAGACTGTTTAGTGATAACAGAGTTATAAATAACAGTGGCCACTCCCTTCACTTCTATATAAAGAAAAAGATGTTCCAACCCCAAACAAAAGGATGTTGAAGAAGTAAATTCAGAGACACATAAGAAAAAATGTCGGTGAGATTAAAATGTAATGTAGATGAAAATTAAAACATACTTTATGTAGATCTCTCTTGAAAAATATCGTATCACATTAGAAAAAACAGCTAGGTTGCTTGTTTTGGGCTTGTTTTATCACCTTGGTTGCTCATTTCAGTAGAAAGATCTGGCAACACGGATGTCGTTCGGCGTAAAACACCAAAGAAGAAGAAAAGGGAAGAGGAGGCGTCTTGGCTTATTTTTCCCCATCGGAAATGTCAGTGTTTTAGTCCTGATCATCGATAACCTGTCTGTAAGTAAGGGTTTCTTTCATTTTGAGCACCATGTCTGTTTTTTATCGTGTGTCCAGCCAACAGGTCAGAGGTAAAAAGATGAGCTGTAACTTGGCAGTTTAGAGAAGGTCTAAGACCACACTCACTGACGAGTGTTACTTTAGTGATAAAACATGATTAATTAGCCACTTTGACAAGGCGCTTAGTAATGTCTGAACACTTCATAAACACTTAATATTTAAGATACTGAGTATTTACCCACAACAACGAGAGAAGAGCGAGCTGTGGAGGAGCTAGCATGTCAGCTGACGGAGCAGCTTCACTGCGCTGATGTTCGCTTTACGGTCTCTGGAGATAAAACTAGAAAACCAAGTTTGAAAACAATAAAAAATAAAGGCTCAAAATTGTTTAATCTCATTTTCCATTTGTGTCTACAACGTCAGGCATGAAATAATTATAAAGGATTGACCTGTGCTTTCCTATCTCTGCGAAATCACTCTGTTGTAATAATCAGATCAATATTGTTCTGCTGTCTCTGTTTAACATTGTTATTAACAAAGAAATGCGCCAGTTAAACAAGTGCTAATGTCTTTACAGTGAATGTAACGATTGGGCCAAAATCACAAAGACTGTTTTAGCACTCTATCATCAGCTCTAATCATACTGATGCAGACACCATCACCAAGTTCAGCAGCTATTTGGACCTTTATAACAACTATCATTTTCTGCTACTCATCGGAAATTGCTATTTTGTGGTTCTGCGCATGCGCCCTACGTCTTCACTCTCGGTTCGGTTTAAGAGGGGTTATGGGGAGATGCCCTCTTACGGGCTCACGTATGCTTAGTCTTCAGTTTCTTTTATCCCAACTTCTGTCTTCTTATTTCATCCCAGTTTGTTAAAATTGTGGTTGTAAAAAATATATGATGGGGGGCGGGGTGGGGGGGTGGTACAGAATATTTCAGTTCCTCTTTTTTCACTCATGGTTTGGTAGGTTTCAATACATTTTTCTGTACTTTTTCACCCACAACTGTCATAAATACACACTCAGTTTCACAGTTACACACACCCAGACATTTTCTGTTGTGTGTTCTCTGGTACACACACACAGACTCCTCTACACAATATCTCCTTTAGATATTAATGTTAATGTTAGATTGATGGTTGTATTGATTACACATCCATAATAACTGTCTTTACAACCATAGCAGTGTTGTAGTTGAGTCACCAAAGCTCGAGTCCAAGTCGAGTCCTAGTCCTCAGTGTTTGGGTCCGAATCGAGTCCTAGTCCTCAGTGTTTGGGTCCGAGTTGAGTCCAAGTCACCAAAAAAAGATCCGAGTCGAGTCCTCTCACCTGAGTCGAGTCCAGGTCAAGTCTTCAGTACCTTAGCCCAAGTACTAGAAAAGTTCCCCGAGCCTAAGTCTGAGTCCTCAATATTGAGTCTGAGCCGAGAGGCTAGATGCTCTTCAGCTCTCCACTTTTGCAAAGCCTGAGAAATGACACGCAAATTAAAAATGTCTTTGTTAAAAATAGGTAATACAGTTTTCTCCATTTCAACAGAACTTTATTAGCTGTAAGAGGACTGCAAATTTAAGCAACAAGTGTTGTGAGTTTGCTGTTCTTTTTCAAGAATGTATTAAGTTCAAATGTTTGAAAAATGTTAAACAAAAATAACATTTCCATACATATATATATATATATATATATATATATACACACACATATATGTGTATATGTATGTATATATGTATGTGTATGTGTGTATATATATATATATATATACACACACATATATGTGTATATGTATGTATATATGTATGTGTATGTGTGTATATATATATATATATATATATATATATATATACATACATATATATGTAGACCTCAAATTTATTCATACCCTTCCATTAAAGAAGGAAAAAACAGCTATCACTGAAATAAGTTGAAATTGACAGAAGAAATAATAAATAACAAATTAATGAAAATCATGACATTGCTTTTGAATTGTGGTTCAACAGAAATATATAATATATTGGGCAAACAGGCATGATGGGACCTGTAAACTAATATTTTGTTGAATAACCCTTTGAGGCAATCACTGCAATCAAGTGTTTTCTGTAACTCTCAATCAGGCTTCTGCACCTGTTGATAGGTAATTTGGTCCACTGCTCATCAGCAAAGTGCCTTAATTTGTCCAGGACAGTGTTATTTGTTTTTGTTTTTTAATTGTTCTTTTCAACCACAATTCAAAAGCAATGTCTGGGCTAAGCCCCTGATCTTCTTCAATCCTAAATCCACCCCTTCTGACGTGAGGACCTTATAGCAGGAGAAATAATAAATAAAAAAATAATAAAAATACAAAGGATTCATTGATAAATAAGCTCGAGTCCTCTGAGTCCTTCCCCAAGTCCTAATGCAGCCAAGGCTCGAGTCCGAGTCATCGGCGCACGAGTCCAAGTCGAATCACGAGTCCGACAAATCAGGACTTGAGTCAAAATTTCTTTGGATCGTGAGTTCAGTATTTTTTTAACCTTTATTTAACCAGATAATTCACTTAGTGGGGGAGACCAGGGCCAAGTGTAACAGGTTACAGTAATGTCATCACAAGTAAGATACAGTGATATTCTACTCTATATTAAAACTCAATAAGAAACCTTAAATGTTTAGGATCTCTACTCTTGATATCAAGGAAGAGCAAAATATAAAATACATTAAAATGCTGTTCTGTTTTACACCATCACAGGTGAAGCCTTACTCTTCAAAGATTAGTCATATGTTGATGACATACATAATTTTAGTCCTGATTTGTCTGACTGTCCTTAGCTTTTTAAAGCTTTTCACCCAAACAGAACCACCGGTGCAGTTGGCCAGTGCCTGCAGCAGAAAGCTCTCACACATTGTTTGTTTCTTCTGTTTGCATTTTGACGGACATCGAAGACACACAGAGGGGGAAGTATTGAGGATTTAGAGAGTTTGAAAGCCCATATCTAAAGAATTTATGCCATTACCTCTTGCACGTGAAAACAAAATCTGTTTCCTTTGGAGTTTAATCATCGAAAAGTGACAGTTATAACATATTCAGTGGATTTAGCATTTTAATTTATTTTGGTTAAAATGTTTGAGTCACTCATCAGACTATGGTAAGCTGGTGGTGACAGCTTCTGAATTGTGGCTTGTCACTCAAATTTAAGCAGACGTTTCAGACCTCTAGTGGGGATGTGAGGATTTTAAATGTCTGCAAGCCCGCTGTTAACAATTTAATCCTGTTATGTCTCGGACAGGAAAACAGAACTTAAGTTTCATCTGTGTTTTCATTTTCAATGATCTAGTTAAGTAGTTTAGTAAAATGACTGGTGCTCTCCCCATATTTTGGTTATGATCATATTGATTAGATCCACTGCTCCCATCTTGTAAATCACAAAAGATCTACATTGGCCCAGACAATCAACTCAAGTTGACTGACTGCTTTTCAACTCTCTGCTGAAGAAACTGTGAGTGACTTAAAATGATTCTGCGAGACGGCAAGTGGTGTTATAATCGCATGACACAATGAATTGATAACCAAATTCGTTGGCGACACTTGAATGTGGATAATAATCATTTTTATTGAATTGTTGTTGCTGCTGTGCCTTTTTTTTTTGTCTTGTTTGCTTTTTTCACTACATTTTAATTTATATTTCGGCATTACAGGCTGAAAACATGTCCATTCACTATTAGGGATGTAATGGTATGAAATTTTCATAACACGGTTATTGTGACCAAAATTATCACGGTTATCATTATTATCGTGATATTGTTGCAGTGTG
This sequence comes from Cetoscarus ocellatus, assembly GCA_037902135.1. NCBI lineage: Eukaryota > Metazoa > Chordata > Actinopteri > Labriformes > Labridae > Cetoscarus > Cetoscarus ocellatus. Next base: position 1,812,837 of record JBAMNC010001447.1, read on the forward strand.
CTCAAAATGTTTAAAAAGTACTTTTACACACACTTGAAATCATTTAACCCCTTAAATATTACAATTATAACAGGTCTTTTGTCTTTTTTGTCAATAAATGTGTCAGGAAGTGTCCTTTGAGTAATTTTTTTCACCCTTTTTCATGAGAAATAAAAGTAAACAATTCTGGCAAGTATTTGTCATTATTATGTTATAAATGCTTAAACAGTGTGTAATTACAAGAAAAGAAATAAACAGATTTGAACCTTAAACAGGATTCTCTTCATAAACAACTGTAAATGAACATGTTCAAAGTTCTGAGATGACCAAAATTAAACTTAACCTATTTTACATACACTCACATTTTTTGTTTGCCTACAGCATTAGTGCCCATGTTACAGCTGCCTATTTTGGCCAGGACACTCTTGAAAAAGAGATTTCTAATCTCAACGAGCTTATTATCCTGGTTAAATAAAAAACAGCTCGTTATATCAGACCATGTCCAGGTATTTGTTTGCTGACGATAGTCCCTGAGGCAGTTAGCCCCCTTCATGACTCTCCTCTGGTCTCCCCTCTCCCAGGCAGATCTCCTCCACATTTCCTCCTCCAATATTTTTCCAAATTACTACTGATGAAATCCATAAATCACAAACTATGATGGAAAAGGCCGATCAATTACGAAATACTGCAAAAAACCGGCGAATAAACGGCAAAAAAACGACAAGAACACCCTCCAGAATGATTCTAATGCTATTATTTACAACATTTATACATTATTTACACAGAAAATACTGATAAACCACCTATAACTCAGGTATGGCTCTCTGAATCTTCTCACTCTCACTCTCTCTGGCTCAGTCAGCTCACTTACTCCAGGAGTTACAGCAGTTTTAGTCATGCATGTCTTTTTCTTCCGCCGGCAACAGGGTGACCATCTTCAATCAGTTAACCCTCGGCATCCTTGTAAAATCCAAAATTCGACCAGACTTTGTCTGTTTCAAGGGGGAAAAAACCTCCGGTTTAGTGTCTGTGCAGGCACCAACCGCCATAACTTTCGCTCTCAGAGGCCAAACATTGCAAACTGCGCATGCGCGCCTCCGTCTGTGAGGGACCGCGGCTGATTTACCGAGGAGCAGACACATATTTCAGGCTTTTCCAGGTAATGAGCTTCATCACTGTGAGCTATTGACACAGTGTGGTAATCAAACATGGTTTACCAGTAATTAAAACAGGACACGATAATACTAAACGTCAGAAATTTTACCGTGGTTTACCATTTTACTGGTAACCATTACATCCCTATTCACTATTCACAGACAGGAATCTTTCTTTTTTAAAAAAAGCATTTGTCTGTGCAGCACAGCGTAAAGTACCAATGATGTTTTGTGTTTGATGATTCTAACCCTGAAAACCTGTGTAGGATGACTGTTATTCCCCACAGAAAATCCACAATTGGTCATAGCTGTAAAGTACATGCCCTCACAGAGGGACTGATTCAGTCTAACTTGTGACCTGAATCTGTTAATGACCATGCTCTCGCTTTTCTCTTATCAGAGCTTAGGTTTGTGTGGCGACCTCAAGATGTCCACTGACACTGCTGTCCAAAACATGGGCTCGAGATTAATGACTTTCACCCCCTCCAAAGAAGACTTCAAGGACTTCAGCCGGTACATCTCCTATATGGAGTCACAAGGGGCTCACAAATTTGGAATGGCAAAAGTAAGTAGGGTCTCTTATGCCCAGCCGTGAAACTTGAATACTTTTTGTGTGCTGTTCATGTCACCTTAAATTTAGAATTTGTTATTGAATATACTGTATTTAAAGGCAGGGTTGGTAATCTTGGAAAACTAGCATGAATTTGAATGTAGCATCTCCTCATGACTCCCCCCCGCCCAGAGCTCCAACAAACCACGCCCCCCATGCATGAGCGCCGCTGATACGCAACCATATGACTGATTCCACTCAAAACTGGTCCTCAGCACAACGTTTTAGTTTTGCTCTACACCAAGTCATGTCCCACTCAGCGGTAAGAAAACACCAAAACATGATCATAGTAAAGTTAAAAAAGCAAACAGACAAACATGGCAAGTTAGTTAGTACTCACAACCCGATGTTGACTCTCGTATTTGCCCTGGCTTTGTCCAATATCTTTTTTGTTTCGGCCTTCTCTGCCTCCATCTTTCTTCTCTTCCTCTGTTTAGCAGGAGGAGCGGTGATTTGGATATAGGTATTTTCTCTGCCATTCTCCACCTAGCTGTCAAGTCTCCCGTTTTGGCCGGGAAACTACCGTAGTTAATCCCACTTTTCCACAGTCCTCCATTATTAGTATTCTCCTATAAATCTCCCGTGTTATGATTAAATAATAATAAAAGCAAACATTCCTCTGCCTCTCCAAACTGAGCTCTGTCACTAGCCGAATGGGGCTGTGATGCACCAAAATGATGGATGCCAACTGCCGTAAAACCAAAGAAGAAGAAAAAGCCTTGGGAGAACTGCTACCTGCAGTAGCCTGGGTGGCAGTTGTCGCGAGATTAGAGCCCACAGCAAACCAAGAAAAACAAAGTGTTTATTTTAGATTTCTTGTACAGTTGTTTTAAATGTAAGGGATACTGGAGCTTGGTTGGGGTGGTGGGACGGGCCCCCTTATTTTCAAAGCCAGAACTTGACAGGTAAGCATTCTCCAGTGTACTTGGATTCCTCTCAGCTCGGCTACGCGCATTGAATCAGGGTCAGTGCACGCCGGCAAAATGTATAAGCAGAAGGTGGGCAGAACGGCAGTACGGGATTTGATTGGTTAAATAAATTCAGTCCGAATCGCTGTGATTGGTTGGTGTTTTCCCTGTTTTACTCCTGCTGTGGACTACTTTTTCGCTCTCTTTAGAGAACACATGCATTGATTGCCATCGGGACATAACGGTCATTTTAACCAGTATAACAAAAAGTGTGTCTAAATCTGATTACCAACCCTGCCTTTAAGATAAAATAAAACATTATGGTAATGGACTTGAGCTTGTATAGCACTTTCTAGTCTGATGTCTCAAAGCAGCTTCACACCGCAGGTCAACCCTACACAGTCACTCACTGATGGTTCAGAGTTACTATGTCAGTGTCCATCAGTATCAGTAAAACACTTTCACACACTTTCATGCCCATTTACACGCCACTGATGCAGCAGTGGGAGAAACTTGGGGCTAAGTGTCAAGGATGCATGTGACAGCCGGAGCTGGGCTCAGACCTGCAACCTTCTGGACTATCAGACTGAGCCACCATCACCCCAAACAAAAAATGATCCCCCACTGGTGGAAATATGATTGTTCAAACAGTTGTAACAGCTCAAGTAGTCAGATTTACAGGAATCGATAAAATTATTCACAAATCTATCAATTTATCTGTAGATAACAAGAGAGATTATAAAATAAAGTTACTCATAAAAATAGTGAATAAATATATGATTTTAAAACATCTGAATGTATTCCTTTCCAAACAGCTCAATTTAAAACTCAATTTAAAAACACAATTTGAAAACCTTTATTTAAAACTATATGAAAAAAATCACTTCTTTACCAGGCATTCCTTCACCTACATTTCCATTTCCATTCTGCATTTTCAAATCCATTTTTCCACTTCTTTCCTACTCTCAGTATAGATAATGTGTGGCCTTTCTGGGTGTCCTGCCAGTTAAACGTGGTACATTAATGCAGATTAGCCATGTTACAATTGGTTTTGATTGACATGCAGACTCATCGAGTGGTACAGGGATGACATATTTTGTAGGCTAACCAGGAAGTTAGCATCGTGCTGTCACCTCGACGATAAGCCTGAGGGACTTTTCACTGGTTTCAGTAAAGATAGTAAAGGTCTATGGAGATAAAGAAAATTACGAAACTTGCATGTTTTATTCACCGTGATAATCTTCACATTAGAACCGATCTTTTATGATTATTTAAGCTTAAAAATAATCTGTGAAAGCAAAAAGTTATTTCTGAACTACGACATGGCGTTTGACTTTAGAAGCAGGTACCACTCCTCCAACTTACAACACCATGTTCTAGCCTCTTTGAGGATTTCCTAATCAACTTGGTGTCCATGGCTGTGGCTATGGTGTATGTATTATCATTTTTTTTTTAACAATATATTTATTGTGTTTTGTAACAAGACAAATAACAATGATACAATTGACAAAATATACAGGAAAGTAAAAAGATACATAGTAATAAAATAATTAAATCCACAACACACAACTCAACAACAACTCAGCACCATTTTCCAAGTTCATTTGCTTTGTCTGAGAAACTCAATTAAAGGTGACCATATTTCTTGAAAATCTCCCCCCTTTCCCCTGATAATACAAGTAAGTCGTTCCAATACAATGCATGATGCCATCTCCTTCACCCACATATGCATTGAGGGCTAGGGCTGTCACCTTATATTCGATATTCGAATAACTGTTCGAATATGGGGATAAATATCCGTAACCGCATAGTAAATAAATATTCAAATGTAAAATATTGAGTTTAGCAGCACATCAGGGCGCCTGGAGCAGTGGACCGTTTCATCTAACAGAGGGCGCTCTCATCGCAGCTTGACCCTCAGCCACATCCGCTGCTCTCTTGACCTCAGTAAACAAAGAGTTTCTACTCCGAGCGGACATTAACAGCACAGAATCATCTGAGGAGCGCTGTGTGGTAGTGTTTTGGATTCTACACCACTGATGGCAACTTTAAAATCAAAGACTGGGCTGTGTGTCGGTTATGTGCAAAGCAGCTTGCTCACTCGTCCTCCACACAAAATTTGCAGGCTCTGCCGTCGGCTTTTCATCCAAGTTAAACAGCCGTGTGCAGCGGCGCTTCGTCAAGAGTTCCACCCCGTGTGACTGCATTTTTTGTTTTTTATTTGCTCGGCAAAATAATGGAATGTCTTCGGTTATTTGGGTGTATGTTCGAAAACCGTTCGAGTTAGATTTTTTGGAAAAGTGACAGCCTTATTGAGGGCACATCTCTTTTCCTCCAGTATAAAGATATCAGCCTCCTGGCCTGCAGTAGTCCAAAGTCGATGCAGTTCTCTGAGTGTATACCCAACACACACATCCTTGCTTAAAAAGGCACACTCGCTCCAGCGATCTTGGACAAAGTTTGTATGAACGACTTCCAGTAGTCCTGTAATCTTGGACAGTCCCAGACACAATCAAACAAAGTACCCCTTCCTTTTAAACATTTACTGCAGGTATCTGGGATACCGATTCAGTTTAACTGGGGTAATATAAATTCTCATCAACCATTTATACTGTAAGAATTTTGTCCTTGTGTTAATTGTTTTTGAGCTCTTAAACATGCCGCCTTCCACTCTGCTTCATGTACTGTATATCCTCTTGGAAATCGGATCTCCAGGCATCCATCCTGTCAATGGTGTTTTCCTTATCATGTGCTTTTAGAGCTATATAAAATAAATAGATCTGACCTCTCCCCTCTAGGTTTTGGAGTGTAAGATTCTCTAAATTAGATAATGGTGGTAGAGATACAATATGTTTGTGTTTTGACATTATGAAATGTTTTACTTGTAAATGTTTAAAGAAATGTTTCTTTGGAATGTCATATGTTTGTTATAATTGATCAAATGTAAGAAGGTTACCATCCTTATAAAGGTTTGCCATCTTTTGTACACCTTTATCTGCCCAGATTTTAAAACCACCATCGGCTCTTCCTGCCTTGAAACATGCATTGCCCCATATTGGGGATAAACGGGAGATGGGAGGAGCATCTCCAATATGCTGATGTGCCCCATACCAAATACCCACAGTGTTTTTTATAAAGGGGTTCTTGGTCATTTTTTTCAAGTTTTTTGGATTTGTAGAATACAAATACAGCTTGAATGGAAGGTTTGGTACTGATACTTGTTCAATAGTCACCCAGGCTGGGAGCGTCTCAGTTGAAAAGTAGAACATAGCTGAGTGTAACTGTGCAACCCAGTAGTACCATTTCAAGTCCGGGAGTTGTAGCCCCCCTCTTTCATATGGCAGGTACAGTAAGCAAAGTCTCAGCCTGGACTTTTTGTTGTTCCAAATGAATCTGTTAAAAATACTGTTTAGCTCATCAAAAAGTGACTTTGGTGGAGGAAGAGGGAGTGACTGAAAGAGGTATAAGAATTTTGGTAATATGTTCATTTTTATCATGTTTATTCGCCAATCATTGTTACAGGCATTATCATCCATCTTTGCAGAGTCTCCTTAACTTCACTGATCAAAGGGTCATAATTTGTTGTTACAATGGTTTTAGTGTCTGGGGTAGTTTTAATTCCAAGATACATAAATCCCTCTTTTGCATTAATAAATGGGGTTTGTATGGTAGGTTTTCGTCTTTCATTCTTATTCAAAAAAAGTGTGAAAGATTTTGAATCATTTATATTATAGCCAGAAAATCGCCCAAATAATTTAATTTGTTGCATTAGGTTTGGTATGCTAGAAGACAGCTTGGTTAAGACAACAGCAGGGCCTCTCTGTGTGAAGTTTGCATGTTCTTCCCGTGCATGCATGGGTTCTCTCTGCACACTCCGGCTTCCTCCCACGGACCAAAAACATGCTCATTAGGTTTATTGGTGACTCTAAATTGCCCTTAGGTATGAGTGTGAGCATGGTTGGTTGTCTCTCTATGTGACCCCTGCAGTCGACTGGCGACCAGTTCAGGGTAAATGGTAAATGGACTTGAGCTTGTATTGTGCTTTTCTAGTCTTTGACTACTCAAAGCTGCTTTACACCGCATGTCACACTTACCCATTCGCACCCATTTGCTCTCACATTCACTGACTGACGGTTCAGAGTTTCAGATGCCCCGAAAGGGATAAGCGGTATAGAAAATGAATGAATGAATCTTAATAAGATTGCTTTAGCCACATTAGACTTCTTGCAGCTGCATCTGAGGACAGTTTATTATATTCAGTTCTCAAACCCAACAAGTCATTTTGTCTTATTGGGTCATCCTGGGTGTTTATGTCTAACTCTAAAGATTTAATCTGTTTGGCCAGCGTTTCCATCTGTTTATTGTGATGTCTGTTCTTTGTGCTTGTAAAACTGAGAATTTCACCTCTAAAGTATGCTTTGAGTCCCTCCCACCTTATCGAGGCACTAGTTTGATCAGCATTTAACTCAAAGTAATGGTCTACTGCATGATCACTGATCACTATGCTGTCATACTGGCATTTTGTGATCTTTGATAAAAGCTGTCTTGAGACAAGAAACTAATCTATACGAGAGTGGGACTTATGTATACCAGATTGACAGGAGAATTCTATTTTGCCAGGATTCTGCTCCCTCCACACTTCCACCAAGTTAATATCCGATATACATTGATTTATTAATTGTGTGGTTTTTACTTTATATGTCTGAACCTGTTGAACGATCTAAAATTGGGTTTAAAGTGCAGTTAAAGTCTCCTCCAAGTATATAAAGTCCCCGCAGAGCAGATATTGTAAGAAGCAGTTCTTCAAAGAATTTAGGATTATTTTCATTTGGGCCGTATATACTCACTAAGTTTAATGTAAGTGGAAGGATGTTATCCTGAGCAATTACATACCTACCAGGGGGGTCCTGGATTGTTTTAATCATTTGAAATGGTATAGTTCTATGGATCAGAATCAGAACGCCTCTGGCATAATTGTTGTATGATGCATGTATAACTTGGCCAGACCATCTATTCTTTACAAATTTTATATCAGAAACTGTCAGGTGTATTTCTTGAAGGAAGATTATTTTAGATTTAAGATGTTTGATCCTTTTTATAACCTGTTTAAGTTTGATCAGTTTCTTGAGTCCCCTGACATTCCAACTTGTGATTTTTATATCAGAGATATTCTGCATATTTACCTCTTCCATAAGTGGTGTTTTTGTTCTGTAATGTGAATGTAATAAGATGCGTTATTGATGCTGAGTTAACACAAAGTACATAAAAGTTCCTAATAAGAAAAAAGAAATGTGAATTAAAAAAACAAGAAAAATCCACCCTGACATTGCAGCAGGTGTCTCTTATAGGTGTCCATTCTGGCACATAAAGGGTCTTTTTGAAAGAATAAAGGCTTCACCAAAGTGAATCATATCAATGCAAAAAAAAGAAAAACATAAACATTTATAGTGTTATGAGAGCATTATGAAAAAATACTTCTCAAGACAAAATAATCTACGTATCTGCCAGGATAATAAAACAAGTGAACAAATAAGGAAAAGGCACAGGTTAAGTGATTCATTGTGTAGATCAATATATTTTATATAGTCAAAAAAGTCAATGCCAACTAAAACTGTGTTTCAAAAAAGTGAGCTGTTTAGTCCATTTACCGCCAGTCCCCTCTGTTGTGTCTGCGATGGAAATCCTCAGCCTCTGTAGGTGATGAGAACAGTCGTATCTTCCCGTTGTGGAGGATCCTCATCCTACAAGGATTATACTGAAATCCACGGAACACTCCCTTTTCAGCGAAGACTTTCCTGACAGCGATAAACTCGGCTCGTTGCTGGACAGTCTCAACTGAAAGATGCTGGGCAAAGAAGAGCTTGTTCCCATTGTGCATGATGTTGCACTGCTTTGTGGAGCGGAAGAAAAACTCCCGGTATTGGAAATTCAGAAACCAGATAAGGACTGCTCTGTCCTGGTTTGGTTTTGGAGGTGCTAGGGTACGGTGAGCCCTCTCTGTTATGAAGGATCTATCGGTCTCCAGCCAGTGCGACTGCATCTCCTGTATAAACTCCAGCAGCGGCCGCTGGCCCTCTGCGCCCTCCCGGAGGCCAAACAGACAGGTTCTTCCTTCAGCCCCGGTTCTCCAGGTCATCAGTCTTGGCCTTCAGGTAGGCTATTCGCTTCACGGCCTTGTTAAGATCCGCGATGCTCTTTTCCAGCTGCTCATCTGCCGACATCAATCAATCAATCAATCTTTAGTTGTATAGCACAAATTCATAACAAGTGTTATCTCAAGACACTTTACAATAGAGCGCAAAGCTCTTCATATTATGGATACAAATATATGCATAGATACATATATACATATATAAAATACACATATACATATATATACAAATATATCCATCCAACACCCAACATTAATCCATATAGCCAATCATGAATCCCTCCATCGTGGAGGCAAGAAAAAACCTTCTGTTAAGCAGCAGGAAATCTTGAATGTGGACCCCAGTCTCATGATGAACAGGTAGTGACGGATCCATGGGCCAATCGTAGACCTGTCGTCGTCAAATTTGTTCTACTGAAAACAAATTTATTAGAGGTTAGCCTCTTGAGATGCTACATCTTGTTTTCAGGAGGGTCCTCATGTCTGTGTGGTTGTGGTGATAATTTTATAGAAGTATAATCAATGAAAGTCTTACTGAAAATAAGAATTTATGGTAGTGACGAACTCATGGGTGCCCAGACCACAAGTGCATCCCTACCATATTTGTCTCCGTTAAGTATAAATGTATTAATGGTAGACCTCTTGAGATGTGACACCTCATTTTCAAGAGGGATCTCATGCCCATGTGGTGCTTGAGATTGTTACTTTTGATGTATCAACCATGGATATAATGATCATGCTAATATCTACATTAACAGCTATAATGATTCTGAACTGGAATGAAATGGCCAAATACGTGTTATGTCTGTAATTGTAGTTATTGAGGCTTCGTGACTCCACAGCCACAGGCAGTCTCCACCAAGGATCCCAGACCACCTACAAGACAAGAGCCAGAGACGAGTACAGGAGCAAACAGAAAGGGACAGAGGCAGATATGGAGAGAGAGTGTTAGAGAGACAGATAGTCCAGAGGCTTAGCGCACATTTTTGGGTGGATTGTGCAAAACTGGATAAAAGTGCCAAATTTTATATGAGGCTTCTTTAAGACCAACTAAAAGATTTTAGGGTAGTAGCCTAACACAGATATGGAAAATGTTCATATACAACACCAAAGTTGTTTTTCATTGTAAATACACTATATTGCCAAAAGTATTCGCTCACCCATCCAAATAATCAGAATCAGGCGTTCCAATCACTTCCATGGCCACAGGTGTATAAAATCAAGCACCTAGGCATGCAGACTGCTTTTACAAACATTTGTGAAAGAATGGGTCGCTCTCAGGAGCTCAGTGAATTCCAGCGTGGAGCTGTGATAGGATGCCACCTGTGCAACAAATCCAGTCGTGAAATGTCCTCGCTCCTAAATATTCCACAGTCAACTGTCAGCTGTTATAATAAGAACGTGGAAGTGTTTGGGAACGACAGCAACTCAGCCACCAAGTGGTAGGCCACGTAAACTGACAGAGCGGGGTCAGCGGATGCTGAGGCGCATAGTGCGAAGAGGTCGGCAACTTTCTGCAGAGTCAATCGCTACAGACCTCCAAACTTCATATTGCCTTCAGATTAGCTAAAGAACAGTGTGCAGAGAGCTTCATGGAATGGGTTTCCATGGCTGAGCAGCTGTATCCAAGCCATACATCACCAAGTGCAATGCAAAGTGACAAATCGCGCTTCTCCATCTGGCAATCTGATGGACGAGTCTGGGTTTGGCAGTTGCCAGGAGAACGATACTTGTCGGACTGCATTGTGCCAAGTGTGAAGTTTGGTGGAGGGGGGATTATGGTGTGGGGTTGTTTTTCAGGAGCTGGGCTTGGCCCCTTAGTTCCAGTCAAAGGAACTCTGAATGCTTCAGCAGACCAAGACATTTTGGACAATTCCATGCTCCCAACTTTGTGGGAACAGTTTGGAGCTGGCCCCTTCCTCTTCCAACATGACTGTGCACAAGGCAAGGTCCATAAAGACATGGATGACAGAGTCTGGTGTGGATGAACTTGACTGGCCTGCACAGAGTCCTGACCTCAACCCGACAGGGCACCTTTAGGATGAATTAGAGCGGAGACTGAGAGCCAGGCCTTCTGGTCCAACATCAGTGTGTGACCTCACAAATGTGCTTCTGGAAGAATGGTCAAAAATTCCCATAAACACACTCCTAAACCTTGTGGACAGCCTTCCCAGAAGAGTTGAAGCTGTTGTAGCTGCAAAGGGTGGACCGACGTCATATTGAACCCTATGGATTAGGAATGGGATGTCACTTAAGTTCATATGCGAGTCAAGGCAGGTGAGCCAATACTTTTGGCACTATAGTGTATAATAGCTTTCTTGAGTCATAAGAAGAACATTGATGATAAATTGTTCTTTTTTGTCCATTAATGAACTTAAAACTGATTTTAATGTATCCACTTATTATTAACCCCCTCTAATGATGTGTAAAATAAAGTACCAAGACACCTGGTACCTGTACATCTTCCATAAAGTCCTGCAAAGTATAGGTGAAATTTAAAAAAAGGAGAAAAATTGTCTTGTCTATCTGAAGAGTTCCCTCTTTTTATTTTTTGTTTTACATTAAAGCATCCAGTTGTTCAAATTCACAAATACTGTGTTATGATACATTCACATCAACAGATGGCACTAAATAAAATAAGCCTAAAAGTTTGGTTCTACACCTCAGCTTTTAAACATCTCTGTTCCCTTTAAGTTATACTGACTCTTTTTTTCAAGTCTTTTCTGTTTGCTTTTTGGTAAAGTTTTCTTATGAGCTTTAAACACAAGTTGAAGAATACTTAAATCCACTCATTTATAACATTTCAACAACCTGGACTTTGTAAATAACGGGTTTGATGGATCTCTGTATCTGCTTCTACTGATCACTCTAATGGCTGTTTTTTGTGTAGAACAAATATGAATTAGTTTATGCTTTACAAGCACTTCCCCAAACTTCCACACAATAGGTCAGATATGGAACAATCACTGAGTTTTATAAAAGGCACAATGCTTTATCATTTAATGAGCCCTTCACTCTGGTTTTTGATATTTTAGATTTTATATAAATATATCATTTGAGATTTCAAGTTCAGATTTTAATCAATCATGACTCCTTAAAACTTTATTAATTTAATTTACTTTATGAATTTCAATGCCATCTACATATATTGGAGCATTAAGGTTTTTCCCTTTGTTACTAAACATTTATATACATATATACATAAAGTATGTATATTCAAGATTCAGTGATCATTAATTAATATCAAACTATTTTTTATTTTGCTTACTCTATTTTGACCACATCCAACACCTGTTTTTATTTTCTTCCATAATAAAACAAGGTAGTGTCATCTGCACACCCTCGCCCAGGCGACCCGACCAGGGCTGATCAGACCCCGTCCTGTGTCCCAGCAGCGTTTGCCCACAGCTCTGCCCTCTTGATCCATAGTCACCTTGTAGCTTTCTCTGTGGCTTCGGTTGCAGCCCTGATGGCCTTCCTCTTAACCTCCCTGGTGAGGCCCAGACTGTGAATACTTTGCAGAGTGACCACCCTGCAAATCCTCTGCAGCTCACCTCCAGAGGTTCACGGTGAGTTTTCCAGCCGTTCCTCCTGCTGTCATCCACCAGCTCCTGGTACTTGGCGTGCTTCCCCTTGTTGGCCTCTTCCATCCGCTCTTCCCAGGGCACTGTGAGCTCCAGAATGATCAATTGCCTGGTGGAATCTGACGCGATGATCATGTCTGGGCGGAGCCGTGTAGATGTTATTCCGAACTTCAGCTGTCTTGCCAAGGTCCACTTCCAGTTGCCAGTCAGTGGCGGAGGTGAGGAGTCCAGACTTCTCCCGCTGTCGTGTGTCAGGCTTCTCTCCGACTCTGTGGAACCTGATGGTCTTCGGTTTGTGCTGGCCCTTGATGGTGCTTATGGCCATGGCTAATGCTGTCAGCAACTGCCCTCAGCACCTGGTCGTGGCGCCAGCGATAGCGCCCGTCTCCAAGGGCTTTTGGGCGGCTGCTGAGGAGGTGTTCCAAAGATCCCCGTCCTGGACAGTGGGGACAGGATGGTGTCTCTGTCTTGCCCCAGTATCATTTACAAAAAAACAAAATAGTTTGGGTCCTAGAACTGACCCCTAAGGTACCCCACAGGTGATGTTTTTTCGTTCAAGTTTATATCATTTATCTGAACAAACTGTTTTCTATTTTCTAAAGAACATGTTCTTCATTGATGTGCCAGTCCTCTAAAGCCGACTACACACCAAACGCGACCTGGCGACCACTCTCCATGTAAAGTCAATGTACAGCTGCGATGGGGCGGGGTTAACCCTCCCGCAATGTGATGAACGTGCTCTGGGTGACCTGGTCGCTCATCACTTGGTCACCAAAGTTGAAAAATTTGAATTCTTCAGGCAACATTGTATGTGGCTGTGCAGCAACAGCCAATCAGCACTGTGTGGGTGTGTGATGGTACCCGTGGTAGGCATGACAGAGTTTTTATTCCAGTTCACAGAGTGACAATCCATGTCCCTGTGGAAACATTAGTTACTGAGGACATTAGTTCCACCTAGACGGACCGCAGAGAACTCAGAGACAATGCTGCTGAAGGGCCATCAGTTGCAGTGTTTTGTGGTTGGTTGGTGAGTGAAAAGGATAAATAATGAAAATAATTATTTATAAATAGAGAAAATAATGTCAGCTAATACATCCTATTATACCATATGATATGAATCTCCAGCAGGCGTGACATCACTGAGTGACAGCGATGGTGACAAAATGAGGTATTTATGGGAATGCGACCCGACTTGGTTGGGCGACACAATCTCGGTCGCCAAATTGCATTCGGTGTGAATGCAGCTTTATACCGAAATGACCAAGTTTTTAAAGAAGTACAGTCTGATCTATGATGTCAGATGTTTTTTGAGCTCAACAAAGATGCTTAAAGTGATTTTTCTCGTTAATTACTGTGTATATTTCTTCAGTTAATCAATTAGTGCTAATGCTATAGAATGATTTGCCCTAAATCTTAACTTGCTGCTACTAAAACATTATATTTGTCAAGAAATACGTCTAACCTGGCAACAAATAATTTTTCTAATATTTTAGAAAATTGTGGAAGCAAGAATACTGGTCCGTAGTTGTGGAATCACGCAGTTTTCATCTCATCAGGAAATACTCCTATTGAAAAGACAGATTACTTTTATACAGAAGTGGTTCAGCAGCAAATTCTATGATACTCTTCATGAGTATCATGTCAATGCTTTCACAATTAATTGATTCTTTACTTGCACAATTTTTGAGAGTTCAGTATTTATTCCTTCTCTGCTTTACTACGAAAAATACTGTTAACATTACCTCTGATTGAGTTGCCCTCAGCCTTATTTTCTGTTGATTTTAGAATTTTTTTTTTTTTTTTTTTTGCAAGATTAGGACCCACTTCTCCAAAGAATTTATTAAATTTATTTACTATTGTGTAATTCACATATATCTTTATTATCTTTTACAAAATAGTTAGGAAAATCTGTCTTTATTACACTGTGTATTATTCCCCATGTAGCCTTAATATTTTTACTAAATTTATTTAATAATTCACCAAAGAATTGTTTTTTTTGTTTTCTTATTATCCATACCAGCTCATTTTATATGTCTTATACCTATCCTTTGCCTCTTTTGCTCTTATTTTTTGTGATGAATTACCCATAATGCACTGCCATCTTTACTCTGAGACTGAGCAATTGTGACAAACAGAATGCACAGCTCTATAACAAGTTTTCACACTAAATGTACATTCATTTTTATTCTTCATTGAATTAAATGTGCTACTGATAATACTTTATGTTATGTGACTTTAACAATGTCAAATTAAGTTAACAATATCACATTTGGAAGTAATTTGATCATTTTATGATGCATATAGTCTGAAAAATACCAGGCGGATTTTCACATATTTCATTGATATTAATAGTCTTGCAATTTGATGTTTAAAATAGATATTTGCCAAGGGCTCCTATGCTAAAATTCAGCAACTGACCCTAAGGAATTATCCTGCAAAAAATGGCGCTTTTATCCGCAATTGCACAACCCTTTCACTGAGCCACCGGACTAAGAGGGATAGAGCCCAGTGTGGCAGATCCCCCTGGCAGTCTAAGCCTATTGCATCTTAACTATGTGTCTAAACTATGGACTATGAGCTGGTCCCTAACTGTAAGCTTTATCACAGAGGAATGTTTTAATTCTAACCTTAAAGGTACAGAGGGTGTCTGCCTCCTGAACCGTGGTCGGTAAATGGTTCCAGAGAAGAGGAGCCTGATAACTGAAGGCTCTACCTCCCAGACTACTTCTAGAGACTGATGGCACCACGAGCAGGCCAGCATTTTGGGAGCGTAATGTTCTAGAGGGGTTGTACGGCACTACAGGCTCTTTGAGATAAACTGGTGCCTGTCCACTGAGAGCTTTATAGCTGAGAAGAAGAATCTTGAATTCTATTCTATATTTAATGGGAAGCCAATGCAGAGAAGCTAATACAAGAGTAATGTGGTCTCTTCTCCTAGTTCTAGTCAGTACATGTGCTGCAGCATTTTGAACCAGCTGAAGCATCTTAAGTGACTTACTTGAGTATGGGCACATGACAAGATGGTCATTGTTGTAGAGCTTTTTTTTTTTTCTTTGCTCCTACTCTCTGTTCAACATGCAGGAGAACTAATAGGAATATTGCTTTGGGTGGTTATTGAAGGTGGCTGTCAGGCAAGAAGGACCAATAACAAAAGAAAACAAGACAAAAAAAACTAAAAATACATGGTTATGATAAGTTTAAAAGGGTTGCCAAATTGAACCCTGTTGTTTTATTGTTTGTGTAGTTGATTTGGTAAGTTTTTCCATAGTCAGAGAGAAGGTTTTTCAGTGTATAACGTCTATGGCTTGTTTTGATTTCCAGCTCATGAGGATAGTTTTCTTAGTGATAGTTAGCACTATGAGAAGTGATTTATTTATTTTCATAGTATGGTTGAATAATGATAAATCCCCTAGCAGGCAGAGAGAGGGGGACCTGGCGTGAAGATAAATGTCTGGAGTGTCTTGGGAGCAGTGAGTACAAGTGTCAGATTGTGCTATACCCATGTTAAACATCCTGTGCCCTGTGAAGTGAACCCTGTGGATGATTTTGTACTGTATTAGTTGTATGTTTTTGTTGGTACTCACAGAAAGGTGTTTTCACAGATTATGTTCCAGAAGTCAGCATTGGGGGACAAGGCCAGGTCCTATTCCCATTTACTGATGGTAATGCAAATTAATTTGTCTGAGTGAGAAATTATTTTATAGATTTTGGACAGTGTTTTTTTATAAGGGTGATTTTAGTTAGGCTCAAAGTTAAGGCGGGTAAGTAGAGGTTTGCACAGATTATATTTAGCTTAGACTTAATGGCAGATTTAAGTTGAAGATTTTCAAGAAAATGGTTTTCCCCAATGCTGAACTCCTGGACCAGATTGAAGAATGGCAGCAAAGTGTTACTGAAAATGTGTCTGAGGTGAGTGATGCTCTTCTCAGTCCATGCATGGAAGTTAATTGATTTTTTGTTCATTTGGATGTCAGGGTTGTTCCAAATCGGCGTGTATTCTGACAGTGCAAAAGCGGAGTTTGTGATTTTGTGGACTTTCTACCAGGCTGTCAGAACTGTTGATATGGCTAGACTTTTAAAACATGGATGGAGTTTAACTGATTGACTTAAATGCTAACTCTGAAATATTTATATCTTTACAAAATGTTTTTTTTTTTATGTCTATCAATGTGTTGCATTGTTGGCTATTGTGAATCCATTTGAGAATATACTGAAGATGGTTCGCTTAAAAGTAATGGTAGAATTGTGGGGCTTCTAAGCCTCCAAGATGTTTGGATTTCTGCAATGTGGTTAATTTAATCCTTGCCTGTTTATTTTTCCAATAATATTTTGAAACAATGGAATCTGGTGATCTGAACCAAGTAAGAGTGGGTTGAATTGGAATAATTAAAAATAAGTAATTTATTTTGGGTAGTATTGACATTTTGATAGTAGCTATCCTGCCTGTATGAGATATTGGTAAATTCATCCATTGTTCGAGGTCATCAGTTATTGTTTTCAACAGGGGTGGTCCTTCCTCCTTCTGTGTCAGTGCACAGAAGGAGGAAGGACCAGGGTTAGGTACAAATTGTATACAAAAGGAAACAAACTAAATAAAAACAGACAAAAACAAGACATAGATAAAGTCAAAACATACAGATATGAACAAAAACAAAACAAAATAAAACACATATACAAACAAAACCGGATAAACAAGCATCGATACATGAACAGTGATAAGTTAAGTGTTAGGCAACATATTCAACTCAAAACAAAGAGGCACTGTCCTGAGGGGTATTTCACAAAACCTACATTGTGGATTAAGCCGGGATTTTCTAGTTATCCTGGATGAATTTAGCTGTGATTTGGTTTCACGAAAGTTGAGGCACATAAGTAACCATGGAGATTTATTCTGAGCAGCTAGCCTGCTCCTGACCAGGCTAACAGGCAGGCTTAACTAATCCTGCTGTTCAGTCAGCAGCGCTCTCCTCTGAAGTTAGCATGTTTCTGACTGTTATCATAATGATAATGACTTTAAGAGTATGTTAATAATACATTTCCTTTAAAAATGCTTTTCAAAGAACTCAGAGACAGTTTAAAATGAGGATGAAAAAAAAATAGGATTTAAACCAAAAGCAAACAGAAATCACGAGTAAGGTAAGCAAATTATTAAGATATCTAATATTTTCTTCTATTTTGTTTAAGGTTTTTTACTAATTTATACAAATTAGTTTTGTTTAGATTTTTAACAGCAAGGATCAATAGTCTGGAGACTTTTAATTATACTTTAATTAGAAAAGGAATATTTTACAATAATTAAAGTACATTATAAAACATCCTCAGTTCCCTCTATTAGAAAATGAGATTTAATTTACACTTTAACAGACAAAGAAGATTACATAAAAATGAACCTGACACCACTATACAAAACAGAACAAAACCCTGTGTTCATATTTCATCATATTTAATTAACATGATGTTTTTTAGTTCACACTATGTTATCATTATTTATTACTTAACAAATCTTTTTTTGCCATAGCTTTGAGTCTCTTCTCTCACATACAATAGTAAAAAGAACATCAGCATCATCGGTTGTAATTGCAAAAAAATAAGTAAAATTCAGGCATCTTTTGCTTCTCTTAACACTCATAAAATAACAATTATCTTAAAAAAAAAGTCCTTCTGAAGATTTATTAGAGGATATTAGTTTAATCCATGTTTTAGTTTTACCAAACAGCACGTTAAAATATTCTGCAGTTTAGAAGACAACAGGTTATAAAGTGAGACAAATGAATGAGCTTCAAAAGTTTTACATCTTTTAAAGAATGATTATATGATACACAAATATATTTTTAATGCTTAAAATGGTCCAAATGCCAGAAAGTCCTTTTAAAGATATAGTTTCATTCACCATTTATCCTATAATTTAAAATTAAGAGTGTTTTCTCCGCTGTTTGGAACTTATTTATGTCTTCAAACAACATAAATGGACTGTAATAATTATAAGTCATGTATTCAAAAAATGTATGTACCATCATATCTATTAAAAAATTTGCTGAGAAACTGGGCGGTGAACAGGGCTCAATCTGATAACTTTTCATTCAGCCCCCAAAGTTCTAGGCCCTGTACTTTATCAGTATATGCGTACATATACTTTTGTGTGTGTATATAAATATATGTATAGAGAGAGAGAGAGAGATAAATAAATTTTAAGCTTATGTGTATAAATGTACACGTTTGCGAACGTCATGAAACTCCTCATAATCATTAGGACGCTTCCTTTCTTCCTTTCATTATAGGCTGTATTTAATTGTCATGCTAATGTATGATCTTTCATCACTCATTGGTTCTTTTCAAAGATTAGTATGTATGTATGAATTTGGGCTGTAAATACTCTTTGACTGGTTAGTGGATGTTTATCTTAGGCTGCTCATGCATTCAGGAGGTCTGTTTTTATCTGCCACATTCTCACTCCTTATTACAGCGGATGTATTTCTTTTTTTAAGGACATTTGATGTGTTTGACTTCCTGATAAGTTTCCATTTGAAGCTGTTTTTTCATTTGGAGCGAAGTATGTGCATGCGTCTTCCCTGTTTCGAGCAGTAAATCTGTGATCTACCTTGCAGTCTTTTGAAGAAAGCCGTGAACGCACAGTTATCCAAAATAGTTTCATCTGGCTTGACCAAGCTGCTCCTTCTCAGCCTGGATTGGCCTTCGTGAAACACATTAAACCAGCGTGCTCAGAAGGGACTTGGTCAAGCCTGGCTTTAGTTGGTTGTCCTGGGGGGTATTCCAGCAAGCTGGCTTAGCTCAAGGCCTGGCTTATTTCAGTCAGCTTATCTAACTTTAGTGAGAGTTTGGTTCGACTAACGAGACTTAGGGCTAGCGTGACTTGGTAACCATGGTAAATCAGCCAGAGCGACAAGCCTGGTCCCGGGCAGGCTTACGGTCAAGCTTACCTTAGCTGCGTCTCAGAGAAGGTCCGACGGGCTTCCGAAAGACGCCTTGTGAACTGCATGTCTCACATTAAATTTATCTTCATCTGTAATAAATGATGTTCTTGTTCAGAAATATAAATTGAGACCTTTTTTAAACAACACCGGAATAACCGTGAATCAAGACATGTCAGATACTATACTATTTGCTATCCATACTAGAAAGTATTTTCTGTGGAATTTGTTAACATTGTACTTGATGGATCCAGTCTTGCCAGTGTCAGAAGCTGATCTATTTCTGCATCTTATATTAATTTCATATTAGACTGCTTCAGTGCTGCTTTAATCTCTCTACTGTAATAATACTGTTGTCAGCCATTTCTAATCCTGACAAAATATATCTGTGTAGTTTCTCATTCATCCTCAGTAGTTATCACAGTGCACCAGAGTGGAATTAAGACATCCAGGGGGGTATTCTACGAAGCTGGCCAACAAAAGCTGGGCTATCGCCGGTAAGCATGGCTTAAATAAGCGGCCACTTTAATCTCAGCTGCAACTCGTTCCACTAACAGGGCTCGGCGCGCGCGTCCGGGGTAGATAAAAAGCCCCGACGTGTCGATTGTCAAAATGACGAGATCATGTCAAAACCAAGAGCGGAGACGTTTTCCTAAGTGGAGCAAAAACTTCTCATGGAGTTGTGTGAGGACTACAAGGGGAAAATCCCAAATAAGGGCAACACGGTTGCAATTACTAAAGCCAGAGACGCTGCCTGGCAAAGCATTGCCGACCGGTTAAATGCATGAATAATTGTATTTTTTTTGTTTTTAATGAAGCACTTAGCCTATGCATACACACACACACGTCTGAAAATTTAGATTTTCAGAGCCCATGTTTTTGAACACTGATTAGGGATAACCCACAACTGCAATGATTGTCTAATTAATCTGTAATGTTTTAGTGGGTGAAATAGTCTTGACGTCTTCGTTTTTGATGCATTTTAACAGGAGTAATTTAAACAGTGGAAAAGGACAGGGCAGCAGGTCAAGATTAAATTCAAAAATATTTTACAAAGTGGTAAGCTGCCTCTTTTCACATGTAAAATTCGTTAGAACAGCACCACCTGAAGCTCCTCACACTACTGTGGCCCAGAGGAGATCGATCTTGATGAAATTAAAGTTGTTCAAAACCTGTTGATGAAGTTGATTTCTTTATATATATATATGTATATATGTGTACATATATATGTGTGTGTGTGTGTGTGTGTGTGTGTGTGTATATATATATATATGTATATATATGTGTGTGTGTGTGTGTGTGTGTGTATGTATATATGTATGTGTATTTATATATATATATATATATACACACACACACACACACACACACACACATATATATATTTACGTGTGTGTATATGTATATATACTTTGTCTCTTTTTTACAGCCTGGAAAGTTTTTATTTGGCCTCTTTGGAGATCTTCACTTTGGCTGTGAATTTAATGTGGAGACCAGACTGACAAAAGCAATGTGATGTAAAACATCTGATGTAAAACATCTGATAGATTATACAACGAATTTAAAAGTTATATGGATCCCATAACAAAGCACACATTAGATCTATGGTTTAAATATTGAACAAGAATAAGATCCAGAAAGAAAAAAATAGGCTAAAATGGGTAGCTTGTAATAGAAATTTTAAACCTGCAGAATACGACCAAAGATTTAAACAATGGGTAACAAAAGGAGTAACAGCTTGATGTATGTTGGAAAAAAATGGGGAACTGGAGAGTTTGAAAATCTTAGAAGAAAGTATGACTTAGGAATACTCGAATTCTTCAGATATTTTCAATTAAGTGACTATAACAAAAAAGAAATCAAAGCAGATTCTTCCAAGGAGGTAAATGGAGTCATTCAAGTCATGATGAAAGCGTATCAGGAAAGCAACATCAGAATAATTCCAGTACTATATCAAGGGCTGATCAATAATGACAAACATTCAACCAAACATATCAAGGTGAAATGGGAGAAAGAACTTAATATAGTCATTTTAGAAGAAGATTGGCATGATATGTGGAAGACACACCATTCATCTGCTAGCTCTCACACATGGAGAGAATTTGCATTAAGAATCAGAAGAATTCAATTCTTTATGAGACTGAAATTGAAAAGTAAACAACTACAACGTCCTCAGAAGTGTTGTTGAGAGTGTGGGTGTTTTGAGGTTGACCATACCCATGTTTTTTCGGAAATGCCAAAAAATTACTGTATTTTGGGAAACAGTTTGTAATGTGAAAAAAAAATACTAGGATATGAGGTCCCCAAGAGTTGCTTGGTACTTTAGCTGTGCAAGTTCTGTGTCAAAACCTTTGATGCTAAGGATTCATATTTGATCAAAATACTGTTAGTAGCATGTAAGAAAACTACTACAAGAAATTGGGGTAAGGAAGCACCACCTATGAAGGACCAATGGATAGTGATTGTGGATGATTTTTTTTTTTAATGGGAAAGTTGACCCACAGGAATCACAACTAGAGGGAAATGGAAAAAGTGGACTCTGTACAAGGCTCAGAACGACAGCATTGGATAAGAACAATAACTGACAGATGTGGTAACCTTATAAACTGTTAAAACATGAAGCAGTGCTCTTTTGATTTCATGTTTCTGTTTATTTCTTTTTTGTGTTGTAACAGAAAAATATGTTAGTAAAGATTTAAGTAAAAAAAAAAAACATCTGTACAGTATGTGAGATGTCACTTTAAATGAGGCTAAGATGAAACAGTGGGTAATGATGATGTCTTTTTTTCTTAGTAAATACTGAATGAGCTCGTAAGGCTCGTAACTTCAGCGCGGTAATGGCAGCTAAGATAACATAAATATAACTAGAAAAGTATGGAGCCAAAACACTGACAGTAAGAGGAGAGCGGAGAGGAGAGCGGCCTCTGTCGGCCTCCAACAACACTGTTCTCCCTGTGGCTGTGATCGACACTGAGACCAATGGATGCAAGTTCACCTGAACTCACAAACTGCCATAAAGCCTGTTTTTTTCAGTTGGTATTTTTCACATAGAACCTTGTGGCGTTAAAATCACCTTATGCTTCATGTCATGCTAATTTAGCAATCGTGCTAATGTTCGCTAAGCTAACTGATGTAAAAGTGCTTTGAGTCTTTACTACAGACATAAACACTGACAGGAGGGATTCTTCATCACCTCAAACATTATTTCACGGGGCGTCCTCCCAAATACACTTTAGGGGAAACACTGTGATATACTCAACTCCAACTTGTAAACTGCGGCACCCTGAGGTGCCCTTCCCTCTGACTGACTACAGTCCATCTGTGAATTCCAATTCAAGAAATAATTGCTTTAACATCAATATATCATGTAGGTTTGTTAAGTCGCGATGAAATAATGTTTTTTGGTGATGAAGAATCCCTCCTGTCAGACCAACATTCATCATTCAATCATTGAAAATACGTAAAGAAAAGAAAAACATTACAAGTATGAGTAATATTGGTACCAACAAGACATTGTAAGACATTTTTTTACACAACAATGAGAATGTACCATTCAACTGTGAATTTGCAACCAAATCATATCATTTTATGTCAAACAACTTTGTGTCCCCTCTCCTATTTGGAATGTTGTTTTCATTTTGTTTCTGATCTGTTGGTTCTTCTCACAGGTTATCCCCCCTAAGGGCTGGAAACCAAG
Organism: Cetoscarus ocellatus; assembly: GCA_037902135.1. Classification (NCBI taxonomy): domain Eukaryota; kingdom Metazoa; phylum Chordata; class Actinopteri; order Labriformes; family Labridae; genus Cetoscarus; species Cetoscarus ocellatus. The sequence goes on from JBAMNC010001447.1 coordinate 1,835,849, forward strand.
GCAGTCGTATGATGATATTGAGGACCTGGTTATTCCTGCTCCTATTCAGCAGGTGGTGACTGGTCAATCAGGACTCTTCACACAGTACAACATCCAAAAGAAGCCAATGACTGTCCATGAGTTCCGAGAGACCTCTAATATGGACAAGTGAGTTTAATGATCAACCTTTCACAAGAAAAGAAGTGGCATTTTTACAATAGCTGCAAGAATATTTAAGCAGACAGCAGGGCTTACAGTCAGAGGCCTGTCACATGAATGGTCAAACAAAAGACTTAACCTTTGTATGTTTCTAACTGGTATATCAAATATTTCACATCTTAGATTCTGCAGCCCAAAATATGTGGATTATGATGAACTGGAGAAAAAGTTTTGGAGGAACCTAACCTTTAACCCTCCCCTTTATGGGGCTGATGTCAGAGGAACGCTGTATGATCCAGTGAGTTGTAAAGAGGAGAGAGCATTGAGGCCATAGTATTATTAAACAGACCTTTTAATTTGCTACTCAATCATCTTTGCTAAGAACTTTTTTACTAGACCTGTGATATTAAAATTTCACAACGCTTTCATTTTGACTTACAGCCTCTGTTGTATCCCCCCTTTGCAGGATGTGACTGAGTGGAATATTGGCCATCTCAACACTATTCTGGACACTGTGGAAAATGAAAGTGGAATCAAGATCGAAGGACTCAACACACCATATTTATATTTTGGGATGTGGAAGAGTGCCTTTGCGTGGCACACAGAAGACATGGATCTGTACAGCATCAATTACCTTCACTTTGGAAAGCCAAAGTCCTGGTAAAGGCCCTGTCATATCCAGAAACTGCTTACAGATGACTTTTATCCTCAGGTTATGACACTGGAGCTTTTTACTGCTTCAGTTTTTCTGAAGCATATGTTGTGGATTCACAAACATCTTAGTGTATGAAAAAAAAAGAGAGCCCACATCTCAATCACTGTTTTCCATGGTGGAAATATTTGGCCTTACATAGGTACATGTGCTATAAGCAGATCAGAAGACTTACTACAATAGGGACAACTGAGACACTGACAAAAACAGGTTTTTATTTGTCTCCTATAAAGGCATTGACTGAGATGGGACTGCTCCTGTTTGCTTAAGCTTACTAGTTGTTCCATTTTGAGCTTTTAAGTGATGCCAATTTTTAACCGTACCAAATTTAATTTTATGTATTAGATGAACTGTATGTCATCAATAACAAACCTGTTTCTAACACAGCATATCTGCTGAGGACATACTTAGAAGAAGCAAGGTCATCAGATAACAAACAGTAGTTTGTTAGTAAATAATAAAACACAATAAAAAAAGTAGTAAAGCTTTAGAGTATGGCAACTAGAATGGAGGAGAAATTGGGGAGTATCTGAATATGCACTAAACCTTTTTCATTGGAATATTCACACATCACTGCAAATGGAGTGGAAAGAGCATGGCTGTCATTAGTTAATACTGATAGACAACTCATATGGAAACTTCAATCCAATGATGCGTAAATGGTCTGCGAATGACTCGGTATGATCCATGCTGTAAAAGAAGCTTTGAGTTGTCAGATGATCAGAAAAGTACTGCACAATCTGAGGAAAAAATACCATTTATCATATATGTGTGTCTTGCTCATCAGGTATGCTGTTCCTCCGGAGCATGGAAAAAGACTGGAACGACTTGCAAAAGGTGTGGAATGGTTGTTGGGGAACTCCAAAATGGATAGAAACAACTCTGAATAAACAATTTCTTTCTACCATAGAAACAGACCATGTTCACAGTTAGGCCTTGAATTACAGTGTTCCTTGCAAAAACTTGGACTTCCAAGTGTAATTTACCCTTTTTAGAAATCAATTTTCCATCCAGCTATCAGCAAAACTATTAGCAAGCCCTTTTTAAAACTTGACTGAATATATGCAACCAGACACAGATCTCACTAATGCTCCTGTATTTTCAGGTTTCTTCCCAGGAAGTGCTCAGAGCTGTGAAGCCTTCCTGCGCCACAAGATGACTTTGATCTCACCCTCCATTCTGAAGAAATATGGCATACCATTTGAAAGGGTAGCATGTCTTTTCTTTGGATTACCATCAGAACATATTTGAGAATAGAATGTCTTTTCCTGTATGTACCGTAGAGCAAAGGTCCCAAACCTTTGCTTTAGGGTTTTTAAATACGGTCTAACAGTTCCTTTTATTTTGTGTTGTCTTTATATTCAGGTAACTCAAGAGGCTGGGCAGTTTATTGTGACGTTCCCCTTTGGCTACCATGCTAGTTTTAACCATGGATTCAACTGTACTGAATCAGCCAACTTTGCCACTCAGGGTTGGATTGATTATGGCAAAAAGGCAACACTGGTACACAAAAAACAATCTCTCAACCCATTTACCATTTTCTTACTAGTGTCTGGAAATTTACTCCTATGGAGTCATGACTAGTTTTTAAGGGGCTCCTGGTATAGCTAGACATTTTAATCAAGAAACCAGAGGCCAGACTGACCGAACTGGACTGAATATCTGTATCTAAATACATGTTTACATGTACGCTGGAGTATGCAGACAAATCAAGATGTTATTGTCAATCCAAATAACTGTTCCTAAATAATTGTTTGATAACTTTTTACTGGCAAATATTTGTTTGACAGTTTGTTGGTCTTTGTTTCCTTTCCCAGTGTTTATGCCGCCAAGACATGGTTAAGATCTCCATGGAAATGTTTGTGCGCAAATTTCAACCAGACCGTTACAAACTTTGGAAAGCAGGGAAGGACAGCACTCCCATCGATCACTCAAAACTCACGATGGAGGCTGTTCAGACTCTCACAGACAGGATCAAGCCTTCAAAATGCATTTATAGTGAATCCGGATCCGAGGTGCTAACTACTCCTGTGCAGGAGGAAAAAAGGTCTGGTATTGCTTTTATTACAAATATATTTTGTGGTTACTATGGTGTCATTCTGGAGTATGGGCCTCACTAGTAAATAAATGATTAGTTGTTTAATTCCTATGAATTAAAAAAAAATATATTTATATTTATATATATATATATATATATATATATATATATATATATATATATATATATATATATATATATATATATATATATATATATACATATATATATAAGATATATATATATATTATATATGTATATTTATATATATATGTACATTTATATATATTTATATATATATGTGTGTGTGTGTATATATGTATATATGTGTATATATATGTATATTTATGTATACGTATATATATATATGTATATTTATATATATATACATATATATATATATATAAAATGAAGTTGCTGTGAACTACAAAAGAGGATGCAGTGCCACAGTTTCGTCAAAAATATTGTTCAAAGTATAGTGCTGTTGTTAAGATGAAAGAATAAAAATTAAAATTAAGCATACTTCTCAGTCTTAATACCCTTGCCATCTGTTGCATACAATGGCTATACCAATATTGACATACATTTTTCTGTAATTTAATTATTGGTTTATGTTGACCTTGTCATAGAAATGACAACTTTACACTGATATTTAAAATTCAAGTGGACAGGGTAGTTGACATAATATATGTGTGTGTATTGTGGTTAACAAATTTATTAGACCACCTGTGATAAAAATGAGAAAACATAAAATATTTTAGAAATCTTTCAAAAACTTGTTTGAAACTAAAAATTTTATTGTTATTGGAAATAGAGTATATTTTGAATAGGACTGAGGAATTTTAAACTGAGTTTACATTTTTTACCTAAATTAAAGCTTGCTCACTGGCTTATCTGAGAAATCAGATATTATTAAGCAGAAAATTCAACCACTAGAGCTATTTTTTTGTTCATGGATTTAAGTGCGTAACCATAATTTGACACCTTAATAAAGAAATGATAATATTCTTGCCAGCTGCGTAAAACAAGCCTTGTGCTGTCACCTACTGTACTCAAACACCTCCTGTAGTTACGTTTAGCCTCACCTCAAAACCACAGACAATCCTGTGTCTTTTGAAAGACTAGATGGTAAAAAATTCCAAGGATGGCATGCAATATAACTACATGGCTTTTAGCTATGGCTTTGTTATCAGTGTTTCCGTGTTAGTACTGCTTGACCAGAAGTGTCTCCTATGCTCCAGTCTGAAGCCTCATCTAGGGCCAAAGTGTCAGCCTGAAGCATTTGAAGGGTCCGAAGACTTAAAACCTGAGCTCATCGTAATGGGAAATGTGGAAGTGGAGCCAAAGACGGCCAAGTTGATTGATATGGACTCTGGGACCAAAGTCACATATGTCCCTGATAAAGGTACCTCACAATGGATCTTTGTGGTTTTTGGTTTTGTGTTGAGTTAAGAAATTTAAGGCTATGTGTAGAAACCACAAGACTGTAGAAAGCATTAAATGAAGTTTGTGTAATTTCAGCTGTTTGGTCAGGGTAGAAAGCTGTTGAAGCTTATGTGTGGCAGCAAAGCTTTGTCGGACTAACTTTCAGCCATCCTGGTAACAGGGCCCACCATCATGGTAGCCATGTCCACCATTTAAGGAATCAGTCATAACAATTCCCTCATCAGTTCCATTTGTTCTGGATACTTTGCACTTCAGGGTAGTCATGCTCTAATTAGAGGCAAAAAGAAGAAACGACGGCAAAGAAGTCAGCTATTATTTATGTATTTATTTCATTTGTTTTTTTAATTTATGTATGTTTTTAAGTTGTGTGTTGATGTCTCTGTATGGATATATTTATATACATATATATAATTTTCCATGTAACATTGGATTTATGTTGTCCTAGATGAAGTCTTACAGTTGTTTGAGATGAACCAAAAAAGATGCCATAGTACAGATCATGGTTTTGCTTTTCTTTCAGACACAGTAAGAGTCAAGCTAAAGTCGAAGCAGGACAGAGACAATAGGCTGCTGAGCAAATCTCAATTTAAAGTTGGCACAAACAAAAGTCTTACCAGACAATGTCCTTCAAAAAAAGAGAAGAACAGTATGTCTTTGAATGTCTCTCTGTCAAAGACCACTGAGAATACAGACATGGCTGTTTGCTCTGAGCTGCCAGGTAGCAGTGGGGAGCAAAATCTTGGCAGCAGCTGCAGCCAGACACAGAAACTGTTTCAGAGGACTTTGAGTCCTGCAGATGTGCTGCATGTTCACAGCTATGCCAAAGGAGACTATGGAGAGGGTGAAGTCCCAACAAAGGAGGACAAGAAGAATGAGGGCACTGACTGCGAGGTGGAGAAAGACAACAGACACACTGGCAAAACAGTGAGTACACAGAGTTTGACCACATTTACAATGAAACTTCTGCTTCTGTTAATCGATCATGACGATATTTCTGATTTGTGATCATAGCTGCTGTAACTCAAGAATGGGGCAAGTTTTATACAACAACATCCAAATGTCAATAATACAGTAAAATCTATAACATATGCAATGGATTTTTAAGCAATGATGGACAGAAAAACGCAACTATGTTAAAAGTAATTGAAGCATCAATTTTGCCTTAACTAAATTTTTAAAAAAAAGACAATTCTGAAAATGCCATCACTCAATACAGCAGGAACATCTGGCCGGTGAGGGAGGCAGACATAAGTGTGCTGCTGTTATTCTCTGATTAAGAAGGGTGCTGAGGTGCTATTTACAGCTGTTGTAGCTGGCTTATCGAAGAAGTCACGGTGATTAGTATCTCCTGTGACTGACATACGTAATATTATCAAGTACCTCATAGAGCACCACTTCAAAGCTGCTAAACGATCCTGTTAAGGGCCAGATCTACTTAGATCCCAAATGACTTACCCAAAATTGCGTGTGCCGACAAAAAAATTGCACGTACCACTAGTCGGGCGTGTTAGTCGCCCTCTTTAAAGGAGGATTCTGCGTGTGTTACCAGCTGTCACCATGGAGAGTTTTGGAGAGCAGAGTGACTGTAAATGAAAAATGAAGTTTGAAGCCATGGAGTTAGAGGCAAATGAACACACTGGTGAAGACATCTCATGGCGTGGCTCCTATATATGATTGGCTCCAAATCAGCCCTTAGGTCATCCAGCAGCTCGAAATGGCTTTGCTGGATAGACGGTATGTCATTGCGCCTATGCCTCCTTCTCCCCACAATGACTTCAGCCCTCTGTGCATAATGCTGTGCCTGTTTGCACCTGCCTTTCAAACATGCTAAATATAGACGCAAAAACACCGAACGCAATCAGTTTGAGGTTTGATAAATCACATTTGCATCTCCTCCTCCTCCCAGTATTTTGCGCGTTCTGATAATCTGCATGTATTCTGCATATTCATGAAGGCAAAGACACTAAATGGATTGCACGTGCTATTTTGCTTATTTGACAGACGTTTGCACATGTTTTTATACACGCAACCCTTTAGTAGATCCGGCCCTAAGTCTTTAGAACCAAAGTGGATAAATGGTTAAGAGTAGAGGGTTATGTAAAACCAGGTAAAGCATAAGAATTCTCAGATGGCAACAGGGAATGATTCTGAAAAGAAGTGTTTGTCCAACAGGATACAGAGGAAGTCACTCATGAAGGAAGGCTGAAACATGATTTAGGGCAGCTTCCAGGCCACCACCCTCTCATAAAGGATGGCATGAGTGATGAAGGTTTGTCAAATAAACTGTAACTCAAGTATTGCTACACCATTCATTTTATCAGGTGATATGTAGTTGAGGCCTCTGATATCCTTCCTCTTGTTTTTTTTTAAGCTAAATGTGTATGCTCACTTTGCTGTTATATTTCTGTACCAGAGGCTCCTCAAGAGGTCCTTCCAGTAGATGAAGCAGGTATTGAAGGGGAAAGCTGGGCTGAACCTTTAGCTCACCTGTGGCAAAGAGGACCTCCCAACTTGAACAAAGAGAAGGAGTACAACCAGCTCATGGGCTCTAAGCCTCCCTACTGCTCCATCTGCATGTTATTCTACACATACCAGCAGGTAACCTGCTTAAGGGCTGACTTCTCTTCACATCTGCAATGAGTTGATAATGTAAATGTACCTTTGCAACTCATATATGTTAGTTTTATTGTTGTTTGGGTATGAAATATATTTCATTTTATACATTTATAATATCGTACAAATAAAATGAATCAACAAAACTTTTAATCATAATGTTGAGTCCATTTACCATATACAATGTATGCTGTCCGTCCCACAGTGTTGGTTTCATTATTAAGATTAGACTTTTTAAGTCAGTTTATGTCAGAAAAGCACACTTAAAAGTTTGCCCTTTAAATTTACATTATTATACTTATGGTCTCCTATTGAAAGAAAAGGTCAACTCAAGTACTGTTTGGGAGATGATTTGATTTTTTTCATTTTAAGTGTATAAGAATCTAGACAGTGAATGTTTGCTTTGATTTTCATCAGAATTAAACTTATTTTTACTAATTAAATGTAAACTACCCTCATGCAAGATTACTATTGTAGTGACAATTAATGTCAAATCATGTAATGGGGAAACTCAATTCTAGGGCCCGACCGATATATCGGCCGGCCGATTAAATCGGCCGATTTTAGCCCTTTTCAAAGTATTCAACATCCGCCAAAGTTTTGCCAATTTAACCCCGATATATTCTTAATTTCTCATAACACAGTAAACACTGTTCGGCGTCCAAGCTGCGCAGAATGATGATGTTGCGAAAGATGGCGGCGCGTTGTTAAAGCGGCTCTGAGCTCTGCTGTGTGTATGGATGATGGAGTGTATGGGGCAAAACTCACCTACAGTCACACAGAGTTGCTGAATGTTGTTTTTGCCTGCAAGTCCGACATAACGACCGACTTTCAGCGCTCTCACAGTATACCGCTGTACATAGCGAGAGCACCAGGCTCTCTGCTCGGCTACAGAAGCAGCCGCCAGACCGACACTGATGATCTGACCAATACCAGATCTGTCATTTCCAAAACTGACAAACTGGACCTTCTGATGGCAGTGGATCGGTTATTTGTGACTGTTCTGTGATGATTATCATGGAAACCTGGCTTCACCTGCTTGTCCCCAACGCTGCAGTTGAGCTAACTAGCTAGCTAGCTAACTATGCTAGCGCTAGCATAGCTCCCTCGGAGCTGTTTGATGTCATCGTGGGTAGCCTTCGTCATAGCTGGGAGCTTTAATCAGGCCTGTTTAAAGAAGTTTGTGCAATATGTGCAGTGTCCCACAAAATATTCTGATTTCCTCACACATATTACCTCATGTTTACAATAAAAAAGTGGTTCTACCTGCACTAAAACCTACTTCTGATACACTAATTAGGACTCTGGGACTGAAAGGCAGATGTGACAGGACAAGAGTTCATAATTCATCTATATATTTACATTTTAAATAAGGTTATTTATTTCATTTTGCAGGAATTGACTGCAGTTTTGCCGACTATTTTATGTTGTACTTGAAAGTTCTTTGCTCTTGAAAGTTGAAGAGGAGAAAAATAAAAGAGGCTTATGAAAAGAATGTTGTTGCTTTCCTCTCACAACGACCTGTTTACAACTTTTTAAAAGTTGTTCTACCTGAACTATAACCTACCTTCTTATTACTTTCATCAACAAGAAGTACAAGATAAAGTGACTCTTTTTAAAGTTTTATAATTAATTTCCCAGAGCTCTAATGCTTTGCATGTTTTTGTACTTGAAAATTCCCCTCTGTTGTTAAAGTTAAACAAATACTTAGTGACAAAGTATTGTAAAATGGTAAAATGTTCTGCCTGTAATTCATATGTTCATTGTTGTAAGTGTTTGTGGTCCATTTTTAAAAAAATGCATTTTACATATATATATTTTTACTTAATCGGCCGATTAATCGGTATTTTTTTCTGCCAAATATCGGTATCGGCATCGGCTTATAAAAAATCCATATTGGTCGGGCCCTACTCAATTCATAACTGCTGCACAGTTATGAATACATAACTGTACAGCAGACACACTAACTTATACAATTAGTTACATAGTAATTTGGCCGTAAATACATAATTACATCAGATTTTATTTTTTACTGAAAAATAGTGATTGTTAAAGTTGTTTTATTAGAGGATTCAAGGAAAGTGCCCCTGTAGTCTGTGAAGTAAAGGTTTAGGTCAGTTATTATGACTCAAAAGACTCAACTGTCCTCTGATGGTTGTGATGCAAACCTAATGTTTCTGTGTGCTACGTTTCAGACTGAATCTGCAAGCAGTCCGGACAGTCCTGTCAAGGTGGTTGGTGGGAGGATAAGAACTAAACCACTGATACCAGAGAAGTGTTTTACCACCACTACTGAGGAGGACTCAGAATGTGAGGAGCAACCTGCCACACCACATCTGGAAGAGGATGGGACCAGTCTACTCATCAGCTGCTCTCAGTGCAGTGTCCGGGTCCACGCCAGTCAGTAAACACAAACTCTTACACTCACACTCTATCGTCGCTATGTTGTTAACCTTCAATCTACATGTTTCATGGTTTTCAATTCAAAATAATGCAATAAGAGCTCACCGTGTAGTTTTTATTTCTTTATACATACATAATATACATTATATATGTATTAACTAATTCATGTTCTCCTGTAAAATTTTATTTTAACTCAGTTTAATGTACTCAAACATATGGTTATACTCAAATGGTTGTCCGGCTCTTTGCAGAAGCTGAGTGAGTAATAGAGGGTGTGTTTTTATTTTAGAGACATAAGGTTTGATAATATATCTTTATGATTGCCCCAAGTGCTGTTACGATCTCCCTCTTCAGTTTATATCATTGAATTGATTAAACAGTCTTGTATTCATGAGGTAAAAATAGAACGTGTTCTGCTGTATGAGACCCCCCAAAACTGACGCTTTGACTCGAAAGCAGAGGAATCAATCCAGTTTTCAGTGAGACTCATTGATGACATGAGACAAACACCTGAGCTCTTAATATCCATAGTGACACTTAAGGCAGTCACATCCCATTTTAGAACTGGGCCTGCAGCGCAGTGTAGAGAGGACATAAGGTGCATACACACCGAACGCGACTTTGGTGACCACTCTCCATGTACAGTCAATGTACAGCCACGATGGGGCAGGGCCCGCCCTCCCACGATGGACACGTCCTGGGCGACCACGTCACTCGTCGCTCAGTCGCCAAAGTTGAAAAATTTACACTCTTCTGGCGATGTCGCGTGTGGCTGTGCGGCAACAGCCAATCAGTGTTGTGTGGGTGTGTGACAGTACCCGTGACAGACAGTTTTCATTCCGGTTCACAGAGTGACAATCCACTTAGACGGACCGCAGAGAACTCACAGAAGATGCTGCAGGGCCATCAGCTGCAGTGTTTTGTGGTTGGTAGGTGAGTGGAAAGGATTCGGTTGGAATAATGTCAGCTAATACATCCTATTATATGATATGATATGATTGCAGTGAAACTCGAGTGGGCGTGACATCACTGAGCAACGGCGATGGGCGATGGTGACCAAAATGAGGTGTTTTAGTGACAAGCGACGCGACTTCAGTGGGCAACCCGATTTCAGTCGCAAAGTCACATTCGGTGTGAATGCAGCTATACTGTGGATCAAAAGGCTCCAAAATACGACAGTAGTGGCTTAAAGAAATATAAATGAACTTAAATAAGCCACTGAGGTGGCGTGCAGGTGAACTGGTCAGATGCATGTTCCAGGATAAACAGTAAAACATTATCCAATGCGTTTTATATATTTGAATCCTTTGAATCCATTTATTTCACAGCTGAAGAAAATTCTCAACACGTTACATCACTGTCCCAAAATCCTTACAACTTACATGACAGCTATTCTGACAAGCTCCCGGCTGACACAGTCGAAAAACTGTTTGCTTCCCTGCAAACACACCTGTAGCTTATCTATATGCTTTTCTGTACTGGTGCGCTCCCCCTAGGTAAAACCCCGGAATTGCATGTAAAACGTGAACACAATGATTTAAATGAAAGATGAACAAAAAAATAGAATTTGGCTCCAACAACGATAAAACCCTCCATTATGGACTGGTTGACCAGAGTGATAATTAGAACTTCCTTTTCTGTAATCTTTATGGCCAAAGTGCTGTCTTGAGGATATTTACTCTTCCTTTTAAGGTCCACAGTTTGTTGGTTCTGCAGCTCTGTAGTCCGAAATTTGATCATTGACCTAAAAACAACAACTTCTTTGTTAGTGTTTCAACCCAACGTCATTAGGCTTATTTATGTCTCAGGGTGTCAGACGTGCAAAAAGTTTGAGACTTCTTTGTACAAAATATGTCTGGGGGACCTGATCTACCTGAAAAAAATGGTTTTGCACATGTTAAGGCCCTCAAACATCCTCAAAATAGGATCAATGCAAAGAATAAATAGGTTCTCGCACAGAGGTTTGTCTGTGTTCTGCATTAACAATTTGCAATCCAATAGGTTTGACAACATCTGCTGCTTCAACAACTTATTTTATTGACAGAATTCTGGCCCGCCCATTGAACTCACGTCCTCAGTTTACCGTTCTACTGTTGGGAGTTATTTTACCAAGACTGTGAACAAGTGTGTTGGTATAAAGAGCTACCATATAAAGTGGTGAGCCTGTCACAGCCTGTGGGTGATGTGGTTACAATGGATGTCAACACTGCAAAGAGTACTCACAATCCCCTTCCTCCATTTTTGACCACAACATCAAAACCAGAGTCAAACGTAAGTTACGGATGTCCCTCATGACAATTAAATGAAAAAGTGTTCATGACTTACTCAAGTTGCCACCAGTTTACATGGTCACTTGCCAAAGCCTCACTGTGTAGTTTGTCCTGGTGAAACTGTATTTTTAATTCAAATGAAAAGTGCTCTCTAGAACCTCAGTTTTTCAAATGTGCACTGCAACCGCTGAACTCTACGTCAGCCAGTATGTGCCTAGAAGCTATATCTTCCCTTTTTTGCTTTTTTTGCCGACAAGGATTCCTCCTCCTGTGGTGTGACATAAGTATGTTCTTGCATTATGAACGAAAGTGCAGTGCAGGCTTTCAGATTTGCGGGGCAGTGGCAGTGTCCCTCTGTGCTGTTCATAGTTTTTATAGACTGAAGGACATGGATGCCTCTGTAGGTCTTACCCATTCTATGTAAATACAGATAAGAAACTTTTTGCTCAGGAGGACAAGTCAGATTGTTGGCAGAGGCAATTTGACACAAATGAGGACATATTTATGACTGTAGACATTGCTTTTAGCTCATAAATTAATTAAAACGCTACACATTGTCCCTTTAAGCCTCAACACTGTCAGAGTAACAAAAGCTCCTCTCGTTCTTGGACTGAGTTTGTTAACTTTCATTTTGTCATTGGCGTCTCAATGATGTAGAAACATTTGACCGCTGATCAACTCCAAATTAAACTGAGACTCACCTTTTTGTCAAGTTAGCTTGTTAACTTGGGTCCTACACTGAATGGTCCAACCAGTGGGCAGTGCATTTCTGGCAATTTGACTGAAATGTGATAAAATAAGGACAACCTTTGATTGATGTGCCTTCCCCAGCTTTACAGTGTTGCACTGTGAACACAAAAAGAACTAAATGAAATATACAACAAAATATCATTGTAGCATCTGAAAAGAAACAAAGCAAATGGAAAGCACCCTTAAGTGCCTGAATCTGGAGTACGTTTTTTAAAGCTTAAAGTTCAATTCCTGCTAGTTTACAGAAGTGGTATGTAGCCCGTTAATGAAAACTGAGTGGTTGTATACTAATAATAACTTTATAATAATAACAACTTTATTTATATAGCACCTTTAAAAACAGATGTTTACAAAGTGCTTTAACAGACAGAACCCAGTACTCTGGGTACAATAAAATCAACAGTCAGGTTAAACAGAGACCAAAGAGTCAGAGGAAAAAGTACAGAGGGTTATGTTAACTAAAGCAACAAAGGGAAGGAAAATAGCAAGCTGGTGAGCTGGAAACAGCTGAAGTAATTTACAACACGTACGGAAGAAGAGCACTGGTGAGGAAGGCATTTCGTTTTATGTACAATTACAAGGAGACAAGACAATAAATAGATCATAGATTTATAGATAGATAGATCAATTTATGACAGTTGATAGTTGACAACATCACATCAGGAAGTCTTGAAGATTCAAAAAAACAAGGCAACTGGACTGTGTAGAGTTTGCCAGTTGCCTTGTTTTTTTGAATCTTCAAAATGACCATGACCTGGATGAATGAGAATCTACACAGACGTATCACACCAGGAAGATGGAAAAGAAAATAGAGGCAGATAGAGGACGAGTAAAAGAGAAAAAATAAATAAATACATAAAATAAAAGAATGAAAATAATAATGATTAAGTGTATTAAAACAAGAAAAGATGGTAAAAACGGGACTAAAACGAAAAACTGGTGAAGAGAGTAAGAACAGAAGAGTTTAAAAATATTTAAATAGGTAATTGTAAAATAGCTATGTAGATAAAATAAATAGCTACACAGATGATAAACAAGTATGTGAGCAATAAAAGGATCATGTAAAGCAAATCTTAAAAAGTGTGTTTTAAGATGTGATTTAAAAGAAGTCACCGATTTAGCTCACCTTATGTCCTCGGCAGGGCGTTCCAAAGTCGAGGAGCTCTGACAGAAAAGGCTGGATCACCTTTAGTCTTCAGCTTCGACTTTGGGACAGCCAAGAGGGCCCCGCCCGAGGATCTGAGGCTGCGGTCTGGCTCATAAGGCGTCAGTAATTCAGAGTTGTAGGTTGGAGCCAGACCAGTAAGGGCTTTAAAAGTGATCAGTAAAATTTTAAAATCAATTCGACAATGTACAGGAAGCCAGTGGAGAGAAGTAAGGACAGGGGTGATGTGATGCCGTCTGTTAAAACCAGTTAAAAGCCTAGTTGCTGCATTCTGGACCAGTTGGAGACAGGAGAGTGATTTGTTATTTGTGTAAATAAGTTATAGTTAAGGTAACCATTCCTGAAGTGGTCTTTTGGCTGATGGTCTAGAAATAGATTTAGGAGGGTAAAATCTGACTATAAGGAAGAAGTCAAGGGAAAAATCAAGTTTTAATCCTGTATTTAGAGTACCTGTGCTTGAAGGTAAATCCATTACAGTTTAAGGAAACACCAACAAATTACTGTAATTTTCAGAAATGTATGAATGTAGAAGGTTATGAAGTCCTTTATGTTAAAAAAAATCAGCCTGGCTGTGGTCTTTAAGAAAGGAATTGAGTTATGTTGCTTTGGGTTATCATTGTTCAATAGATAAAAAATATATCTGCTCTGTGCCCTTATATTTTAGGCTGTTATGGTGTTGAACCAGTGAGTGTGAGTGAGGAGTGGAAATGTGCACCCTGCAAAGCCGGAGCCATGAGTGAGGTTGGTGGTTATGAGGTGGACTTACTATGGGGATGTCAAACATATGGACTTCAGGTTTAATTTGGCCTGTCATAAGGTTTCATCACCTATAAGCAAAGATAGGCGATAGTATTATAAATTAAGCATGACACTTCAAATTGTCTCCTCAGTTGTAAATAAAGCCACAAAAGAAACTAGGGTTGTATCGTCTAAGGCCAGCAAACATGCTGTCCACAACAAGAAAGGTAAATGCAGACAAGTTGAAGACACACACACACTATAAAGCATTAGAAGAATCAAGGCACACACACATGACCGCATGCACTCATATCTGTCACTCGGATCATATCTGTCACTCAGGTCCACATTGTGTGTGCATGCTGCTGGACTACCAGACTAGTTTATGCTCACTCGTGTGTATTTTTTTGTCTAAGGGGGTATTCTGTTGAATCATGGAGTACTCAAGGAAATAAGAAAAGATAGATAATAAAATTACATAAAGAACACAAGAAATAGCCTGCCAGATGATAACGAACAACCTCTATGTCACTGGAGAGAGCAGCACACAATTAACTTATCATAGAGCCTGTTTATACAGTGTATTCACATACAACATTTGGATCTTAATATTTAAAAATAAACCAAAAAATAAACCAAATTTTGTACCCAACACTATTTATCCTGGGATCAGTTGTACTCGTGAAGGCATAAATAGTCTGGCTACCTGCAGGTCTCATTTGAACCTATCCAGCCCCGTCCCCAAATAAGTTTGACACCCCAGTGCAGATTACTTTCTTCCTTCTTTCTGACCTTATTTAAAAAGAAGTCAAGAAGATTTTTTTTAAATAAGGTCATCTCTGTCATTAAGTGTGTATTTTTACTTTGTAGATACTAATTAATAAACATACTCAATGTATTTTATTGAGTGTACAGACAAGATGTGCAGGCAGTGTTTTACATAGGGCTCTCCTGGTGTTCCAATACTTGAGGACACACATAAATATGATGTGACCCCAAAAAGCAAAAAGAGGAATAACATCATATTTAACGGTTTGAATTAAGAGACTTAATTTTTCAAATGGAAACTATCAGTTAGTAGTTAGTAGTTAGTAGTGATACTTTATTTGTTCTGGAGATTATCATGACTGCTAAGAACAGCTATATAACTATCGTGGTTTAAAGTCTTCCATCTCTATTATTTCTGTCATTTTTCTAAACTATTTGTGGGTAATTGTTCAGATTTTTTTTGTCTACAATGCTTATTGTCATTTATATTATTCCTTTGAATTGTTCATTTTGCAGAATTGCTGTTTGTGTCCACTGAGAGGTGGAGCCTTGCAGAAAGCCAACAACAACAAGTAAGTTGATCCACAAAGTTAATGGTAAGAGCATAGTGTGTGTTGTTTTTCTTAGACAAATATACTTTGAAAAAGGTAAAAACTGGTTTAAAGTCTAAAGTGATAAATGTTATGTTAGGCTATAAAATGTTTTCTTGAAAAGAATATCAGAAAGTGTTTGACTGCATCTCAAGGCCGTGGTGGATCAGTGACCAGCATTGTAAAAAGTAGGGTTGTCAAAAAAATAAAAAAATAAATTTATCGATGCATTGTGATGTGGTCCCAAATGAAGATGCATGGATGCAGAGACAGCCATTAATCCTTAAATCTTGCAGAGGCTGCTGCTCAACTTTAGTTTCTGAGGGTACAGGAAGATGAGACTTATAATCACACATTTTTGCTGCAGTTGATCTCAAAAGTAATTTCTAGTTAATAAAAGGAGTTCATATTTATCCAAGTGCTTCTATTTTCATCTAAAAAGTAGCGTGGTACAGTAATATGGAAAATAATGGATACTACTCACTGCGCTGCATTGTGATATCGAAACAATTTGAATCGTTAACAACAATAGTAATAATAATCAAATCAAATATTCTAGATTATGATTAGGATGAGCAACAATGCACAGCTCCAGTAAACTGTACTTTGAAGTTGTCAGATGACTTGAAAAGTCATAGTCATGTTAAAATGACTTTGCTTTTAATAAAAATGTGTGTGTGTGTGTGTGTGTGTGTGTGTGTTATTGATGGGAATTATGTGACAGCTGCCAGATAATCGTGTCTGATGATTCAAGTTATGGCTTATTTTCTTTTTGTTGGCATTTAAAGTCCTGTCCCTGCTAGCCTTGACTTTAGCATGTATATGTTACTGTGGTTTAGTTCACGATTGCCTCATGTTTTGAGATTTAAAGGTCCCATATTATAGGCTTTTGAATTCATTTTGAGTATTTGTCCTTCCTCCCAGCCAACAGAATGGGATAGTAGACAACAAAACCTGTATTTAGCAGGCTGCATGAGGGTAAACTCATGGCATTTGGCGAACTGTTGAGTCTGTGGATATACTGTTACATTACAGTATATTTTCATTTCCATAAGCCTAACCTGATTTGTCTACCTGAGTATCCCCCCCAACCACCCCCCTCCCTGCTGGAGAAATTTCTGTGTGTAGTATCGCCATATTGTTTATATTCTTAGCGAGAGATCGGCATGCACCATGTCTAGACCCAAAACCTGTCACTGCTTAGTTGTTGGCTGTAAACAGCCGCATATATCTTAACATATAGGCTACCAGCCTCAGAGGACCAAAGGGCCCAGTGGATTAATTTTATTTCTGAAGGGAATGAGCAGCTACAGTCGGCTAAAACCTGTATGTGTGTGTCAGTCACTTCACGTCCGACTGCTTCTTCAACTTCAGTCAGTTCAACACAGGACTGGGAACTAGGCTTTTCCTAATCCAGACTCAGTACCAACAATCCATCGCCAAACCTGATGATGGAAATGTGAGTATTTTAATGCTGTGTAGTATTTATTTTGCTCATTGCTACGAGCTAATGCTAACAGCTGGGGGAAGTGAACTAGAGGTAACTGCACAACATGTTCATCAGTGTTCACGTTACTTGCTGAAAGTCTGAAGGATAAACTTCAATGTATGAGCATTCTTACATTAGTCAAGAGGAGTTTAACAGTTAGCTGAATATAACCAGTCCTTTACCCACTCCATTACCTTTCCGTTTCTTCTAATGTTAGCCCGGAAGGTAGGCTAAGTTGCAGCTGTCCCTCTGTAGTTCAGGACTGTAAGCGGTGCGTGGCTGGAGCGCCTGCTTCACTCAAGTTACGCTGCAGGTCTATCGTGAATTGCCGTGTGCACGCCGCTCTGCTCTGGCTCATTAGCATATGAAGGCGACCGCCCTCAAAACCAGCCGTTCTCGACAAAGGGGTTATGTGAGAGTGGGAAGAATGCAGCTGTGCTTTATTCAAAGGCTTTTTGACCAAAGCATGTTACTAACGTTTCATGAAGACATCAAGGATCCATGTAAAACTGCAGAAAAGGAGCAAAATATGGGACCTTTAAATGTTTTTGCTTTTATGACATTGCTAAAATTACAGTCAGACAGAGAACAATTTCTAAATGCTATTTGTCAAATAGCATTAAGTTGTTTAAATATGTATATTTTCACATATGCATTCCAAAAAAATTCAAGACATTTTTATGTGTGCATATGTGAATTCGGCTTATTGTTGTGTTTACACAACTTAAATTACCAGTTTAAAACCCTTTGCACAGTATGTGTCGACAGTGTAGCATTTAGCAGGATCAGCTTATGGATTATTGCATTATTTAGTCAGTCTATTCATGCATAGCTCATAGTTCAGAAGTGAACTACAATGAAGCCCAAGTAAAAGAATAAGAATACAGTATTACTCTAAATATCACAATACAACAAAATTAAGGAATCAAGTATGAATATGGTGCTGGTTTAGTTATCTGGCATATCATGCCTTTACTGGTTAACATTATTTTATTTTATATAGCTAACATTGCAAAATGTTAAGTTTATTAGATAAGATTAGATTTTTTTTTTTGTAAAGATACATCTTCCGATGCTAGCTAGGGCACATCATCAGTGATGTATCCTGAGGTCACTGGGTGTTTTGGGTCTTACGAACATCAGACCATAGCGGCTTTTAGTTCTCTGAAGAAAAGTACCTAGATATGTGGTGTTCTTCATCTCTCTGTTCCTCGCGTCAGAACTGGACTGGGGAAGAGAGCGTTCAGTTTTGCTGCCCCCACAGCGTGGAACTCTTTACAGACTGAACTGAAGCTCACAGAGCTGATCTCACTTGGAGCCTTTCGGTCCATGCTGTTGGATAAACAGCGTGAAACCATTGAACAGTGCCTGTGTTTCTGAATTGTTATTTATGTCTAATAGCTTCTGCACTTTACTGCAAGACTCCCTGCACTCACAAAAAATGTGTATTCTAAATTATTGTATATTATCACTTACCAATATGTTTTTACCATGATGTGTGCTGCTGACCTCTTGGCCAGGTCACCCTTGTGAAAGAAATCTTGATCTCAATGGGTTTTTATCTGGTTAAATATAGGTTAATAATTAATAAAAAATATATTTCAAGAACACCTCTCCTACTGTATGTCTAACAGTGGAGAAACAAGGCTCTAATATTTATGAAGAGTGGGCCATTTAACAACAGTGATGAACTCTCAAAAAGCAGACTTATATCTCTTTAAAGCCTGACTGTCAATCACAGTGATCAGGGTCAGTTTTATTGAGGTGCATTGTGCATCTGACTTGTGGGTCACCTTTCTCAACTAAGTAGATACAAGCAAAGATGCAAAAGAAATTTAAGTCAAACTGTGCCATTATTTGATTTTCTTTTTCCATTTCTACAGTGAAATGAACAAGCTGTTTTTTCTGTTCCAAATAAAAACTAAAAAAGAATGAAAAACTGTGTTTATCCTTTTCAACAATGGTTGTGTGAAAACAGCAAGTGAACTAAAAGGCTGTGTAAAAGTGTCAGCTGTAAATGGTATTTCTCAGTGTGTTCATCCACTCGTACATAAATGTGTTGCAGGTGGGTGCATGTGCTGTGTGCTGTGGCTGTGTTGGAGGCACGCTTTGTCAACATCAGTAAAAGAAGTCCTGTGGATTTAAGTGCAATCCCTTTGCAGAGATTCAAACTGGTGAGTTAAAGAGTGCCCAGTTTTTCTAAACAGAAGGTGATTGTTCCCTTACACAAAGGACTAAAAAAATACATTTGTCTACCATCAATATTTTTGGTGATGTGACTGTCATATCAATCTCAAATACCATTTTATATCCTATATAACCTGAGGGTATAGAACAAAGTATATTTAGTACACATTTTTATGCAAGCTCATATACTGAAAAGGATATCTGTTCATCTTGGTAATATTTTTTCCTGTGAGTACATGTGTTGCTTTGTTATTGGCACAGTTGTAGCAGCAGTCAGATCCCGATTGACTGTGGTGTTGCTGAGAGGGGTCCCTTCCATTATACTCTTAAAGAATTTCAGACACAAGAGACAGAGGTGAAGAGAAGCATTCACAAATTCAGTTAACTCAAAGATTTAACACATTTCTTAATTTTAACTTTACAGTCTTTGAGCTTACTCTGTAACACTTGACAACACAATTTTGAAATGATAGCAATGTTTTAGTACATTAAACATGATCATCATATGACTTTGTATAGAAAACATGTTTTTAAGTCACTATCAACAGCTAATCAGAAAAATAATCAATTGTATAATTTAAGAGTGTAGGTAGGCATGTTTTAAAGGGACACGCCAACTTTTTTGTTGTTTTCCTGTCTTACCTCACTCCCGAGTCCATGACAAGCAGATAGACTCCATTTTTCAACTCCGTGTGCAGTAACAAAGAAGAGACGGGCAGAGCTCACCCACTGCTAACTAGCTTAGCTCAAACACTGGGAGTCAATGGGTATTAATAGCCCTCCTCTAAAACTCTTCAGCAGCTCTAAACGGTCCTGTGTGGCTGTTGTGACTTGTTTTTTACCATGTTGTGTTACATTATCCTCTACTATCATCGTATTATCTTCTTCTACTCCTAAACAGAGGCTTTGTTTTGTTGACCCACTTCCACATTGGTTTGTAATACAGATGTGACTAGTTGAGTCTTTTGAGCAGCTTTTAAGAGACCAATAAGAATGGATTCGCAGTTGAGAGTGAACTGTTTGTTTGTGAGCAATTCTTTCATTTGCAGGCATTTTGTATTTAATTAGGTCAACAAAACAAAGCCGTTGTTTATGAGTAGAACTCAGCTCATCTCAGCTGTATTTATTGAGCACTTTAAAGACAGAGTTGTGCTGTACAGCAGGAACATTTAGAATAGAATTTGACAAGAATTAAAAACATATGGAGCACACCAAATGATAAGATAAAAACGTGGCAGAAAAATTAAAAGACAGATTAAAAAAGTAGTATCACGTTTGAATCTGGATCACACAAACACATTACACACAGACTTCCACAGACATTATTGGATGGAGTCATGGCTGAGAACCCAAACGACCACAGACAGCAGCATGCCAGCAGCTGTAGCAGCCAACAACATACACTCACAGACAGACAGACACAGATATGCACACATACACACATGCAGTATTCTTACACAAATGACAGGTTAGCAAAATAGGTTAAAACTTAATTCAGATAAGAAATCACTTCACAAGAGGGCGAGAGAATAAGAGTCTTTAGGTGTTTTTTAAAGCAGTGCAGAGAGCTGGCAGATCTAATATGTAATGGGAGGTCGTTCCACAGCCTCGGTGTAGCAACTGAAAAGGCCCTGCCTCCAAAAGTTTTTCTGTGGGACCTTGGTACAGTAAAAGGTTCTTGAAGTGATGATCTGAGGGGCCTTGCTGTATTGTATGGTGGTATTAATTCAGTGATGTAGCAGGAATCATTGTTGTGATAAGCCTTATGTATACAAATAGAACAATTTTGTAGGGTATTCTAAACTCAACTCATCTTTATTTATAAAGCACTTTAAAAACAACCACAGCCGAAACAAAGTGCTGAACAGAAATAGACAAAATAGCACAGATATAAAACCCTGAACAGGAAGCCAGTGCAGCAATGCTAGGATAGGTGTTATGTGATCCCTTTTTTTATGCCTGCAGAGCAACTATGCTGCCGCATTTTGAACAAGTTGTAATCGCTGTATGGATGCCTGGTTGATACCAAAATACAAGGAGTTACAGTAGACGAGCCTGAAGGATATCAATTATCAATTTCCAAATCTTCATGTGACAGAAATGATCTGATTGTTGATATGATTCTGAGCTGGAAGAAACTAGATTTGATGACAGAGTTAATTTGTTTGTCGAACTTTAGTTTATTGTCAAATGTTACTCCAAGGATCTTTGCATGAGGTGTTATGTATTCTGATAAGTTACTGAGAGACTGCAGGACGGCGTTAGTGGAGTGGAAATTTGGAGGAGCTGTTTCTATAACGGTGCAACATCATTGTGGCTTAACCATGTTTCTGTGATGAAGAACGTGTCTACTTTATTGGTACTGATAAAATCATGGATAATGAAAGTCTTATTTATTTGGTTGTGTGGAGGCAGAGGGTAAACAGCGAAGATTGTTGATGTTCACCTTTCTCTGATTATGGTACAGGGTTCTAAGACTGGGATTTGAGCTAAACTTGTTCCTAATAAACTGGAATAGTGGCACATACTGTATCTGTTATTAAAGGAGTGCAGCAGTTGGAGGCAACAGGTGAAACAGGAGCCGATCTGACTGGACGTCAGGGTGATGATGATGAGCCCATACAGGACAGCAGAGTCAGTTCAGTGTTCCTGGATAGGAGTAGAGTACCTTTGTGATTGGGATGCAGGCCATCAAGTTTAAAAAGTTTGTCGTGGTTCCAGAAAGCAGTGAAATTGTCCACAAAGGGGATGCCCTTGACCTGCAGTAACCCTTCACCCAGATGTGGAGCAGACGCACACGGCTGAATTTGACGTCATTGAGCAGGGAGGGGGCAGTGGACCGGAGATGACGCACTGAGTACCTGTCTCCAGCACCTCGTCAATGAGGGCTGCATTTCAGCCTTGAGTGTCTCAGACTGCTGGAATTTAATGTCATTAAATCTGGTGTCCACGACGATGGTGTCTGCAGAGGGATTCTTCTGAAGGAGGTGGATTGTAGATGATCTGAGATCCTTTACGCAGGCACCCAGATAGCAGTAGGTTTTAGCCAAGGAAACGGCAACACCGTTGTCAATTGAGGACCCAGTGATGCAGACAGGTGGTGAGCCGGGAGCAGGATTGTCGCAGGTGTAGTGAGTGAATCCACTAAAGGTGAGATTTGGCACCGCCGCATTCACTTCAGCGGAGAGCAGCAGATTTTGGATCCCGCTGCTGTTTTGGGTTTCACACCCATGCGAAGCCACGGCTCCTCAGGCAGGACAGAAACATTGGGGGGTTTAGGGTTGCGGTTAGTAGTATCCAGTAATAGGATCCAGAACCAGCTCTGGAGCTACCTGACCGGAGCAGTGAGGGAGGCTTGTCGTGTTACAGTAACCATACCTGGAGGCAGCCAAGGCTGACCGGCATTTAGCCTGGGTTGTGGCTATGCATGTAAACTCCAGGATGAGTTCATTTTTTTCTCTGAGCTCGGCTTTTAAAGACTCGAGGCTTTTCTTCAGTTTTGAAAGGATAACAAGGCAGGACACACACTCTGATTTATTGTCTGTCATCATAGTTTCAGTCCAAAATTTAAGAGAGAAAGAAAGAGAGAGAAAAAATGTGCAAGTGCTTGAGCAGACTTTCAAAGTAATAAAAGATGATAAACTTTCCTCAAAGGGTTTTAAAATCCATAAAACACAGATGCATGGCGTTTGTCACTGCTGGGTTAACTTCCACGTTGCAGTATGGGCTTATGTCTTGTTACTGTACGGTGTAATCACTGAAAACTCAGTTCCATGTAAAACTTTAAGATATAGTTAAAGCTGCAAGCAGCTCTGTCGCATGTCTCTCATGCCTGTTTGACCTCCATTTTGAGGGTTTCATCCCTTTTTGACCCGCTGACCTGCTCAAAGTTAGACTGATGTGTGTTTGTGCAGCTCTGTCAGGAGCCTCAGTCTTTATAACGGGTGTGTATTACACAGTCCATTTTCCCGCCTTCAGTGAGACACATGACCAGCTGCTCTGACCTGTCAATCAGTGAGTGATGACATCATCTGCTGCCCTCATCCAGATTCAAACTGAGCAGCTGAGCAGCAGAGAAGCTAAAACTCTAGAAACATGTCCTCACCAATGCCACAATTTTGACCAAATCTGTCTAAAAATAAGATATGTGAACTGGAAATTTTGTCAGGAATCCATCCATGTAATTTTTAAACCTGTACGACTTTTAGTTTTTTCTGTAGAGGCTTATCTTCCACAGGCTGTCCAGAGCTGCATTTTCATTACCCATTGATTTGAATGGGAGGAGCTGGGAGGGCTTCTTCCGTTTGAGAAACAGCAAATTCCTTCAGAACTTTTGATCAGCATGGCCTCCTCTGTCATCTGTCCAGGTTTCAAGCTGATACCATTTACAGCCTAGGAGGAGATAATATTTTTCTGGAGAGTTGTAGTTTTATTTTGAAAGGAAAAATGCCAGCTTCCTGTTAGAGATAGGTCAGGCATGTCAGCGCGTGATTTTTGGGTTTCGATTAGATGAACTTTTCGACATTGGTTTGATCTCTTTAAGACATTCCTAGTTGCCGTGACAACCGTTTTTGTGCGCCGTATTGTACTTAGGTGGTGCTAGAGAGCACATTTTGGCATGTTATGGGTTAATTTTTTAGTTTTCTCAAATTTTGTATCCCATGGGGCATGTGTGTCAGGTTTGGCATGGCTGTGAGCATGTTAAGGGTGTCAAATAATGGTGCAAAGTGGGGATGATCCGGTGAGCTCTTATTTTGAAATCCAAATTGCTGACTTCCTGTCTGAGATTGGTCAGAGGTGTTGGTCCATGATTTGTGGGTCTTAATGAGACGATCGTTTTGGTGTTGGTTTGATCTGTCTACGACATTTCTAGTGGCCGTTAGGGCTGTTTTAGTGTGACTAGGTGGCACTAGAGAGCTCATTTTGGCATGTTTGGGGTTATTTTTTCCATTTTATAAAATTTTTCGCTGATTCTGAGGTGCTTGCCAATTTTGGTGAGTTTTTGAGCATGTTAAGTAGGTCAAATTAAGGTTTATTTGCCCCTCGATTAATAAGAAGAAGAAGAAAAAAAGAAAGAAACGCTACAAAAACAAGGACCTAGCTTCAGCTAGAGAGGTCCTTGCCTTTTGGGCGAGGACCCGAACAAGGTGTAGTCTTTTATTCGGGGTTATAAAAATGTAAAAAGCCAAGTAAAAACGTTGATTACTCTAGCACGCCAGTTCATGTGCAGTAGAAGAAGATAATCCGATGATAGTAGAAGATAACGTAACATAACACGGTAAAAAAACAAGTCACAACAGCCACACAGGACAGTTTAGTGTTGCTGAAGAGGTAATCTGATGACTGTAGGCAGAGGCGGGCTAACACTACCCACAGACTCCCAGTGCTTGAGCTAAGCTAATTAGCAGTGGGCGAGCTCTGCCCGTCTCTTCCTTGTTACTGCATGCACAGTCAAAAGAATAGAGTCTATCTGCTTGTCATGGATTGAGGAGTAAGGCAAGACACAAAAGCAAAAAAAATGTTGGCCTATCCTTTTAAGATAAGAGCCTTGATACTGTTTGAGCATGTGTAGTACATCTATGTCCAAAATATGCTGGCCTCAGTATGGCCATAAATGTTAATTGAGGACAAATTGAGAGGGAGTGAAACTTCTATTGATGTGAAATTTTAGAAGCCTGTTCAGTTACAAAAGGTAAGGGTTTCCAGCGCGATCAAAATTGCTAAGTGTATGTTTGTAATTAATGTAAAATATCCACTGCATGTGCCCTGGTCCTTGTACCCTGTGTTTATCTTCAACAGAAATGTTATTACTGTAAGAAGAGGATGAAAAAGGCGTCAGGTTGCTGCGTGCAGTGCTCTCATGGACGCTGCCCAACTGCCTACCATCCCACGTGTGCCCTGGCTGCTAAAGTACTCATGCAGCCAGATGAATGGCCCTTTGTGGTCCATGTTACCTGCTGTAGACACAAAGGCCCCATTCAGATTGAAGTAAGGTGCCACTCAGTATCTATTAAACTTTTAAAGACTCACTGTAAACTACTGAGGTATTGTTAACATGTTTTCTTCGCCTTTACTCGATTGAAATATTTTTTTCCCCAAATATCAGATGATATAGTAACAAATTCTAATTCCAGAAAGATCTTATTAATACAGTGATTTGTTTCTCCCCTGACAGCGCAATAAAGCAGCTATGCATGAGTTGAGTGTGGGACAGAAGGTCATATGCAAACACAAGAATGGTCGCTACTACCAGTGTGATGTGGTGCAGCTGTCTAAAGAGACGTTCTACGAAGTCAATTTTGACGATGGTTCCTTCAGCGACAATCTCTTCCCTCAGGACATTGTGGTACAGATAATTTTTTCTTATTCAAGTCTTTTCAGTTATAAGAAAAATCTCTTATCAAGTTTCTGATAGAGTAGCTTCCATTTTACCCTAAGCTCAAAAGAAGCAAATGTGGCAGGTTTTTATGTTAATGTATGCCTCAAGAACAAATTTAGCAATGCCCACTGGTTAAACATGACAAAACATGACCATTAATAACTTGATAAAAACTTACCAGGGTATTTTTGTTATAAAAGTTTTACCCTCTTTTTTACAGACAGTAAAACACCAGTATATGTTGATTAAACAACATATATATCTCCTCCTTGTCACACATACATGGACTCTAATTCTGTTATCAAATATTTGTGCATTTTTTTATACATGGGCAAATGCAGGGATTGAGGTAAAACAAAAACTGCTGTCAGAAAATCCTGAAGAAAAAAAAATCTGCAGAGAAGCTGTAGACAAGTTCTTAGTGATTATAAATTACATTTTTCCATCGAGGAATTATATGATTTTATTTAAATGTCTTGTTTGACAGCTATGATCTTTGTAAATCAACTTTCTTTTTCTAGCTTCTGACTCTCAAAGCTCTTTTACACCACAGGTTACATCTCGAATTCACTCACTGATGGTTTCAAATATAAGCTATCCATCAGTGTTAAAGGGGAACTGTTATGCTTTTCCTCTTTTCTGACCTATAAATGTTGTTACAATGTTGGATACTTGTGTTAATGCCAAAGCGTCAGATAATGAGGTTCATGCATTTAGAAGTGAAGCTGTTTTGGATGCTCTGCACACTGTGTTTTAGGGCTCTAATTTCATAGACCAGGCCCAAAGGGGTGTTTCCAGGGCATTTTGCAAGTTTCGTTCACGGCGCAGTCTTGCGCAGGGAGGCGCACCCACGCCTCCGTCTCTCCCACCGGCGCAAATGGCAGAGAGGGAGGAGAGTAGGGTTAAACACAGCTGAGTGTGATCTTCACCAATCAAATGAACGCCTCTCCTCGCCTTTAAATGCGGCGCGGGCGAGGCACAGTGACAATTTCACCTTGGTGGAGAAGAAGGTCAGAGCCACTGTCACTTTTGCAGCAGCTGGGAGAGTGCAGGGGCCATCGGGCCACGCATCGGAGGACACGATGCGCCACCCTGAGTTGCGCCAGGAAATTAGAGCCCTTATCGTCTTGTTTTTATCAGTTCAGTCCCATTGACATCAATGTATGCTTGACTCCCCTACATGGTCATACCGTGGCATATGCTCTAGGCCTGCTCCTCCCCCGCTCGGCTTCAGAAGTTACATCACTGTGCACAGCTCTGCTGTCTATGAGTTCACAGCGTTAGCCCGTTGACCAATGGCTCCCAGAAAGTTTTTGTGCTGGAGTGAGGGAAAATTTGTTTTGTTCAGCTTTCCTAAAGAGGCAAGCACCAGGCAGAAGTGGGTAGAGCTGCTTTTTCCTGGCCAGCAAAAGAAAAATACCTCTGCTTTTGTCTGTCTATGGCACTTCACATGGGACTGTATGGTCAGCATGGACCGTACAAAGCTGGGTTAGCCAGTAAAGGTAAGGCTACGACTTTCTGATCTTGGTTGTGTTGAGGGGTCAGAAGAGCAAGCTGTAAGTAACATTTTATCTGTGTCGTAGGTCACCCAGGTAAGCAGGTATGACAATAACAAGCTTTGGCTAATGTTACTTACCATTCAGAGACGTCTGAAGTAATCTCTGTTCTAAGGATCCAACACATACGGCTGTATTTCCAAACGTGACATTTTAAAAGAGATATTCTTATAGTTTCTTTCATTTCGCTGTTTACTCTCAATTCTCGCACCAGCAAAATAAGGAGGTGGGGCTTGGCAGCGCTCAGCAGCCCTTCAGAAGTCCTCGATGGTGTGGCCAATCACAGCGGAGTGGGCTCGGCGGGTGTTGTATATGTAGGAGGGGCTGGGAGGTGGAGTAAATTACACAGACCTTTTTCATGTGATGCAGAAAATACAAGGAAGTGGTACAGTGAGAGGCACAGTCTCCCAGAGACCTACCTTGCCTGCTCTATGGGAGTCCAAAAATCCAAAACAAAGGCCTGAAAATGAGTATAATAGTTCTTTTTTAACGTACACATCCATGATAAGGATCGACCGATACATCGGCCGGCCGATATATATCGGACTGATATTTGCGTTCTTTACTTGAATCGGCATTGGTTGATTTGCGCCTGGGTTTGCCGATGTATTTTTCCGCAGCATGATTTACAGACAGGCATCAATGGGCAGCTCTGTGTTGCGGGAAGACCCTGCAGCACATGCAGACGTGTTACCCCTCCCCCATTGCAAGAGTGGGGAAAGCAGCATCTAGGAGGCTGCTTCACTACAACGGCAAGTTTTAAACTTTCAATTAGCCTCTAACAGTTAAACTTAGTTGAAATATTGCCACCCACTTTGAAATAGGAAACATGAATGCCAAGTGCATGTAATATACGTGCTTGAAAATATAGTTAAGTTTGTGGGTCAGAAAAACGGGAATGCTGTTGAATGCTTCATCTTTAAAACTGCTTACCATCGTATTTAGGCAGCTGTTGATGTAGTTGTAGGCTAATATGTACAGCTGTTACGAACACCGGCGTTAGCTGAGTTTTTCAGTCAGCGTCTGCTCAGCTGATGTGTGTGTGTGGAGGGGGTGCGCGTCTCACTGCGGAGGAGCAGCCATCACGTCGATGGGAGATAAAACTTAAACTATGAGAGAAATGGAGGGAAAGATTTTCTTCAGCATTGTGGCCCAACGGCTGTTTGCATCCTTGCTGAAAAACAACCTTGACACCTCAGTTTTGAAGGCGGGGGATAAGTTGCTTTTCAGCATACATTTGAATCAATCAATCAATCAATCTTTATTTGTATAGCACCAATTTATAACAAGTATTATCTCAAGAGACTTTACAATAGAGCAGGCTGAAGATAAACCCTTCATTTTATGGATATGCATAGATACATATATACATATGTAAAAAACACACATACATATATATACAAATATATACATCCCAACACCCAACATGAATCCATATAGCCAATCAAGAATCCCTCATCATGGCGGCAAGAAAACACCTTCTTTTAAGCAGCAGGAAGTCTTAAATGTGGACCCCAGTCTCATGATGAACAGCAAATCCACACCATGCTGTGTTGGGTGTGTGGGCAAAGGGAGGGAGGTAAGTGGAGACAAGTGGACTAAAGTAAGAACTAAAGTTAGTGACAGATCAATGGACCAATCATAGACCAGTCGTTGTCAAATTTGTTTCTACTGATTACATATTTTTTAGAGGTTAGCCTCTTGAGATGCTACAACTTGTTTTCAGGAGGGTCCTCATGTCTGTGTGGTGCTAAAGATAGTTACTATGGATGTATAATCAACCAAGGATAGAAAGATCATGCTAATGTCTACATTAACAGCTATAATGATTTTGAACTGGAATGGGGCTAAAGAAATGACCAAATATGTGTTATATCTGTAATTGTAGTTATTGAGGCTTCGTGACTCCACAGCAGCAGGCAGTCTACAAGACCAGAGCCAGAGACGAGTACAGGAGCAAACAGAAAGGGGCAGAGGCAGATATGGAGAGAGAGTGTGAGAGAGAGAGGGATAGAGCCCAGTGTGCCAGATCCCCCCGGCAGTCTAAGCCTATTGCATCTTAACTATGTGTCTAAACTATGGACTATGAGCTGGTCCCTAACTGAAAGCTTTATCACAGAGGAATGTTTTAAGTCTAACCTTAAAGGTGCGTTCACACTGAACGCGACTTGGGTGACCTCGGTGACCACTCTTCATGCAGAGTCAATGTACAGCCGCAATCGGCCACGACCACGTGCGACCAGATCTCACGTGATGTGACGGAA
The DNA here is from genome assembly GCA_037902135.1 of Cetoscarus ocellatus. Classification (NCBI taxonomy): domain Eukaryota; kingdom Metazoa; phylum Chordata; class Actinopteri; order Labriformes; family Labridae; genus Cetoscarus; species Cetoscarus ocellatus. Next base: position 1,865,355 of record JBAMNC010001447.1, read on the forward strand.
GCGTTCTGGGTGACTTGGTCGCATCTTTGGAGACATGGGGGTGGCGCCCCTGTTGCTGCAGACGGGAACTCTGGGGTCGCTTTGGACGCAGAGCAGGTCGCTGTGCTCAATCGCCAAAGTTTAAATTTTTGAACTTTTCAGGCAATGTCGCACCATGAGAGTCGATCAGCATTGCATTGGTGCATGATTGACACCCATGACAGACTGTTTTTATTGTGGCCCACAGAGTGACAATCTATGTCCGTGTGGGGAACATTAGTTAGTGAGGACATTAGTTCTGCCTAGACAGGACCACATTGAACTCACAGAAGATGCTGCTGCAGGGCCATCAGCTGCAGTGTTTTGTGGTTGGTAGGTGAGTGAAAAGGATACAGCTGGAATAATGTCAGCTAATACGTCCTATTATATGATTTATGATATGATCACGGGGTGAAACTCGAGTGGGCGTGACGTCAACAGGCGACAGGACTTGGGTTTGTGGCGCGATCGGTTTGAACGTACCTTAAAGGTAGAGAGGGTGTCTGCCTCCTGAACTGTGGTAGCGTAATGTTCTAGAGGGGTTGTACGGTACTACAAGCTCTTTAAGGTAAATTGGTGCCTGTCCACTGAGAGCTTTATAGCTGACAAGAAGAATCTTGAATTCTAGTCGATATTTTATTGAAGCCAATGCAGAGAAGCTAATACAGGAGTAATGTGGTCTCTTCTCCTAGTTCTAGTCAGTACACGTGCTGCAGCATTTTGAACCAGCTGAAGTGTCTTAAGTGACTTACTGGGACAGCCTGAAAGAAGAGAATTACAATAGTCCAGTCTAGAGGAAACAAAAGCATGGACCAGCTTTTCAGCATCGCTTTGAAACAGGATAGGTCTGATTTTAGTGATGTTACAAAGATGAAAAAAGGCTGTTCTTGACATTTGCTTTATGTGAGAGTTGAAGGATAAACCCTGATCAAATAGAACCCCAAGATTTCTAATGGTTGTGCTTGGTGTCAGGCTAATGCCATCTAGGGTGTTTAAATCAGTAGAAAAGGTTTCTCTAAGGTGAACACACATGTATCATCTTGCACTGAGTATAAACAGCCAAGAAGGAAAAGAAAAACCTGCATGTGGTGTTCCTAAAACTGCCAATGCCTTTGGGTCTGGACTAAACTACTCTGGGCAGTCTTTAACTTCTTTCAGGTCCAAAAGGGCAAAACAAAGCTAGTCAAGGCTTACTTCCAAAACCTCTGCTACTGCATTACAGTACAGGATAGCACCAACACAGGGCACCCACTGGAAGTTGGAATAATGGTGGGCTGCATAGTTTCTCCACTGGCTTTCGACATGGCAATGGAGATGATAATCAGAGCATCACAATGGGTGGTTGGAGGAGTGTGTTTGAGGAATGGGCTGTGTTGACCCCCAGTTGACCCTTTGTTGGCTCTCTGATTGGTACCGCCACCAACAGATCAGAATCAGAGAGCCCCTCCTTAAAGCACACCTTCTGTGTTGGCAGAATATGTTATTTTGCAGTGAGGTCTTTATTTTTACATTTCACCATTGAAAATCACAAAGAAACGTTATTTGCACTCTAAGGTAAGAGAAAACATTTTGATATTGCTAATATTTGGTGTTCTTGGGATATGTAGTTTAAATAATATAGTACTTTGTTGATGTGAACAGCCAATGCTGTTCAGATGACATCTTTATGCCACCAATAATATTTTTAATAATTTTGACAGATTCATAAAGATTTTGAGTTTCCTTCATACAGTCACTGTAGTTATGTCCTAATTAATCACGCTACATTTGAAAAAGAATCAAAGTGATTAAACATGAAAAAAGTTGGCCAAAAAATTAATTATTTCCTCTTGTTTCAAATGGAAGCTAGGCCAGCAATAACAGATTTTACAGTAGTAACAGTAAATAAGGAGGGCGGGGCTTGACAGAGGGTCACTTCCTGGAAACGGTGGAGCTTGACATAGGTAGTTAGAGGGTATATGGATGACATGACTACCATAACAACAACAAAGGCATAAACCTAACCCTCAAAGATGCAGAACACAGTGGAACAACTCCGACAGGTTACAGTCGTTGCTCTCCAAAAAGTCAACACACTATTCTGCCAGGGAAGTTGATGTGGTGGTACTTCCAGGTCATCTGCCCTATCTCATGACCAATAACCATCTGCAAGGTCACACTATCATTATGACGTGCCAGCCAGCTGAAGACACTGGTGAATTCTCAAATACTGATAAGTGGCTTGGGATGCCAAGATGTTTGAGGACTCTATGGAAACAGAGCCCTCTTCAGTCTATCTCAAGCCTGATAGAGGAGTTCTAGTGTGCCAAAACACTCACTGAGTTCCAGGATCCACTGTTAAAAGGTGCTGTTCCCACCCCGGCAACTGGGAAGTGGTAGAAGCTAGTTGGAGTGGTAGCAGATGCAAAGGCTGCCATCTGACAACAGAACATATTTTGACATATGACATACATCTAACACGGCATCAACTTCTCCTGCTAGGGCAGTTGTTTTGATTCGTCCCATCAAGTCTCCCTTTTCCAGTTTTGCACTAGGCGCACAGCATGATGTCATCACCCCTCCCCACTCATCTCAGTGAATTACCTGGGCCATTCACTACTGCAGTCATTCTTCAGCTTATTCTGACTTAATGTGGATAAAACACTAGGGGGGCATGAGAAAACTACGCAGGTAAAGTCTGAGTGGAAAACTCTGCTGGTTTGCATTCACACATATGGCTCTCCTGCATATAGTCTGGATAATTTCAGCGTCTTTTTGCAGGAGTGAACAGGGTTTTAGTGTGAAGCACCAAACTCCCTCCAATCAAAATGACACCTCAAGGTATTTACTGTGCTAAACGTCCATGTTATTTAGGTTGAGTAATTTTCTTCATTTCAATCAATCAATCAATCAATCTTTATTTGTATAGCGCCAATTCATAACAAGTGTTATCTCAAGACACTTTACAATAGAGCCCAATTTCTTCATAATGTGGATACACATATATGCATACATACATATATACATATATAAAATACACATATACATATATATACAAATATATACATCCAACACCCAACATGAATCCATATAGCCAATCATGAATCCCTCCATCATGGAGGAAAGAAAAAACCTTCTGTTAAGCAGCAGGAAATCTTGAATGTGGACCCCAGTCTCATGATGAACAGCAAATCCACACGATGCTGTGTTGGGTGTGTGGGCAAAGGAAGGGAGGTAAGTGGAGACAAGTGGACTAAAGTAAGAACTAAAGTTAGTGACAGGTCAATGGACCAATCATAGACCTGTCGTCGTCAAATTTGTTTCTGCTGAAAACAAATTTATTAGAGGTTAGCCTCTTGAGATGCTACAACTTGTTTTCAGGAGGGTCCTCATGTCTGTGTGGTTGTGGTGATAATTTTATAGAAGTATAATCAATGAAAGTCTTACTGAAAATAAGAATTTATGGTAGTGATGAACTCATGGGTGCCCAGACCACAAGTGCATCCCTACCATATTTGTCTCCTTTAAGTATAAATGTATTAATGGTAGACCTCTTGAGATGTGACACCTCATTTTCAAGAGGGACCTCATGTCCATGTGGAGCTGGAGATAGTTACTATAGATGTATCAAACATTGATAGAGAGATCATGCTAATATCTACATTAACAGCTATAATGATTATGAACTGGAATGAGATGGCCAAATATGTGTTATGTCTGTAATTGTAGTTATTAAGGCTTCATTTAAAATGTGACCTTTCATAACACATGTATATGCCTGTCAGTGCTCAATTTCTAGGTTTAAAAACATTTGAGGGGCTGCCAAAGCAAAGTTTTTTTAGTTTTTTTTTTTTTAAACCTTTGGTGATTTGTTCCCCACAAAGACCTCTTTCTTTTATCTCCCAGAGTTGAAGCCAATTGAAGAAGCTGGACATCTGACAAATATTTGTAGTTTGACATTCAGATATTTTATTCGGCGGCACTCTTAGAAGTACATTCTACGCAGTTCAGAGGCTGCTAATGAGTCTGTTACACAACACGCCAGTTCGAAGAGCCAGCTGCTTGAGTACCAATTTTTCCTCTGATTGAACTTTTCTTGACTGTTATAGACTGCAAATACTGATTGTAAATGTGAATAAAAACAGAATACAATGGTTTGCAAATCCCTTTGACCTATATTCAATAGAAAACACCACAAAGACAAGATTTTTAATGTTCAAACTGATGAACTTCATTGTCAAACAAACATTCTCTCATTTTAAATTTGATGCCTGCAACACATTTCAAGAAAACTGTAAAGTTAGAGTCACATTGCGCACATTTATCACTTTATCATTTTTATCACAGTGCGTTTTTTTCTTTTTGTGCTTGCTTGCTGCATATTTTTGTCTACACACACTCTATTTCCAGTTTTGTTACATTTTCTGCTGCTTTGTCTTCAAATCAGCAGTCATTTGCATTATATGAAGGCTTGACCCGCTGGTACAGTTGTGTTCAAAATAATAGCAGTCCCACATCACTAGCAAGATAAATCACTGTTTTTGTTAGAATTTCAACTTCTACACTGAAGTAAGTTTCTAGAAGGTTTAGTAAAGGTATAGAAAACCAACAGACCCAACAGACATGACGTGCATGCTGCTGATTCTGTGAAACTCAATCATTAACTGAAAGGGGCATGTTCAAAAAAATAGCAGTGCTGTGTTCAATTAGTGAGGTAACTGATTGTGTTAAAAAATAGGTGTTAAAAAGGTGGCCCTTATTTAAGGATCAAGACAACTGACGCTGCATATGCTGGCTGTGCATTTGTCCTTGAAAAACAGAGTAAAATGGGTCGTTCAAGACATTGCTCAGAAGAAGAGCGTTCTTTGATTAAGACGTTAATAAAAGAGGGGAAAACCTATAAAGAAGTTCAGAAAATGATAGGCTGTTCAGCTAAAATGATATCAGATGCTTTAAAGTGGCAGCCAAAACCAGAAAGGCGAGAAGACAAAGAAAAACGACTATTTGAATGGATCGGAGGATAACCAAAATGGCAAAGGCTCAGCCAGTGATCAGCTCCAGGAGGATCAGAGAAGATCTAAGGTTGCCTGTGAGTACTGTAACAATCAGACCACGTCTATGTGAAGCCAAGCTACCAGCAAGAAGCCCCCGCAAAGTCCCATTGTTAAAAAAAAGACGTGCTGAAGCCGTTACAATCTGCCAAAGAACACATTGACTGGCCTAAAAAGAAATGGCTCAATATTTTGTGGACTGATGAGAGTAAGATTGTTCTTCTTGGGTCTAAGGGCCACAGACAGTTTGTCAGACGACCTGAAAACACTGAATTCAAGCCACAGTACACAGTGAAGACAGTGAAGCATGGTGGTGCAAGCATCATGGTATGGGGATGTTTCTCCTACTATGGTGTTGGTCCTGTTTATGGCATACCAGGGATCATAGATCAGTTTGATTACATCAGAATACTGGAAGAAGTCATGTTGCCGTATGCTGAAGAGGAAATGCCCTTGAAATGGGTGTTTCAACAAGACAATGACCCCAAACACACCAGCAAGCGAGCAAAATCATGGTTCCAGACAAACAAAATTCAAGTAATGGAGTGGCCAGCACAATCCCCGGACCTTAATCCCATAGAAAACTTGTGGGCTGACATAAAAAATGCTGTTCATGAGGCAAAACCAAGAAATGCAGAGCAATTGTGGAGCGTAGTACAATTGTCCTGGGCTTCAATACCTGTTGACCGGTGCCAGAAGTTGGTAGGCTCCATGCGCCACAGATGTGAAGCAGTTATCAGAAACTGTGGTTATGCAACTAAATATTAGTTTATGATTCTCAGGAAAGTTGAATCATCAAGCAATTCTTAGTTTATACACTACATTTTTGAGTTTGTAAATAAAGATGTCAACACTGCTATTTTTTTAACATTATATTTCTTGACTTTCTGTAAAATATTATCAAATTCAATTACTTTTTCCAATTTCTTGCTTTGAAATAGAATGAGCAGTGTCCCCAATGCATTTGTGTGCATTAAAATAAAATTTATTTGAAGAATTTTGAGGTTTACTCACCTTTTTAAACACACTGCTATTATTATGAACATAACTGTATACCTTATACTCTTGTTTTTTAAGTCATTATATTTATGAATGGCTGCTGTCTCCATGGACACTGCCACAGTCAGTGCTTTTCCCAGTGTGAGGTCTTCTCTGATAGACTTTGTGCTTTGATAGTGCATGTCAGTCTGTCATGCAGTGAGTCGGAAAGTCCAAATTCACAGAAATGACTTAGTTTGCACAGTTCAGGGATATCCAGTATCTGGAGATGCTTTCATCTTTATAAATATATACCTACACACACACACCAAATATGATACTTTGCCCTCAATGTAGTGTGTTAAAAAAGTGCTGTATTATTTAAATAACCAAAAAAAAGGCCAAAACTTAATGCCTTATCCAATCCAATAACCTTGAAGTTTAGAACCGGTTTTGGATTGATAGTAGATTTTGGTAATACCGCCTGGACCTGGCAGTAGAGGGTGGGGATCAGGGTACGGGTGTTTGTCACCAGTCCAATCAGAATTGAAAACTGTAAAGCCATTCTGAAAAATATTTCTCATTTGGCCTAATGAACATTTAAACTTGTAAATGATTTCATGTTCAGTTGAAACAAAACAAGAGCAGAAGCATTTCTATTAAAATATTCCATGATACTCCATGGAAATGATTTAATGCCTGCCTACTGGACTGGGGATAGGTGTTTGGCAGGCATGCAGACACAGAGCCCGACAACACACATTTACACCTATGGGCAATTTATTATCTCCAGTCAAGATACTGGTTCTCAGACTTTTTCTTGTTTTGAGCTCCAACCTGCTGCACCACCATGTAGCCCATAATGACAACACTGTGTTTTGAATTTGTTTGTTGCAACATTGTTTGGGCCAGCACATGTCCCACACATCTCCAAAAACTACTAAAGCTACAAGGAACAATTTGTTAGATTAGCCACCTTCTCCAAATCTTTAGCACCAAGTGCACCTCTTTTCTAAAACTCCAGTTAACTGCCAACTTTTTTTAACATTAACATCTTCCAAACATGCATTTTTGTCTTTTAAGTTTTATATCAAAAATCAGATTTACCAGTTTGTTTAAGAAGTTATTTTGTCAGTAATTTAAAATTTCGTAATTATTCAATTAGGCAAGCTAACAACCTGTATGTTCCCTTATATAAAACATCTCATCGTCAATTTTCAACTAAATATCAGGGCGTTATCTTATAGAACAGATACATTCATCTGAATGCTTCCTCCGTGTCATTGCCCATATACAAAATCAGACTAAGGAATTATTTGATGACCTTAACATTAACAGGAGCAGTATCCACTTACCTATTAAAATGTTATTTATCATTCCCAAGCTCCTTCCTTGTTCTATACTCTAACTCTTCTTTTTATTTGTTGCTTTGGATAAAATTGTTGCACTTTATATCTGATGTTTTATGTTTTCTTTTTGGTGGTTCAGTATTTACCTTTCATTGTCTCTTGGGTGTGGTTTATTTTAGCCATTTGCAGGCTTCTACCACTCCCACACGCATGCTTTCTTAAATATGTTTTATGTGCATTATCTTTCGTTAACTGTGTAAAATAAATAAATAAATAAAATAAAATAAGATTAAATAAATACATTAGTACTGAATATGAACAATTTTATGTGAATTTTATATTGATGGGGAAAAAAAGTTTGTGCCCTGGCAAATGTTAATAATTTTGTTGAACGCTTGCAGAAGCAAACACCATTTAAAATGATTCATTTCACTCAGAAGTAGCCTGTTGTTGTTTGTTATTTTATTTTTAGAGCCATGACTGTAGTCAGCTAGGACCACCACCACAGGGTGAGGTGGTTCAGGTGAGATGGACTGATGGTTTGGTGTATGGAGCCAAATTTGTTGCCGCTCATGCAGTACACATGTACCTGGTAAGAATTATTTATGCTTTCTTAATGAAGTGTTTAAAATGTGATTTCATATTTACAGTTATTGGGTGTGATAACAGGTAAAACTAAATGAAATATCAATAATAAATCAAAAATCTCTTTTTGAAAAACTCTTATTGTGCAGATTGACCACTCTGGAGACTTATCAAATTTGTGTTCAGTGAGTTAAAATGTAAACATATTGTGCATACAATGAAATCTGACATCCACAGGTAAACATGAAGTTAATTCACAGGTATCAGTGACTGCAGGAATTAATTTAGAACAACTAATCTTTTTTTTGTTTCTTTTAGCAAAAATCAGCTAATCTTTTGGCACCTTTAATTGTAGTTATACATGAATTTTGATTTGTATGTGTTGAATTTTGTGTATGCAGGTGGAATTTGAGGATGGTTCACAGCTTACTGCAAAAAGAGATGATGTTTATACTCTGGATGAGGAACTCCCCAAGAGAGTCAAATCACGACTGGTAAGCTTAACCAAAACAACACACAAGGGCTGTTAAATTCCACAATACATGTAAATTTAGAGTTTTGGTGTATAAGGGATAACAAGGTTTTAGGAATGTGATACAGTTTTGTGTTTGCTTTCTAGTCGAAAGCATCAGACATGAGATTTGATGGAATTTTTGAAGAAAAGGAGATCATCAAGGAGTCAAAGAGACAGAGAGTGATAAACTCTCGCTACAGAGGGGACTACATCGAGCCTGTGATCTACAGAGCCATCATGGAGTAACCCTGACCTATACATAACCAGCACTGACTAACTGGACTGTAAAGTTCAAGTTAATAAAGTTCGCTGAACAGCTTTCCTCAGAAAAGGTGCAGCTCAAGATGATTTTCTTCAGGACCCACCTCTGATGTTTGTCTGTCTTTTATTTTTGTGGATGTGTACATCTCTATCTGTAAAGGAGCATTATGTTTACCTTAATTACATACAGTCAAAGGTATTTCAGTGTAGTTTCCAAAAGGACACAACACACACACTGCAGTAGGCTGAAATTTCAAATTCCCACCCCTGGCAGTACATGGTAATGGGACCCAATGCCAAATTAGAATTTTTACATTAAAGCTGAATTCAGATGCTTTACCAGCATTTTGACAGTAAGGGACCTTGGGTTAAAACTTGGTCACTATAAATGTTGAATGATGAAATGTATGCCCCCTTAGGTAGCCTTTATAGCTAAGTTATTTCTTTATTTCTGGGTTATTTCTGTAAGTAATTCCTATATGTCAGTTATTTATTTTATTCCTGTTCCCAACACGCTATTTACATTTTAACTTCTAAGTTACTGATGCTCATAAACTTGTCTCTATTGCCCTTGAAGTGTTTTCTGACCAAGTTATAATTGAATTAAAAACATTTTCATATTTTTTCTGTGCCTAAATTGATTTGCTAAAGTTTTTAAACATATTTTTAATAATTTTTGCAACCAAAAAATGTGTCAGGTTCAGTAAGGCCCTTGAGAAAGCTGAGGTCTTGGACCTGGAGAAGCTAAACCAGTCACTAAAAGCGACCATAACAATTTCACTTTTCACATATATGCAAAAGTACTGCAGCAAAGCTTTGTCTTGGACTGTCCTTTGTTTATAAACTGAATGCAGTCTGACTTTGTAAAAAACAAAATACAGATGACACTGTCCTGTAGCTTTTGAAGCACAACTAACTTCTGTAGAACCACATCCCCATCCATCATCCATCCATTATTTATACCACTTATCCCCTTTGGTGTCATGGGAGCTATCCTGGCTGACACTGGGCAAGAGGTGGGGTGCACCCTTTCCTGGTCATCATCCAATCTCAGGGCAGATACATACAGACCGACAACCAGTCACACACTCACATGGAAACAAAAAAAAAAAAAACTTGAAGGCACCGCACAATATTTAATCTATAACAAGCATGTTTTCACTCTGTGGAAGGAAACTGGGGTACCAGAAGAAAACCCATGCATACATGGGAAGAACATGCAAACTCTGCACTGAGAGGCCCCACCAGACTGGGGAGTTGGTCCAGCAGCCCTTGTGCTGTGTGGCACAAGCACCACCTGCTGCACCAGCATGCAGTCTTCACTACATGTCCACGGGGTGAGATAACTTGAGGGCAGATTTACTGAAGACGCAGTGGAGAAATCATAAATCAGCCAGGTATGAAAACCTGTCCTTTTCCTTTGCTGTACAGTATACACAAGGAAAGTCCTAAATATGTCCGAGGACATGCTCAAACACCAGACGGATACAGACATGGACAAAATTGTTGGTACCCTTCTGTTAAAGATAGAAAAACCCACAATGGTCACTGAAATAACTTGGAATTGACAAAAGTAATAATAAATAAAAATGTACTGAAAATTAACTAATGAAAATCAGACATTGCTTTTGAATTGTGGTTCAACAGAATAAGAACAAAATAAAGCTGACCTGGACAAAATGATGGTACCCCAGGAAAAGATTGAAAATGATTTGACCATAGGGACATGTTAAACTAAGGTGTGTCCTGTAATTAGCATCCCAGGTGTCTTCAAAGTTGTTATCAGTCAGTCTGCCTATTTAAAGGCTGACAAGTAGTCACTGTGCTGTTTGGTATGGTGGTGTGTACCACACTGAACATGGACCATAGAAAGCTAAGGAGAGAGTTGTCTCAGGAGATTAGAAAGAAAATTATAGACAAGCATGTTAAAGGTAAAGGCTATAAGACCATCTCCAAGCAGCTTGATGTTCCTGTGACTTCAGCTGCACATATTATTCAGAAGTTTAAGGTCCACGGGACTGTAGCCAACCTCCCTGGATGTGCAGCCGCCCAGATGACAGGTTGATGGGAACATTACTAACATCTGTGCCCCGTGGCTCCAACATTTCACCCCCTGCCAGACCTCAGACACAACCTGCTGAGAAACCAGATGAAATGCTCAGGTAGCTGCGGGGTCAGAGAGTCAGAAAATCAGGAGCTTAATCTACCCGACATTACCAAATCCATTCTATTGGAACAAACGGAGCTACCAAGGATTTTTCATTATTGGGTGATCATTCTTTAGCCTCATCCTGGCAATATTTCAACCTCCAACCAGGCTGCTATTGTCAAGTATTTAACATCCAGGTGATTTTTTCTTTTCAGGGGCATGAAGCACCACCTAAATTCCATCTCAGCCTCCTTAATAATAAAGGTATGGCCAGTGCCAGCTAGATTTTTTTAATACAACAAAAACTAAATAAATAAATCGCAAAGCTCTTAGTTTCATATTACATCAACCAAACACTGAATTCTGAATGACAATTCTTCATCAGGATGCAATGGAATTCAGTTCCTTCCTTAATAAATGGCAAAATTAATCAGCAGTTAGTGAAGCAAAAGCTGTTTTTTGGTAAGAAATTGTGGGCTTCAAAGCCCTTTGAAGAGAAATGCATAAAAAAAACTTTGGGGACTCGTGCAACTTATTTTAGACAAAGTGCTATGATGTGAAATGCAAGCATGATGTTCTGAAAGTAATCTAATGATGAAAACATCTGTTCAAATGAGTTACTTTTGGGGAAAACATGTTACAAACCTGTGGTGTTATTAATCTCATGTCATATTTAAGTGCTGTTGTTTAAAGTCTCCCATTTTGTGAGATATTTCCAGATGTGTGTTTGTGTGTGTGAGTATGTGTGTGGGGGGGCTAAGATATTGAACAGTTAAGAAAAGGACTTTTGTTTTTCTGTCATCATTTCTGTAAGAGCTGAGCTCCCTTAAAATCCTAAAACTGCCCCTGTGCTTGAGGCTAATTTTTTTTCTTTTTTTACCTCAGCCAAGGAGGTAAAAAAGAAAGTTATGTTTTTGATATGTTTAGCAAGATTACACAAAAACTACTGGACAGACTTTGCTGAAATTTTTAGGAGATGTTAGTAATGGCCCAACTTAAAAATGATTTAGATTTTGGTGGTGATCCAGATAACCGCGATGAGCGAAAGATCGTTTTTGCTCAATAACTGTCTAACTAATAATGATATCAACATGATTCTGAGTGCTAGGTGTGGGTTTTCAGGGTAAAGGAATCATATTATGATGGTAACTTTATCATAGAACTACTGCTTATAGATGTAACAGCAGAAGTCTCTCTGAGAGTTACAGAAATCACCTGATTGCAGTGATTGACTCAAAAGGTTGTGCAACAAAACATTGAGTTAAGGGTACCATCATTTTTGTCCAGGCCAGTTTCATTATTTTGTTTTTGAAAATGATTCTGTTGAACCACAATTCAAAAGCAATGTCTGATTTTCATGAGTTGATTTTCATTAAATTTTAATTTATGATCACTCTTGTCAGTTTCAAGTTATTTAAATGACCATTGTGGGTTTTTCTTTCTTTGACAGAAGGGTACCAACAATTTTGTCCTCGTCTGTATGTCCAAATGTCACTTAATGTTAAGTTACTGCAGATAAAACAAACGCCCTGCTTCTGCTGCTTCACCATTTAATAATGGTTTGATACAACAACTTAATGTGAAGCTTTTATTGTGAAAAGTTTACAGGAAATGAAATGCAGTCATTAAAGCAAATTTTTTTTTAGCGGCCCTGCTAATTCCGTTATGAAATTAGGTGAAGACGTGGAGATATTTAGCGCTGATTTGTTCATGTATCAGTTTTAAATACTACAGGAGGTTAATGTGTGATCAGAAACAGCCACAGTGGGGGTTATATACAGCAAACAAACCGGCTTTGTGCACCTCGATCTGCACTTTACCTCCAACAAGCCAATATCAACGCTTTTACAAACCATGCTGTGTGGTGAAAACAAACAATATTTTGAAGAAAGACTACTTAGGGTTATTTTTTAATTAACTTCAAAGTTGATGTGAAGTGGCGAAGTCAGTGTTTTTCACCACACAGCATTGTAAGCATTGATATTCACCTGTTGGAGGTAAAGTGCAGATCGATTCCTCAGATGGTACCAAGACAAATGTGTGTGGACCGAGGTCGTCTTCACCTCAAGATTCCATCTTAAGACCAAGACGTATCAAGTTATTAACGTTATGTGTGGCCATAGTTTAAGTTGATCGAGTTAGAAACAGAATGAAAAGTTAAGTTAGTCTAATCAGCAGCCTTAAATTCAATCAACAGTGCAACCTGCTGCTGTGGAGTGTGAATTGCAAGACATTGCATAGAAACTTTACTGGCATGTGTGTGTGGATCAGAGTACATTCGCATGTGGATCTACAGGATAGAGAAAATTAGTGCCAAAAGTCACGTGGCAGTTTTTCGTTGTTGTAGAATTGTTTTTTGTACTTGAAGAATTTTTTTTGTACTTTATTTTTTTCTGAAACATTAAGTATTTGATGGGTATGCTTCTTATTTGCAAAACAAAATGCTTTATTGTGAATGATGTTTTGTATTTGTAAACCACACTGAGTGTGTTTGTGAATTGTCTGGCGTGAGTACGTTTTGTGTGTTTGTGAGGTTTTGTCATGATTTTAACTCCATAGGTGCCGTTTAACCTTTGATTTGGAAGTTATTTTGCTCTTAGTGTGTTCGGCTCAGGATAGAAACATCACAAACATAACGGCCAAAAAACTCTAAGGCAGAGGAGAAGTCCTGCTCTCCTGTCCCCAAACAAACAGACACCTCACTGAGGGAACCACAGAGCTGAGCTGCACGCTGAGATGAAAGAGAGAAAAAGTGCAAAAATCAAACCTAAACAGACGATCCTGTTCATTTAAAGTATGAATTTGTGAGGTTTTGGTTCCTTGTTTGCTCATCAGGAGGATGATTTATCAGAATATTATCTAAATAACTATGGATTTACTGTAAAAGCCGTCTGTGTCCATCTGAGAGATGACGACCTGCAAGGAAAAGCCTACCCACCTGGGAATTCTTTTTTTCTAACCCTACCCTAAAATCAAATGTATCAATGGATAAAATCAATACAAGTTTATGAAATGGACAGCTACACTTATATTTACAAATGTGTTGATGTGTTAGCTAGCTAACGACGTGCTCGTTAGCCTCTCCCGTCTGATCAGGACAACAGGCACACATATTACAACCCTCTGAGCCCTCAAAACTAGAGAAAAGTTGAGCAGGGCTGTGATAAAACAGACAGAGACGGACGGGAGAGCTAACGGAGTTCAATATGATTCGTAAAGGAACCAGCAGACACCGCAGTGCACTCCATAACAGCAAAGCCGTGCGTCCTACTGTGCACACACTTTCAGGTCTGACTCTGTCCATAACTACACAGATGAAAGTGTTTCCCTCAAGTTTTTATGGAAGAAAAGAATCAAACACTAGTTTTCAAAATGCTATAGGCCTACTACTGATTCATTAGGGCCTGAGTGCTAAGGGAAAGGAGCCCTCTAACTAGAGCAGGAGAGGGTTCTTTTGGGCAAGGACCCTATTATTCCTGCTTCGTTTCTTTGGTAAATGGACTTGAGCTTATATAGCACTTTTCTAGTCTTTGACTACTCAAAGCTGCTTTACACCACAGGTCACAGTTACCCATTCACACCCATTCACTCTCACATTCACTCACTGATGGTTCTGAGTTTCTATGTTCGCTATCCATCAGTATCAGCTAACACATTCACGCTCTTTCATGCCCATTTACAAACCACTAATGCAGCAGTGAGGGCAACTTGGGGTTGAGTGTTTTGCCTAAGGACATTTCGCCATGTGTTGCCCGGACCTGGCCTTGGACCTGCAGCCTTCTGATTGCTGACCAAGCGCACTATCCAACTGTGCCAACTGCGCCACCATCGCCCCCTCTCGCATTAGGGTCTTTGCCCTAAGGGAAAGGACCCTATTGTCCCTTTTGCATTTCTTTCTTCTATTCAACCAGATGTGAAACCTTAATTTTACCCCCTAAACATGCTCAGAAACTCACCAAAATTGGCACACACCTCAAATTCAGTGAAAATTTTGATTAAATGAAAAAATGAACCCCCAACATGCCAAAATGAGTTCTCTAACGCCACCTGGGCACCAAAAAAACCCCACTAAAACGACCACTTTCCTTTTGGAATGTCATAGAGAGATCAAACCAATGTCAAAACATTCATCTCATCAAGACACACAAATGTTGTTTGGAGGTTCCCTAGGCCTATCTGTGACAGGAAGCCAGAAATTTGCCTTTCAAAATAAAATTATAGTCAAAATATAATCCAGACACAAAGAGGCATCTCCTCTGAGACCGTACATGGTATCAGCTTGAAACAGGGACAGATCACAGAGTAGGCCATGCTGATCAAAAGTTCTGAAGGAATTTGTTGTTTCTCAGACCTCAAGGTTGGTCAACCCTGAAGCAGCCCTCCCAGCTCCTCCCATTCAAATGAGTGGGGTAACCAAGATACACCTCCACATAAGCTGTGGAAGTTAGGCTTCTACACAAAAAAAACATAAGTCCTACAGCTTTAAAAAGTACATGGATGGATTCCTGACAAAATTTACCTTCCAACTGGGATATTTTTGGAGAGATTTGGTCAAAATTTTGCATCTGTGAGGACATGTTTGAAAAGTTTTGGTTGCTCTTCAGCCCAGGGCAGATAATGACTTCACTCACTGATTGACAGCTCAGTGCAGCTGGTCATGTGACTCAGTGAAGGTGGGAACATGGAGTGTGTAATACACACCCATTATAAAGACTGAGGAGGAGAAAAATACATCACTTAAACTGTGATATCTCTGAAAGGGTCAAAAAAGGAATGAAACCCTCTGCAGCTGTTGTTGTTTTGGTGACACTTAGAGGTGAAATGAATGATTACAGTTTGCAGACTGTCAACATTTTGTTGTTAACACATTGAAATGTATCTTAGACATTCACTAAACACAGAAATCTGTGTAGAAAGATAATTCACATAGTTTTCTTTCTGACATGATTCTGTCTTTGAATTGTGATGAAACACGACTTAGTTTACGCTGAATAACATAACTCTGTTTAGTGTTACAGGACTTGTGTGATTTTACTGATGTATGATCTTTGTACTGTTGAATGAAACACTTCCACTGATGTAAGGTCAGAAATAAAGCCACTCTGTGAAATCAAGAGATGATTGAGATGCTAAAACTTTTTGTTCTGGAAACACAGATTTTTACAATAAATCTCCCGAATCCCTGATGTGTTGAATTTAATTTTTTCACAGACCTTTAAGCTTACTTTGACTGCCTGTTTTATCCTTAGATGCCACTAGATGGTGCTGTTTCATTACAAATAAGTGAAGAAATACACCCCAAAGAAACATATAATAAATTTCATGCCAAGGAGAAAGTGATATTTTCTCAAATTCGGACCTTTGTTATATGATTTTATTATACTCTGGTATCAGCATGAACATTTTTGTCCACTGTAATTGAAATTCCACTTTATTCTGGCCATAGCTTTGCCTGTGTTACTGTGTGGTGCATGATTGTTATTATAGATCAATGTTTTTCCCCTGGTGAGCCTTTCATCCGCAAGCCCCCCTTGGTGTGAACTATCTCCTCTGCTGTCCAATTTCAGATTTACTCCATCTTCTCCAACTTGTATACATTATAATTCAAAAGAGGGAAAGCAGAAAAAAAATTCAGTACTTATAATAACCTAACCCTTTATAACAACCCAATAAATAAGTTTGTGAAAGGTGCACACTTTAACTTACTTATTATATATACTTATGTAATAAGACATATCTATTACATGTATAAGTTAAACCTACACAACACATACCTCAGCCTTTAAGCACCATAAAGACACACAGCACACACAAAAAGAAAAAGCTGTCCTGACACATACACACACACACCCACAACTCCAACACACTTCTCCTCACAGAGAACTCTAGTTTGTCATTCCTACTGTAAGGAAGGCATTTCTTCTTAAATTATTCTATCTATCCCTAACTTAACTTATTACTCTTAAGCCTACCTTGAAGTTGACTTATTCTCTTTTCCTTTACTTTAGTTTCTGTCTTCTCTTCTTCTTTCATCTATATTTTAGTTTGCCAATTTCCCATGGGCCCAGAGTTACTATTGTCTCTTTTTAGTCTACCGATTCTACTATTTTCTCTTCGTTCACGCAGTCACTAATTTACACATAACACATGTTTCACCGTTAAGAAGATACAGGCCCTGTCTTCATTAATCTTGCATGGTTATTTAGCACACTACATTACTAGTTTTTTTTTTTTTTTTTCGCTTATTCTACTCTTTTTTCAACTTTATTACAACTTCTATTTCTATTTCTTCTCTTCTTATTTCTTCTCTTCTCATTTCTTCTTTACTCTTCTCTTAACCAAATTTAGACAAAGCATCACCTCAGACATACACACATCACAGGGTTTCCGCACAAAGATACTTTAGTCAGTGCAGCCAGCCAGCTGAAAACTCAACCCTAAAGAGCAAACCTAACTCACAAAAGTGAGAAGAACTCACCCGACGTCAATGTGGTGCAGGAATAAATGCGCTGAAGCCGCGATGAAAGCTGGAGACCACAGCTGATCCTGTTCGTGACGCCACTTGGTGTATCTTGAGCGCTCGTGATGTGCAGAAGATTGAAGGAGGCTTTGTGACACTGGCTTGCTTCAGAATCGTGGGTTTATTACAAAAAGCAACACCAGAATCATACAGGCACTGCAGGATACCTGGGAGGGACTGCCGATGATGTCCATCTCCCAGACTTCAGTTTGACCACAGCTTATAAAGGATCAGGAGTTGATTATGTCTAGATAACAGTAGGACTAGCCTCTGGATGTACAAATAAAAACACCACCTGACCATTAAACCATATATTGACTTAAACAACAGTTAAGATGACAACAGCATTCTTTGATAAAAAGGTCATCTTTGGACTCTGCATGCAGTCATCACTAAGGACACATGCTTTAACCTTTCATGGTTTCACAACAGATAGCCTACTTCAGTTTAAACCTGTTCGTAAGGTCTTTACATTGAGTGGTGAAGTCCTCGTCGGAGCTGCAGATCCATCTTATTCTGTTGAATTGGGAAACGGGCAGACTTTTTTTGAGAGAAACCGGGTGATATGAGTCACCATGAAGGAGAGAATTTCGGTCTGTAGGTTTACGATAGAGATCTGTTTTCAGTTGATGGTCCACTTTTATTATCAAAACATCAAGAAAGTTCATTTTTGTGGTCTCTGAAGACATGGTGAATTGTAAATGTTTGTTTTTAGAGTTAATAAATTGATAAAAGTCCTGTAATGAAGCCAGTGATCCTGTACATATAAAGAAGATGTCGTCCAGGTACCTTTTCCAACCTGATGTAAAGTGCATAAAAGGATTCACCTGAGGGTTATAGATGATATCTCTTTCAAAATTCCCACATACAAAGAAGCCAGGCTAGGAAACATCTTGGAGCCCATTGCCACTCTGGAGACCTGATGGAAAAAGGTATTACCATACAGAAAAAAGTTGGACATTAGAACTTGGCTAAGTAAGTCCAGTATACATTGTGTGCTTGTATCGTATTCCCGTCTTTCCTCTAAAAAACAACGGCCAGCTAAGAGTTCCCCATCAGAAGAAACATTTGTGTAGAGTGCCTCAATGCCCATAGTGAACAATATATGTGAGTCCTCAATACGGCGGATAGATTTAATTCATTTGAAGAATTCTATGGAGTCTTTAGTATATGAAGGGAGTATTGTGACCAGATGTTTAAGGTGATAGTCAACAAAAGCTGAGATTTTCTCAGTCACAGAACCAATTGCTGCGATAATTGGTCGTCCTGGGTACATCAGTGTATTGTTTATGGATTTTAGGTAAAATGTAAAAAAAATGGTGTAATTGGAAATTCCACAATCATAAATGCATATTCAGATTTTGTTACTTCACCCTCGTCTAAGAGAGACTTTAATGTGTGGTGGACATGATTTTTTGCCTCCAAAACTGGGGCTGTCTCCTTATCTCCTGGTCATACATCTCCCTGTCCAGTACGACTATGGCTCCCCCTTTGTCCGCACTCTGGATAACCAGAGATTTGTCCTGTTTTAATGACTTAAGCTCACAGTATTGCTCCTTCGGACAGATTGTTAGCCACTTTGTATTCCTTCTTGTTACGGCTGCTGCTGTATTGTTTGTTATTAGTGCGTGTGTGTTTTTATTGTCACAAAGCTGGACATGTTATTGCTGACTGCCTCACCCAAAAACATAAAGAACAGATGTCTAAGAGTGTGCCGCAGCCGAAAGGTATCGGCTTAATTAACTCAAAAATTAAAACTGTGGACATTGATAGTGACAATGATAAGCCTGATCCGTGCTTTGAACCTTTTATTTTGAAAGGATCTGAGTCACTACAAGGTGAGCCTGCTGATCAGCGCCCGGTGCGCATCCTGCGAGACACCGCCTGCTCGCAATCGGTGATCCTTGCGAGTGTGTTGCCATTTTCTGAGAAATCAGCCTGTGGTTATGGTGCGGTGCTGCATGGGATTGAGCTGGGTTATGTTCTTCGACCTGTGCATTACGTGCATGTCATATCAGAAATAGTGACTGGCGTTTTCCCCGTGGCTGTTTGTCCTGCCCTCCCAATTAAAGGCGTTGCATTTCTGTTAGGAAATGACATTGCTGGGGGCAAAGTGACTCCCACTTTAGAGGTGCAGGATGTGCCACAGCACCATGAGTCAGGTAATGTGGGCACAATACCAAATTCTGATCTGTTTCCATCCTGTGCAATCACACGATCTCAGGCAAAGAAAGACAGCATTGTGTCTCTGTCTGATACTATTCTCATGTCAGAATTTACAGATCGAGCTGAGACTGAGAACAAATCAGACACATCTGTTAAATCAGAAGACAACACTGCTGCTGCCCAGGCACGCTCTGCCAGCGCGGACACTTCACCTCCAACTCCCGCTGACAGTGCGCCTCTGCCGGTCTCCAGAGATCGTTTGTGCGCAGCGCAAGGGGCGGATCCAACCTTAAAAAAATGCTTCTCAAATGTGGTGAGTGCCAACAAAACAGGTGAGCAAGTAACCTACACATTAGATGATGGTGTTCTGGTAAGAAAATGGTGTCCTCGTAATAAAATAAATTCTGATTGGAGTGTAGTGCACCAGGTGGTTGTCCCTACTGTGTATCGCCCCCATGTATTGTCTCTGGCGCATGAAAGTCCATGGTCTGGACACTTAGGAATCACAAAAACATACCAGCGCATTTTGAAACATTTCTTTTGGCCAGGATTAAAAGCGGATGTATTTAAATACTGCCGCTCCTGTCATGTCTGTCAAATCACAGGTAAGCCTAATCAGGTTATCCCTGTTGCCCCCTTGCACCCAATACCTGTATTAGGGGAGCCGTTTGATCGCGTTATTGTTGATTGTGTTGGCCCGTTACCCAGGACAAAGAGTGGGAATCAGTTTCTACTCACAATAATGTGCGCTGCCACACGATTCCCAGAGGCTGTGCCGCTCCGTAAAATAACATCCACTTCCATTGTAAAAGCCTTAACCAAATTCTTTTCCACCTTTGGTCTTCCCGTATAATCCAAACTGTTCAAGGTACAAATTTTCAGTCAAAACTCTTCAATCAGGTCCTCCGAACATTAGACATCCAACATGTTGTTTCCAGCGCGTATCATCCTGAGTCCCAGGGCACGTTAGAGCGCTGGCATCAAACTTTAAAATCCATGTTATGCAGGTATTGTTTTTGAAACAGAGAAAAACTGGGATGAAGCTGTCCCGTTTGTGTTGTTCGCTGCCCGTGAGGCTGTGCAGGAATCTTTAGGATTCAGTCCCGCGGAGCTTGTATTTGGCCACATTTCCCACGGCCCGTTAAAATCTCTCCAGGAGAGGCTGCTTGCACGTAAATCCTCTACAGTGGGAAATGTGTTAAATTATGTCAGTCAGTTCCATGAAAGGCTCCATCGTGCTAAAAAACTCGCTAAAGAGAGTCTTGCCACGTCTCAAAAGGTAATGAAGCGGCATTATGACCGCTCCGCTGTCCAGCGGCAATTCCAGGTAGGTGAAAAGGTTCTGGTTTTGCTGCCCGTGTCCGGCTCTGCGCTCTCGGCCAGGTTCTCAGGTCCTTACGAAATTTGTGAGCGTCTTAGTGACACCGACTACGTCATTCGCACCCCTGAGAGGAAACGCAAGAGTCGAGTGTGTCACATTAATATGATAAAAAAGTATCATTCGCGAGAGAAGTCCGCTGCTGTGGTAGAAACAGAGCCTGCCTCGGTACCTGGTGCATGTGCGCCGATCATGGCAGACTCTCAATGTCCTCCTGAGGATTTAGTCATGCGTCATTCGGCTCTTCAAAGCGCTCGTCTCCCAAATTCAGAAATGCTGCAGCGGCTTCCCTCGGTGCTGAATCACCTGTCACCTGACCAGCAGCGTGACGTCAGCGGCCTGGTAAAAAGTTTCCTGTGCTTGTTTAATGACGTGCCCACTCAAATTAATGTGCTTAACATAATATAAATGTACAAAATGCTCGTCCCATGAAACAGCATCCTTACCGTGTTAATCCCACTAAACGTGAGCTGATGAAAAAAGAAACATAGTATCTCCTAGAGAACGGCTTAGCCACACCCAGCTCCAGCTCGTGGAGTTCCCCGTGTTTATTGGAGGCAAAATCAGATGGCTCACCACGTTTATCACGGACTTTAGAAAAGTAAACTCTGTCACAGTCCCAGACTCCTATCCTCTTCCTCGCATGGAGGACTGTGTGGACAGTTTGGGTACTGCAAAGTTTGTCACCAAGTTAGATCTGCTCAAAGGTTACTGGCAGGTGCCTCTGACTGAGCGTGCGTCTGAAATATCTGCCTTTGTGACTCCTGATCAATTCCTGCAATACACTGTGATGGCATTTGGCATGTGTAATGCACCAGCGACATTCCAAAGACTAGTAAACATTGTGTTAGAGGGGGTTAACAACTGCAGCGCTTATCTAGACGATCTCGTCCTGTACACCACAACCTGGGAGGAACACATACAGGTTTTAGAAACAGTGTTCCGCCGACTCGCCAACGCGTCGCTCACCTTAAACTTGGCAAAATGCGAGTTTGGTAGGGCTACCGTCACCTATCTAGGCCGTCAGGTGGGTCAGGGCCAAGTTCGCCCCCTTGAGGCCAAAATAAGTGCCATTCAGGATTTTTCTGTTCCCTCCACCTGTAAATCCCTCAGAAGTTTCCTGGGTATGGCTGGGTATTACAGAAATTTCTGTAGAAACTTTTCTTCTGTTGTGCAGCCTCTAACAGACCTTCTCAGTCCCAAGGCTGACTTTGTGTGGACCGAGTGCCAGCATGCTTTTAGTAGCATCAAGGCTCTCCTCAACCACGCTCCCATGCTCGCTGCTCCTGTCCGTTTAAGTTAGAGGTCGATGCAAGCGCAGTTGGAGCCGGGGCCGTCCTGCTGTAGGAGGATGCAGGTGGGATCGACCATCCGGTGTGCTACTTCTCTAGAAAGTTCAACAAACATCAGGTAAATTATTCAACCATTGAGAAAGAGGCACTTGCTCTGTTGTTGGCACTTCAACATTTTGAAGTATATGTTGGATCCAGTCCCTTGCCTGTTGTTGTTTTCACTGACCATGACCCCCTCAGGTTTCTTGCGCGTATGTATAACCATAACCAGAGGCTGATGAGGTGGGCGCTGATTGTGCAGGACTTTAACTTGGTTATCAGACACAAAAAAGGTAAGGAAAATGTGTTAGCTGATGCCTTGTCCAGGCTTTGAAAAAGGTGTATTATATTATGATGTTAATGATTTGTCAACAACCTGAGGGTTGTTGTTTTAAGGGGAGGGGTGTTACGGCTGCTGCTGTATTGTTTGTCGTGAGTGCGTGTGTGTCTGCGTGTGGATGCATGCGTGGATGGGGCTCTCTCTCTCTCCCCTCAGGTTGCCAGGTGGAGGTGATGGATTGGAGCGCCTGATCATCGGAGAGTGCACGGCGGTCTCCAATCAAAAGCTGTCAAGTGAATGGCAACCCCTTTAAAAGGCTGGCTGGAGGATTATTCGCGAGCTGCTGCGTCTGCAGTGATCTGTCGCTCTCCCTCATCTGGCCTTGGCTTAAAAAGCATTGGAACTGTGTTGAAATTAGTCTAAGTTCTGATATTGTTTATTAGTTTAAGATTGCCTTTTGACGTAGCCTTGTTTTGTTTAATTTTGATCTCTTTTGATCTGCAATCCTTTATTTGTAAGAGAATCCTTTTATCTTTTATTAAACACCTCTGTTAAACCATTCTATCTGGTTTTATTTTACCTCCTTTTCCCCTTTTAAGAGCTGTGGATGTAACACTTCTATTTTTTTACAATAATGGAGACATTTCTATCTACTAAACGACAGTAGGTGTCCAGAGATGGGTTTCTTTTTGGACGCGGATTGTCTTGTACCTTTTCATGCAATTTTTTTGATCCAGCACCCTACATAGGATGTGCATGTCTACTTTATCTTTCTCGATATGCAGCAGGCCTATAACATTACAGAATATACCAGTGAAAAATGGACAGGACTAAAAAAATGTTTTATATCTCGTGTGAATTTAACTTAAAATGTTATCATATTTAGTAAACAATTAGAAAATAAGACCGACAAATGGTACAATGAACAGGATCAGCACCGTAGAGAGCGAAGTGCGACTACAGTGCACACTCAGGGCAAAGGCTCTCATCCCTCACGGTGCAGGTCAGGTCCCAAACCGTCTGTCAGACTGCCGTAGCGGTTGTCGTTTTAACACTAGAACCACTACGGCAGTCTGACAGACGGTTTGGGACTTAAAACAGTAACTTGTGTCTTAACCAACTGAATGAGACACACAACACAATGTCTGACACCAGCTTTGTGTGGAAATGCTTCAAAACTTTGGATGAAAATGCAAATTGTGCGCTGAGCTGGAGGGATAAAATCCACTGGACATTTGCCCAAAGTTTCAAAAATACTGAGTTCATGCTTGATCCAAAACCCATCTGAGTGAAACACTGCAGCACCTGATGGATCTAGCTTCAGGATGTGACATAAAGAGCCGCTTACTGAAGAAAGACATAGGAGTATGACGCAGTCAGCTCTGAGTGACAAAGTGATTCTGGCTTTTTTACATAGGTCAAATGACCTTCTCCACGATGTATTAAAAGCTCAAAACAGAGATGCTTTACTTAATGTGTGTGTCTGCATGAATATGGTGGCACACTGGATCATCCCTGTATTTCCAGTCCATCATAATGACAGACAGCCTCCAAATCTTTACGTCATTCATCAAAAAATTTGATGTTTGGAAAATTTTGCTGACATCAACATACTTGGGATTAAAGAAGCCAGTATGTTATTTCAACAC
Organism: Cetoscarus ocellatus; assembly: GCA_037902135.1. Taxonomy (NCBI): domain Eukaryota; kingdom Metazoa; phylum Chordata; class Actinopteri; order Labriformes; family Labridae; genus Cetoscarus; species Cetoscarus ocellatus. Next base: position 1,889,563 of record JBAMNC010001447.1, read on the forward strand.
CTTTTGAGCTTTTGAGAAAGTAACATTACCATCTGTTCAGCGTAGACTCTTATCCAACACTGCTCTGATCGTAGTCAGATGTCGTTTACAAAAGAGTAACCCAATGTTGTCTGTGGCCTTCTTAATTTAGAACAATAATGAATGAATGATGAATACTCTATTCCTGAATTCTTTTGCAACATTTGGGAAAAATATGCAAATTGAAACAACCCATACGCCTATCAGTGAAATGCCAAATATAATATTTGGTTTTAAAGGTGTATAATTTCTAATAAATCCTAAAGTTACCTATCGATGGGGTACATCTGATTCAGTGATCTGCTGCCTCTTGGCTTGTAACAGAGTGTCTGAGATGGCTCCATCCACAACACAAGGTTAGTGTTTAATCAAATCTGCTGACTAATTTTTTTTTTATTCTTTTTTGTGAATTGCACTTAAGCTGTGTTTACAAAAGAAGAGTGCCAAAAAATATCTTACATTTTACTGTCACTTCAAATAATTTTACTTTAATGATTTCACAACTGTTATTTCAGCTGGAATCAATAGGCCGGTCACACGGGAGGATAAAGAATGGGCCATGGCATCCTTGGCAAACCTTGGCTGTTTTTACAGGGATTGCAACAATAAAGATTGATCTTCAGTGTCAAAGTTTTACAATAGACTCACGCAAACATCTCCATCATTTCTCTATTTCTGAATTAGGGGAGTCAAACTGGTGATATATACTGAAGTTATTGATTCATATCCCTGATCACAGTTCACTACTCATAATTACTCTAGTAAATAATTTGCACTGTTACTGTATGGTCAATAACTGCTGTAACATTTCAAATTGTCACTTTAATATCACTGTCACTTTATCTTTATTGTATTGCACAGGAGGCTCAGTTGTCCTGAATGACACTTACTGTGTTAAATTGGTATTTTAGTATGTTAGTTAATTTTGATAATTGAACGTCACTTACTCTGTTAATTTAGCATTTGAGTATGTTAGTTAATTTGATAATTGAATGACACTTACCTTGTTACTCTGTTAATTCAGTGCTTAGTATGTTAGTTAATTTTGATAATTGTAAATATCTTCTATTCTTTTGATCTCTGTCTTATACAATGCATGCTACTATCCCTGTAATTGCCCTGTACTGCTGCAATACCAGAATTTCCCCTTGGGGATCAATAAAGGATTATCTTATCTTAGTTTAACAGCAATCTGACATTGTGTGTGTATCTTTATATACAGACTCTCCCTATCAAAACTTTTGATGGACTGGTTGGCACCACAGAGTATGACCAAGCAGAGGATAAGGCCAGCTATGTGCTTGGCTCACTTGCTGTTTCTGAACAGGAGAAACAGCAGATTGAGAGAGCCACAGCTGGACAGACAAAAAATCCATTTTGGTAACAGATTGACCAAGGTGAATCATAACAGGTTATTTACAAAAGGTTTATTTTGACTTGGAAGTGATAAAAAAAGGTTGGTTCTATTTCATTCTTCCTGACCGCCAGAGGCAGTTCTTAACACTGAATTATATCTGTCTCGTGCACACAGAGGTTGAGTATTTAATATCAACAAAGTCACATGTGACCTGGGATGACGCCTGACGTCATCAATAGCCTGCGTCATCGCGTGAGACGCCCCCTTCTATCTTCTCGCAGACATCTGCGCTGCTGGTTGCTTTCAGAAGGACGCCAAAAAGACTTTTTGCTTGGAGCCCTGTAACTACGGTTGGAGATACGGAATTTCGTCCTCCAAGGGCTGCAATAAGTCACAACTGCTTCATTGTTTCACCAGACCGAGCTGTCTGACCGGTGTTTTCGCCGGCACTCTCGGTGCATTACAGACTGGCTTACGTTAGCCGGGAGCTGCTAAGGTAAGTCTAAGCCTACTAGCTGAACATCATTTACGTTTGAGAGGGATTGACTGCCCCACAAGTGTTTTCACCTCGGCGGTGCAGTGTTTTCATTTAAGAAGAGCCTGGCTTCGGGTTTCTTGGTGTTTTTTTCCGCGGTGAGAAGTGTTTGCGCTTTAACTCGCAAGGCTGAGGGTATCTCAGTGTTGAACGGCTGATTATTACTGACTGCTCTGCACTCAGTTTTGCTTGTCGAGGAGTGAGTGTGAGAGCAATTCCCCCTAGTAGACGGTTTCGTTTGTGGGTTAATTAAATTTGATGGCTTATTGTAGTAACTAACGACCTACTCTCAGCTTCAGATGAGGGACTTCTCTCAGTACTTGTTTTATTAGATCTTAGTGCGGCTTTTGACACCATTGATCATGATGTTCTTATACAGAGATTAGAGGTATTACTCGGGTTTACAGGGACTGCCTTAAATTGGTTTAAGTCCTACTTATCTGATAGATACCAGTTTGTACACGTGAACAACAAGTCCTCTGTGTACACTAAAGTAAGTTACGGAGTTCCTCAAGGCTCTGTGCTAGGTCCAATTCTCTTCTCCATTTATATGCTTCCCCTCGGTGATATCATGAGGAAATACTCCGTTAATTTTCATTGCTATGCTGATGATACTCAGCTGTATGTATCGATGAAGCCAGGTGAGACAAATCAGTTATCTAAACTAGATGCGTGTCTAAAGGACATTAGGACATGGATGGCCCAAAATTTTCTTCTCCTTAACTCAGACAAGACAGAGATCATTGTGCTGGGCCCTCGACACCTTAGAGAAACCTTTTCTAATGATTTAACTGCCCTAGATGGCATAAGCCTGACGCCAAGCACAACTGTTAGAAATCTTGGGGTTCTATTCGATCAGGATCTATCCTTTAACTGTCACATAAAGCAAATCTCAAAAACAGCCTTTTTTCATCTTCGTAACATCGCTAAAATTAGGCCTATCCTGTCCCAGAGCGATGCTGAAAAGCTTGTCCATGCTTTTGTTACCTCTAGACTGGACTACTGTAATTCTCTTCTTTCAGGCTGTCCCAGTAAGTCGCTTAAGACGCTTCAGCTGGTCCAAAATGCTGCAGCACGTGTGCTGACTAGAACTAGGAGAAGAGACCATATTACTCCAGTATTAGCCTCTCTGCACTGGCTTCCCATTAAATATAGAACAGAATTCAAGATTCTTCTTCTCACCTATAAAGCTCTCAGTGGACAGGCACCAGTTTACCTCAAAGAGCTTGTAGTGCCGTACAACCCCTCTAGAACATTACGCTCCCAAAATGCTGGCCTGCTCGTGGTTCCATCAGTCTCTAGAAGTAGTATGGGAGGTAGAGCCTTCAGTTATCAGGCTCCTCTTCTCTGGAACCATTTACCGACCACGGTTCAGGAGGCAGACACCCTCTCTACCTTTAAGGCTAGACTTAAAACATTCCTCTTTGATAAAGCTTTCAGTTAGGGACCAGCTCACAGTCCATAGTTTAGACATATAGTTAAGATGCAATAGGCTTAGACTGCCGGGGGGATCTGGCACATTGGGCTCTATCCCTCTCTCTCTCACACTCTCTCTCCATATCTGCCTCTGCCCCTTTCTGTTTGCTCCTGTACTCGTCTCTGGCTCTTGTCTTTTAGGTTGCCTGGGATCCTTGGTGGAGACTGCCTGCTGCTGTGGAGTCACGAAGCCTCAATAACTACAATTACAGACATAACACATATTTGGCCATCTCACTCCAGTTCATAATCATTATAGCTGTTAATGTTGATATTAACATGATCTTTCTATCCATGGTTGATACATCTATAGTAACTATCTCTAGCTCCACATGGACATGAGATCCCTCTTGAAAATGAGGTGTCACATCTCAAGAGGTCTACCATTAATACATTTATACTTAACGGAGACAAATATGGTAGGGATGCACTTGTGGTCTGGGCACCCATGAGTTCATCACTACCATAAATTCTTACTTCCAGTAAGACTTTTATTGATTATACTTCTATAAAATTTTCACCACAACCACACAGACATGAGGACCCTCCTCTAATAAATTTGTTTGCAGCAGAAACAAATTTGACGACGACAGGTCTATGATTGGTCCATTGATCTGTCACTAGCTTTAGTTCTTACTTTAGTCCGCTTGTCTCCACTTACCTCCCTCCCTTTGCCCACACACCCAACACAGCATCGTGTGGATTTGCTGTTCATCATGAGACTGGGGTCCACATTCAAGATTTCCTGCTGCTTAACAGAAGGTTTTTTCTTGCCGCCATGATGGAGGGATTCATGATTGGCTATATGGATTCATGTTGGGTGTTGGATGTATATATTTGTATATATATGTATATGTGTATTTTTATATGTATATATGTATCTATGCATATATGTGTATCCATAATATGAAGAGCTTTGTGCTCTATTGTAAAGTGTCTTGAGATAACACTTGTTATGAATTGGCGCTATACAAATAAAGATTGATTGATTGATTGATTGATATTGTTTGTTAAGCGTCAGATCTGTGAGTGCCTCACCATAGAGAAGCGCTCACAGATCTGACGCTGTGAGTGGAGAGGGAGTTGGTTTGATTTTTTAATGCTCGTTGCCGTTGAGTGTTTTCGCTTGTGAGTAACGTCACCCAGATAGGCAACCATGTCTGACATGCTCGGGTCCCATGTTTGCCGTTCATGCATACTCTGCATGCATCTGATGGCCATGATGAGTGCCCTTTATGCCTCGGTGCCGCACACCTGAGGGAAGGGCTGTCAGATAGCTTGTGCATGAATTGCAGTTTCGTGCCGCGGGATCTGAGGCTGGCTCGATTGGCTGAAGTGGAAGGACAGCAGCCGGGAGACCAGCTGCCTCCATCTGGTACGGCTTCCAAGAGGCATGGTGGGGCAAGCAGCACTCTGCTGGAATGTGCTCCACCTAGGAAGAGATCCAAGAAGGTGGATGATTTGGCCATTAAGGTTGATAAGCTAGCATCAGAGTTTGCAGAGATTAAGACACTGCTCATTAACCTTCAGAAGAGGCCGAGCAGTGGGGCAGCAAGTCCAGCAGAGGACCCACCTGGATGGGATGGAGACATCTTGTCTACAAGAGCTTCCTGTAGCCAGTTTTGTGGGGCCAGTTCAACCCAAGGAGGGGTGAACGCTTTTGATCATGGATCTGGTACTGGTTCACAGTGGACTGTAAGCGGATCTGGGGTTGGTTCAGAGGCTGCCCCAGCCTCTGTTAAACCAGTGATGCGCATGGCCTCTGGCGCCCCAGCCAGTGCCTTCTTCAGGCGGGCCCCTCTACAGGCGACCTTCTCTGTTCCACCATCCCGGACCCCAAGTCTCTGTCTCACCACACATCTGACAGTAGGGCCCTGGTAGAACCACCTATAGCCTCCCTCATTGTGTCACCCGCTGAGGTTTTGAGACCTGATGCTCGCTGCCCCAGGCCACAGACGCATCACAGACGACTTTCTTGGGAAATGTTACGATGCAGCGGACCATATGGGGCGTATTGGTAACTCACTGTCCCATTTGATACTGGCCCTGTCACAGTCCCTGCAGTCCTCTGGCCTGGATGCATCCATCCAGAGCCTGACTGACACATCTTTGCAGGCGTTTGCCCTTATGACTAGGGAGCTTGGCAGGTTAATGTCGACGCTAACCCTGACTAGGCGCCAAATATGGCTAGCTCAGTCTCCAATTCCTGAACCAGGTCGGAGGGCTCTTCGGGCTCTCCCAGTAGTGCCTGGGGAGTTGTTTGGGCCAGCGGCACAGCAAGCCTTAGAGCATGGAGTCCAGGCAAACCAAACTCGGTTACAGTTTGCCAGCCTTCAGGACTCGGCGCCCGCTCAGAGACGACGGTATCACGGGGCTTATGGCACTGGCCATCCTCGGTTGCCGGCCTGGCCTAGTGCCTGCCCAAGAACATCACAGGCCCTTGAGCGGCCTAATTACCACAGACGCCCCCTTCCCACGGTCTGCGCTACAGACCCAGAGGGGTTGGAGGTCTGGGTTTCGCCCAACAAGAGACTCTAAGGGCCAGGGGGACAGGCCCTGAGGCCCTGGGGCCGGCCGTCGGACGCTTCTCCCAACAGCACCTCAGCCACTGGAGAAGCTGTACTTCAGACCCTTGGGATGTGGCCACTCTTGCCCAGGGCTACAATCTTCAGTTCCGACGCCGGCCCCCAGCTTTCAGTGGGGTTCGACATACCACGGTCGTCGATCCCACAAAACGACAGGCACTCAGCCAGGTGAGAGCCACCCTCCTGGAGAAGGATGCCATAGAAGAAGTGGATCATGACACAGCAAGGTGGGTTCTACTCAGTGTATTTTCTAATGCCCAAAAAAGAGGGCGGGTTTCGCCCTATTCTAGACCTAAGAAGGCTGAACACGTTTCTGAAGGTGTTGCCCTTTCACATGCTGAGAACGGCAGATGTGCTACAGTCTGTGACTCAGCAGAGTTGGTTCACAACCATCGATTTAAAGGACGCATACTTTCATGTGCCAATTGCGCTCCACTACAGACAGTTCCTGCACTTCGCTTTGAAGGCAGGGTGTATCAGTTCAAAGTGCTCCCTTTCAGGCTGTCCCTTGCCCCGCAGGTTTTTACACGGTGCATGCCGGCAGCATTGGCCCCATTGCAGGCCGGCTGTAGGCATATCCATCCGTACCTGGACGACTGGCTGATCTGTGCACCAACCTGGAGGCAGGCAGATCAGGACACTTCAGCCCTTCTTCACCATGTGTCACATTTGGGCCTCACAGTCAACTATGCAAAGAGCTGTCTCATATCCAGCCAGAGGGTGGTGTTTATTGGATTGATCCTGGATTCAGGTCACATGCTGGCCTCCCCGTGCGTTCCGACACATGTCTGCAGTCTACCATGTCAATCATCAAGGGGGCACGAGGTCAACCTGGCTGCTGGGAGTGGCGCACCTTCTCCTTGTATGGGCTTTCCCTCGCCTCGCCAGCCTCAGGGCCATGTACCTGCCCGGGCCGCAGAACCTGGTGGCAGACTTTCTATCTCGCCAGAGACCTCCCCCGGGGGAGTGGAGACTCCACCCAGAGGTGATAGAGGAGATTTGGCAGATATATGGCAAGGCAGAGGTGGACCTGTTTGCTTCAAGGGCCTCAACCCACCGCCCTCTTTGGTTCTCCTTAATGGAGACAACGAGCCCTCTAGGGCAGGACGCTCTGGCACACCCGTGGCCAGATCTTCTCCTTTATGCTTTTCCACTGTTTCCTCTCATCACAGCAATACTACACAGGCTGCAGCAGTTCAACCACAGACTTTTGCTGGTGGCCCTGAACTGGCCGGGGAGGCCCTGGTTTCCATGCATGTACAGTCTTCTGAGCGGGGTCCCATGGTGCCCGCTGACACGACAGGACCTGCTCTCACAGCTGGAGGGCAGCATCTGGCATCCGGCTCTGGAGTGCCTGCAACTGTGGCCATGGCCCTTGAAGGGCCTGAACCACTCTTAGCTGCTTGTGACCCAGCGGTTTTCCAGACAATAAATGACTTCAGGGCACCCTCTACGAGGGCACTTTATGCAAATAGGTGGAAACTATTTTCAGAATGGTGTAAGGCCCACAAAGAGACTCCTGAGAGTGCCTCGGTGCCAGTAGTGCTGCGGTTTCGGCAGTCTTTACTTGAGAAGGGACTCTCTGTTTCCACCTTGAAGGTATATGTGGCTGCGATTTCAGCCAGGCATAGTACGGTTGATAACCGCACCTTGGGGTCCCACAATCTGATGACTCGGTTTCTCAGAGGGGCTCAGCAGCAAAACCCTCCGTGAGCTTTTAAGGTTCCCCCGTGGGACCTGCCTTTGGTGCTTGAAGGCTTTTGCCTCCCCCCCTTTGAGCCTCTAGAACAGTCAGGGATTGAGTGGCTGTCATCAAAGACTGCTTTTCTTTTGGCAATGGCTTCAGCAAAGCGTGTGAGTGAGCTTCAAGCCTTGTCAGTGAGTAACGCATGTATGCGCTGGAACTCAGATGGCACAGGAGTGTCACTCTGGCCTAACCCAGCATTCCTCCCTAAGAGGTTGGGGGCAGACTACACCAATCAGGTCATTGAGATGGGAGCTTATCTCCCCTTGTCCCGACAAGAGAGGGAGTTAATTCAGCAGGGCTGCTCTGCCCAGTTAGGGCCCTGAGGCACTACATCCAGGCAACCTTGGGCTTTCGCCACTCTGATTGCCTGTTTATCTCCTATGGTGGACACAAGAAAGGACAGGCTCTGTCCAAGCAGAGCCTTTCTAGGTGGATGGTTGCAGCAATTGAAGAGGACTACAGGTCAAGGGGCCTGCCAACGCCTCTTAATATCAAGGGTCATTCAACCCTGAGTGTCTCAACTTCTTGGGCAGCACCACGGGGGGTCCCTCTTAGTGAAATATGTGCCACAGCTACTTGGGCCACACCATGTTCCTTTGCCAGTTTTTACAGGGTAAATGTTGCTGCTCCCAAGGCACTGGCAGCAGCGGTTTTTCAGGAACCTTAACACTGTTCACGGTGAGTTGGGATTCCTCGTGACCATGCTGGTATTAGTCATCCAGTGTTAAGAACTGCCTCTGGCGGTCAGGAAGAATGAAATAGAACGAGAGTTACATATGTAACTGCGGTTCTATGAATTCTGGATGACCGCCGGAGTTCTCCATCACTCGGAATCTTGGCGAGAAGATTCTGTAGAGGCGTCTCACGCGATGACGCAGGCTATTTGAGCTACGTCAGGCGTCATCTCAGGTCACATGTGGCTTTGTTGATATTAAATACTAAACCTGCACGTGCACGAGACAGATATAATTCAGTGTTAAGAACTGCCTCTGGCGGTCAGAAAGAATTCATAGAACTGCAGTTACATATGTAACTCTCGTTTCTTAGGGTTACATTTTTGTACACCCAAAGCAAATTGCAGAACAGTGTCTTATTTTATGTTCTTTTTACAGGTCAGCCTGTCGCAAAAACCACATCACAGCAAGCAAGTTCGGTGCAGTCTTGGCAGCAGTCAGGCAAAAGTCAGCCCTTCCTTCCCTGTTTAAAACCCTGCTTGGCCAATACAGCCTGTTTAAAGGGTCTAAAGTAAGTAGTAAGTTGTTTTTATAAATGATTATTTTATATTTATTATTTTATTTTTCAGTGCATTTTATAAGCTAAAGTACAGTTCATTTTGTCTGGTGTCTGCCTGTTGGGGTTTGTAAATATGTGTACCACCAACATGCCAGGGGACTGCAGGTGGAACTTAGCCTATGACTACAATTTGGCATTTTTATATGTTAATGTTTATTAATGTCCTTTCCCCCAAAATAAATACAGTATCATAATACATATATGAATGAATAAATAAATATATAAATACAATAAAATAAATAGATAAATAAACAGAGGTAAATAAACAGATAAACAAATACACACATATAACTTGTACACATTCTCTAAACATCTCTTTAAGGCTTGAGAGTGGATTTCTTCATGAAGTTAAGGCGAAACAGGAATTCACGGAGCACACGGTTGTCATCATCCAAGACAATGGAGTGTTTTTGTCAGACAGCGGCCTGCTTGGTGGATCTCCTGATGGAATGATATCGACTGACTGTATTGTGGAGGTAAAATGTCTATGGTCAGCCAGATCTGGGACTATCTTGGAGGCAGCAGAAAGTAGAGAGTAGAGGATGATGGGACTGGTTCCCTCACTCTTAAGCAGACTTACAACTACTGGCACCAGAGATACAGGGCAACCTGTACCTGTCAGGTGCTCAAAGCTGCCACCTGCTGGTCTGGACCCCCCTTGACCTGGTCATCCTGCCTGGGGAGAAAGACCCAGCATGGGCCGGCAACATTAGCACACTGGAATTTTTTTACAGAGACTGCTTCCTTGGTTTACTTCTGAAACTCGTGCACTTAAACAAGCATCCTGTAAATTAGAGAGAATGTGGCGCTCCAATAAAAGGGAGGAGTCACGTATACTTTGGAGGGTAAGTCATAATAACTACATGACAGCCTTACGACATGCTCGAGCTGCCTACTACTCCTCACTAATTGAAGAAAATAAAAACAACCCTAGGTACCTTTTCAGCACTGTAGCCAGGCTGACAGAGAGTCAGAGCTCTATTGAGCCTGTGATTCCTCTAGCTCTCAGCTGTGAGGACTTTATGAGCTTTTTTAATGATAAAATTCTTAAAATTGGAGATAAAATTAGCAACTCCCTGCTTTCACCCGATCCTGCCGTACCATTAATTGTAGTCAGATTTGAGTTAGATTGTTTTTCTACAATTAGCCTTCAGGAACTTAATTCTCTTGTCTCCTCCTCCAAACCATCAACCTGCCTTTTAGACCCGCTCCCAACTAAGCTGTTCAAGGAGGTCTTTCCCCTAGTTTGTCCATCCCCGCTGGAGACAATAAATATATCTCTATCAACAGGCTACATGCAACAGTCTTTTAAAGTAGCTGTAATTAAACCTCTCCTTAAAAAACCTAACCTCGATTCGGGAACATTAGCTAATTACAGGCCTATATCAAACCTTCTAACCACAGGTCTATATCAAACCTTCCATAAACTTCAAAGATCCTGGAGAAAGTAGTAGCTAATCAGCTATGTGACTTCCTTTAAGACAACAGCCTGTTTGAGGACTTTCAGTCAGGATTTAGAGCTCATCACAGCACAGAGACTGCTCTAGTTAAAGTAACTAACGACCTACTCTCAGCTTCAGATGAGGGACTTCTCTCAGTACTTGTTTTGTTAGATCTTAGTGCAGCTTTTAACACCATTGATCACCTCGATAGCCAGCAGTTGAATGATGACATGCGGCTAAACATGTCATCACTGGTCAGGTTTGGTAAGGGGCCAGAGAAAATTACGGAGTCCGACATTGTTTTGGCAAATGCACACACTGATTCAATGTTGACTTTGGTCACTTCCAACTGGCGACATCAGGAGTCATTTGTGCCGACATGGAGGACTATCCTATCAAACTTACGTTTACTTCTTGCCAGCAACTTCAAATTTGACTCGATGTCGCCCGCTCTGGTCCCTGGGATGCACCTAACTATGCCCGCTGACTTCGCTATCTTCACGTTTCTGACTATGGAGTCACCAATTATCAGAGTTTGTTCCCCGGCGGGCACGTCGCCGTCACCGAGGGGAGAAAACTTGTTTGAAACGTGAACTGCATGGTGGGGTACCGAGTGGGTCTTCGACTTACGGCTATACTTGCCATGGACAGTGGCCCAGTCATTACAAGCCGGGAGAGAAGCTAAGCTAGCACTAGCACGACCCGCACTGGCTATGTCCTGCTGGCTAGTAGCTACGGCTGCATAAGAGGGTTTAGGTTAAGTGCAGAGCCGCTCCTCCAGATCAGTGACCCTCGCCTCCAGAACTAAGAACAAGCTACACTTCAGACAATTACCACTATCACTGGAGGACGAGGAGTAGCTAATCATCGGACACATAGGGCAGGAGAGAACAGGAGAGGAGACAGAAGCCATACTTAGTGGCTAAATGCTAGGCGAGGCTAAGCTAAGCACACCCGCCTCAGTGAAGCGAGAGTGCTTTTACAAAACCTTAGTACGTTCGATCGAATGTTAATCAAACACAAGTGTGTTCAAGGCTTAAATGTCAAATATTGAGCAGTTATAATTAGCGTTAGCAGAGCAGAGAAAGAGCACACTACAAACAGCGCTACAGTGTGAAAACAGGAAATGACGAATACCCTCACCAGGAAGTGACGATCCTTCAGGTTTGCTCCTATACTCGTCTCTGGCTCTGGTCTTGTAGGTGGCCTGGGATCCTTGGTGGTGACTGCCTGCTGCTGTGGAGTCACGAAGCCTCAATAACTACAATTACAGACATAACACATATTTGGCCATCTCATTCCAGTTCATAATCATTATAGCTGTTAATGTAGATATTAGCATGATCTTTCTATCCATGGTTGATACATCTATAGTAACTATCTCCAGCACCACATGGGCATGAGATCCCTCTTGAAAATGAGGTGTCACATCTCAAGATGCCTACCTTTAATACATTACTACTTAACAGAGACAAATATGGTAGGGATGCACTTGTGGTCTGGGCACCCATGAGTTCGTCACTACCATAAATTCTTATTTTCAGTAAGACTTTCATTGATTATACTTCTATAAAATTATCACCACAACCACACAGACATGAGGACCCTCCTGAAAACAAGATGTAGCATCTCAAGAGGCTAACCTCTAATAAATCTGTTTTCAGCAGAAACAAATTTGACGACGACAGGTCTATGATTGGTCCATTGATCTGTCACTAACTTTAGTTCTTACTTTAGTCCACTTGTCTCCACTTACCTCCCTTCCTTTGCCCACACACCCAACACAGCATCGTGTGGATTTGCTGTTCATCATGAGACTGGGGTCCACATTCAAGATTTCCTGCTGCTTAACAGAAGGTTTTTTCTTGCCGCCATGATGGAGGGATTCATGATTGGCTATATGGATTCATGTTGGGTGTTGGATGTATATATTTGTATATATATTTATATGTGTATTTTATATATGTATATATGTATCTATGCATATATGTGTATCCATAATATGAAGAGCTTTGTGCTCTATTGTAAAGTGTCTTAAGATAACACTTGTTATGAATTGGCGCTATACAAATAAAGATTGATTGATTGATTGACCAGCTGCTACTGCAGAAGAAAGAAATGAAAAAAAAAAGAAAAGGAATTTTTTAACAGAAACTGTAAAACAATAATAACAAATACATAAGAAAAAAAATATATACATAAAATTACAAATAAAAGTAACCCTTCAGTTCAGACAAAATTGGCACATCATGTCCAGCCATTACAGATACCTGGCCTACAGACCCTCTGTAAGCTGGTGTTGGAGCTTCTGGGCTGAAGAATCAGGGTGGTGCTGCCTGCCTGTGTGGTGCTGCGGATAAGAGCGGAGTTTCCTGATGCAGAAGACCAGTATGAGGGGTTCAGAGCTCTCCTTGGCTGAACCTTGACACGGAGCTGGCTGTCACATCCACCTTGTCAGGTCTGTCATACTGAGCAGAGAGGTCTTCTGGGTCTGGTATTTTCTGCAGCTCCTTCAGGTATGAGGCAGGGTCCTGGAAAACCTTCTCAAAGACAAGGTCCAACAGTGTATCTGCATAATCTGAAATGCAAGAAACAAAAATGTTTGATTACAAAAAGAAACTGCACTAAAATCAAAATATCTCACTACAGTGTTGTACACTTTTTTCGTCTTTTACTTGCACAGTTTCCTTATTTATTATTTACTCTCAATGCCATGTTAAAAGCATTTTTATTGAACTTTCCTTTATGTTTTCCTCTTTATGTTATGCCTATTTGCCAGTGTTTTTAAACTTGTGGATTTTTAATAATAATAATTAATAATATGGGACCTTTAAATATTTGTTAAACATTATAAAAAATTGTTTCTGTTTAACCACTGTGAAACCTTGTTTTTGTTTAACCACTATTAAAGCTTGGTTCTGTCAAACCACTTTTAATAATTTCTTAATAACTATTAAACTTGTTTCTGTTTAACCACTTCTAAACCTCTTTTTTAACCACTTTTAAAGGTGCAGTGTGTAGAATTCGGCATTTGAGCGACATCTGTCATTCAGATTCTAGAATGAGCCCAACTGTAACCAAAACGTCGCATTGCTGAGCAACGGAAGCCTGTGAAGACCGTGAGGGATCCTGAACATGGCATTATTTACTAAAGTGACAAGGTTTGTAACCATTATTTTTATAGATTATAGGTCAGTTGTTAGCTGCCGAGTGTAGGTTTTGTAAACTTGTAGTAACACAAACAAACATTTATGCATTAATGCTAATCAGATCAAGCCTGATGCAAATTTGGCAAAATAAGGTAAAGAAGAGAGAGAAAGAGTGGGTACAATGTAACAGAAAGCTGGGCCGGACTAATGAGAGTTTTGTAATATGATTCATGGAGTATTTATTTCTACCCCCACCGATTATGCATGTTATTTACAATACCAACACTAAGCCTGCATTCCAGGTAGATTTCAGAACCTCCAGACAGATTCGCGTTTCGTTCTTTTTGTCCCTAAAATCCACCCATAGACAACATGGCTGATCATTATTTCAGCCTACATGAATGACGCCCGCAGTAATTTAAATTTTTTTAAGCTTTTTCTAACTAAATAAAAATAAAACAAACGTTTTATGGGGATGACTGTACTCCTATTTGATGGACTTTACATACAAATAGAAATATTATATCCCATATTCACCTTTTCTGTTCGGCAAAATGCTGTCAAATTCTACACACTGCACCTTTAAACCTTGTTTCCCTTTAACCTCTCTAAAACCTTGTTTCTGTTTCACCACTTCTAAATCTTTTTGTTTTTAACCACTTTTTTTAATCCTTGTTTCTGCTTAACCTCTTTAAAACCTTGTTTCTGTTTAGCTACATTTCCACATTGCTTCTGTTTAGCCATTTTTAAACCTTGTTTCTGTTTGGACACTTCTAAACGTTTTGTTTTTAACCTCTTTTAAACCTTATTTCTGTTTAACCACTTCTAAACCTCTTTTTTAAACCACTTTTAAACCTTGTTTCCGTTTAACCTCTTTAAAACCTTGTTTCTGTTTCACCACTTCTAAATCTTTTTGTTTTAACCACTTTTTTTTAATCCTTGTTTCTGCTTAACCTCTTTAAAACCTTGTTTCTGTTTAACCACTTCTAAACCTCTTTTTTAAACCACTTTTAAACCTTGTTTCTGTTTAGACACTTCTAAACCTTTTGTTTTTAACCTCTTTTAAACCTTGTTTCTATGTAACCTCTCTAAAACCTTGTTTCTGTGTCACCACTGCTAAATCTTTGTTTTTAACCTCTTTTTTAATCCTTGTTTCTGCTTAACCTCTTTAAAACCTTGTTTCTGTTTAGCTACATTTCAACATTGCTTCTGTTTAGCCATTTTTAAACCTTGTTTCTGTTTAGACACTTCTAAACCTTTTTTTTTTACCTTTTAAACCTTGTTTCTGTTTAACCTCTTTAAAACTTTATTTCTGTTTAACCACTTCTAAACCTCTTTTTTAAACCTCTTTTAAACCTTGTTTCTGTTCAGACGCTTCTAAACCTTGTTTCTGTTTAACCACTTCTAAACCTCTTTTTTAAACCACTTTTAAATCTTGTTTCCGTTTAACCTCTTTTAAACCTTGTTTCTATGTAACCTCTCTAAAACCTTGTGTCTGTTTCACCACTTCTAAATCTTTTTGTTTAACAACTTTTTTTTAATCCTTGTTTCTGCTTAACCTCTTTCAAACCTTGTGTGACGGGGTGGTGGGTAAGTTAGAGGTACAAAGCCCGACAACGCCACCCAGGTGAATTTCACCCCTGGGAATATACCTTTAGTTAGACAGAACTTATTCAAGGACAACACAGGTTCACCATAAACACAGGGCAGAGACGAGATTCACATATAAAAATATATCCTTTATTTCTAATTTAAAATACAATATTGCTTTTCTTTATTAAAAAAAAAAAAGGGCGGGGGCTTACCACAGCGGCAGGGAAATCAGGGGGAAAAATCCAAATCAAACACCACCCGTGAAGCAAACCAAATACTGAACTGTGAAAAACACCACCACCAGGGAAGGGGACTGCCGCTTGCTTTGGTCCGCAGCACCTGTAACACACGAAAAGAATTATTAGTTGTGTTGCCTCTTGTGAACATATAATTTAAATCAAATACAAAACAGAACCCCAAATCACAAGAAAATCCAAGGAACAACCCAATTTAATTAAACTCAATCATACCAATTAATCAAAATGAAGTGAAGAAAAGAACCATGAACCTAAGTGAAATGATTATTCTAAGTATGTGTCCCATGTAGGCTGGCAGCCTGCCTCACCCCAGAACCTACACACAAAAAAAACTTCCCGGCCTGAAATGAAATAGGGTAAATACAAAAAAATAAATAAAGACAATAACAAAATAACTAACCAAGAAATCGAATTTACAACTAAAGTTCCCCAATAAACAACAAAATAAAAGTAACCAAAGCAAACGAAATAAAGATTAATGATTAATAAAGCCAAAACAGGAATGCAACGGATTCAAATTGAAATCAAAAGCAGGGGAATTAAGAATGCCTAACCATATAAATTTAACAGAACTATAACTAACTACAACCAAACTAAATCAAAAGGAAATCTAGGAGAACGAAAACTGAAATAAACTAAACCATAACAGAAACCATAACTGCAGCAGCGGTGCAGCTTAAAACACGGTCCAGTAAAACAGCAGTGCCCGTCTCCTGACGGCTGTTTAGAGCCACGTCCCCCCACAGCTGATGCCAAGGTGGATGAATAATAGAACCGGAAAAGCGGCACCTTAAGAGGAGGAATCTGCGGGTACAGCAGGAAAAGGAGGATGAGTCAGTCCGATGTCAGCATGCTTAACCGAAGGAGCGAGACTAATGAGTTGGCTTACCCACGGCCACGCCGCTCCGGGCACACACCCACGGGAGGACGAAGCCCAAATCCAAAGCGTGGCACACGCACCACCCCGCCAGCCACGCTAACCACGGCGACCAGGTTCCCGCTTGCAGCACGCCAATTTGCTCCCCCCCCCCCGCGCAGCCACACCAGCTGCGCTGCACAGGGACAAACAGATCAGGGGCTAAGCAAGATGCCCCATGAACAATCAGGCAGGTGGGGAAAGCAGGCCACTTACCTTTCTTTTCTGGAAAGAAGCTCAGGCCAAGCTGCGCTCACACCAGCTCCATCACTGCCCCACGCCAAACACAGCCACCTCGGGCACGCCACATACGCTCACTGGCAGGACCAGGGAAAAGGGGGCCGGTTTGGTGACGACACCCTTCTAAAGGCGCGCACCGACCAGCACCACAAGTCCCCGGCGCAGCGCCACACAATGGCTCGGGGTGCCCCAAAGGGCATCCGGTCACACTTGTCTCTGTTTAGCTACATTTCAACGTTGCCTCTGTTTAGCCATTTTAAAACCTTGTTTCTGTTTAGACACTTCTAAACCTTTTGTTTTTAACCTCTTTTAAACCTTGTTTTTGTTTAATTTCTTTAAAACCTTGTTTCTTTTTCACCACTTCTAAACCTCTTTATTAAACCACTTTTAAACCTTGTTTCTGTTTAGACACTTCTAAACCTTTTGTTTTTAACCTCTTTTAACCCTTGTTTTTGTTTAACCTCTTTAAAACCTTGTTTCTGTCTCACCACTTTTAAATCTTTTTGTTTTGAACCTCTTTTTTTAATCCTTGTTTCTGCTTAACCTCTTTAAAACCTTGTTTCTGTTTAGCTACATTTCAACGTTGTTTTAATTTATTTATTTATTTATATTATCTGACTTTATCTGATTTTATTTCCCTGACGTGTTCTTTTGTTGCTTTCTTTTAATCTGCTTTTATTTTCTAATCTCATTATCTATTTTTAACTGGAAAGCACTTTGGTCACTTAGAGTGTTGTAAAGTGCTCTATAAAAAATTTTGATTGACTGATTGATTGAATGCTTCCGGATGTTAAGCACCACAGAGTTTGACATATTTCTGGAGGCACTCTCCCTCTCTGTAGGCTGACAAAGCTTCTGGTCTTGCAAACATGAATAAATTCTCACTGGGTACACCACAGCTCTCCCGTGTCTCAGCTAGCAGCTCCATAGCAGTCACCATGGACAGGGACCATTCTCCCATGTTTCCCCCGGATCTCCACTCTTGTGAAGAACATCTTCCTCTCAAATGGAGTCAGACAGATAGCCAAGTCTTCGTGCAACATCAACTTGTTCTGGGACCTAAAGACAGTTAGTAACATCCGTGAAACCTCTCCTGCTCTTCTCCTGTTGAATGTAATGGCTAAAGCCAGCGTCACCTTAGCCAGGGCAGCATAGTTTTCTGGAGTTGGGGAGATTCGAACCCCCAAATTCCCCATAACGCGAAAGCTCCGCGCAGCTTTGCGCTCTTAAATCATACAGCGGAGCACTTAGAACCAACTCTAGTCACTGCCCACGCCAGCGCCACGTCGCTGAAGCACCAGCGCGAGCCACAGCGCTGGAGATTTGCTTTCGGTCTATTTTCTGCGCGGCCGCTTCAAAACCTTGTAAAGTCACTGTCAAGAGCTTCACATCTTGGGTAAATGGTAACACCTGTGGCATATTCCACTTGGCCTCCTTCAGAGTGTTTAGTGCTCCTGAAGAGATGAACTCTTCCCATCTGCTGTCATGTATAGCCCTGTACCTCTTGACATTTTCTGCTGTGACATGATCACCAAACATCATAGCATTGCTCTCTACAATACTGGATATTTTCTTAAGGCTGTGGCCAAGCTTGAGCGCTAAAGATTGGTTTGATACGTGTTGCTTTTGGGATCATAGCCTGCAACCCTCTTCATTGCAGATATAATATGTGGGAAGTTTTTAGGAATGAAGAACTCCTCCACCTTCTTCAGTGGTGTAACCTTTTGAGCTTCAAGGACCATTCTTCCCACCTCTCTCATCTTTTGGTGTATGTAGTCATCATTGTTCCTTTTGCTTCTCAGTTTGTTGAACGTATATTGTCCGAGTTGCAGGATGCACATGTCATTCTGATCAACATGTGACACTTCATCATAGTTTGCGTGGGTAAGAATCTTCCGTAAGCCCTCACTAATCTTGAGACCAACGGGTGTGGTAAAAACACACAGGGATCGAACTCTTTTTCTTCCAGCTTGAGGCGTGTCCTCTCTCGTCTTCTCTGGACAGATTTTGATATGTTTCCACAATGTTTATTTAGAGTAAAGACCTTGACAGTGCTCTCTCTTGTTCGGTAACATAAAACAGGATGTCCAGTTCCATTCCTAGCCACATCTGTATTGTGGGCAAAGCTTCCTCTGTCCCTTAGAATGGCCAGCCGAATTCGATGCTCTTTTGGATAATAGAACGCTTTTGCAACCTCTGCCTTATTACAAATGACTCTCATCTCATTCTCACGGCATACTCTTCTTCTCTGCTGTTTTCTTTCTGTGGGCTGACTGTGGAGCTGTTCTTTTTCCCTGGGAGCAGTGGTCTTCTCTGTCTTTTCCCTGGACTAAATGGTAGTCTCCTCTTTTTCAATGGACTGACTGTCCATCTCTTCTTTTTCCTCACCAGATAGTCTTCTTCTGTGCTGCTTTCTTCCACTGAGCTGACTGCTGAGCCTCTCTCTTTGTCTTTGCATTTCTTTATTGCTGGAATTAATTTGGGAAACTTTGCCCTCTGTAGTGTGTCTTTAGGGGATTAAGGTATGCTGTCGTCAGAGTCACTTCCCTGAGTGTCAGGTATGTAATCAACGTCACTGTAGTTTGAATGAATGCTCTCATCTGTTGAGTCATCTGAGGTATCTTCTTTGTTCTAAAGACAAAAGAAAATGATGGTGTTAATTGATTATTTGAACTATTGTACTGGAGAGTAAAGGGTATCCTCCTGAAATGCCATGTCCAAATGGTATCACATGAATTTTAGCATGATTCAATCACTGAAGTCACATTAAGGTTCAAACAAAATGAACATAGGAAAAGAGTTACTATGCAAAAGAGGATTAGTCACCAGGATCAAGAATGAAGAATGATCAAATTCAAATTTTAAACCTGTATATCTCTGATATTTGCTAATACTGATTGGAGCCAATTAAACATCAACAGTAAATATGCATATGATGTCAACAGTTTTAGAAAAGTTTTATCAAAATATGAAACATAAAAGAATTATGATGTAAAAGTCAACCAATAAAGACCTGCCTGCTATATTATACTCACATTATCCTGCTGTGCTAGCTGTTGATCAAGAAGCACACGCTGATGCAACATGAGGGTTTGCTGTCTTTCAGCTGCATTGTGGTCGTCCTCTGAGGCCTCAAAACGTTCAGAGCATCTGTCATGGTGTTGTTTCAGTTTAAGCTATCCTGGCCTGAAATGAATGTAATGAAGATTGAAAGACACTAAAAAGTCATTTTAAAAATGATTATTCCATCTTATTTCAAGAGCTAGTTGATACTTAATTACGTGAGCCTACATTAATATTACTGTACCACAGTACAAAATCAGTGAAACTTTGTTAGTATTTGTTGTTGAACAGTCACATACCTTATTTAAATCAGAGGACAATGGTTCCACGTGTTCTTCAGGACCCGGCAACTGATGGCTTCTGTTTGAGTCGTCATCCACTGATTTGGCCACAGGAGAGGTGGAAATCTGCAGTTCAATAAATGGATAGAAATGACATACTCTTGTCACAAAGCAGCATGGATACAGAGATCACTAAGCCCCACTGATCAGTTTTCTCTGGTTGTGAAGTTAGGTTTCTGGTTAGTAAAGGAAGTGTCAGATAAATTCATAATGTAGGGTCCATTAGGATGAGAATAATCCATTACAGAGTGAACACTGGAAGAGTTTCTGAGCCAAAAATTAACAATGGATGACAAGTTCACGAAAAGTAAAAACCTGGTCAGATGCAAATATATGAGCCTATCAATTTAACTGGGAATAATTAACACAAGAAACATGTTATCTGAACCAAACTGAGGACATCTATGTAATTAAAACCATTTTGACACCAATCTATAAGCCTATCCATACAACTGGGGACATTTAAAACACTCACACATATTCTTTATACACCAAATTGGGGACATCTATGTATTTCAACAGTGTTACCACAAATATAGAGAAGTCTAACATGACAAGTATCCCATCAACAACCACACACACTTTCAAGCTATCTGAACCAGAGTAAAGCCATCAACAGCTATTGCTTTTTAGGCAGGAGAGACACACCTCCTACAATGTGTACTTACACAGCTGAACACAGATCAGTTGGTGACCTCCGAATAAACCAAGGAACAAAACTTAGTGATCTCCAATGATCAAGAGGTAAAACAGTCACACATACCTTATTTAAATCAGAGGACAATGGTTCCACATGTTCTTCAGGACCTGGCAACTGATGGCTTCTGTTTGAGTTGTCATCCACTGATTTGGCCACAGGAGATGTGGAAATCTGCAGTTCAATAAATGGATAGAAATGACATACTCTTGTCACAAAGCAGCATGGATATAGACAGATCACTAAAACCCCCCGATCAGTTTTCTCTGGTTGTGAAGTTAGATATCAGAAGTCAAGTCATCACAGTCTATCAGCCTATTTACAATTTACATTGGCCAGATGCGTCATGAGTTATCTTACCTGTTTGCGCCAAGGCCAATTAGAATCACTATAATTGTATGTGACATCTTCTCCTGGCACAATGTCTTGAACTGCAAAGAGACAGAGGTGTGGCATCCCATCCAGCTGAACTGTTCACATTTTGCAGTTTGGGTTTTTGTGCTCATCATTGACCAGTCTTCCAAGTGACTGGTCCTCCAGAGATGCATCAAGGCTAGTAAGAAAGAAATGGTATTAATGCTCAGGAAAAAGGTGCCCTGTGTTTTTGGATGATGTGTTGAATAGTGTTGTTTCAAATAAAGAAGCATTTGGATTGGAAAGAGTAGGAAGAAGGGGAAGTTTAATCACAGAAAAAGAACAAGTAACTGTAGATTGGTTGCAGCAGTATGGTTATAAGAGAGTGCCGACTCACTACAGTTTGTTAGGAGATCTGTTGGACAAGAATTATAATCCAGCAGTAGCTGTGTTTAAAATCACATACTAATACACTGGCAACTAAATACTCCATTTGTATACTGCATACTACCTACATGATGAACAGTTAGATATAAAAGTATCAACAGAATTATGACACTGACAGTCATGTTATTGGATCACATGACTGTTTTGCTGGTCTGACACAGCACTGGCTCTCACAACTCCAAAACACTGCAGCAAATTTTCTAACAGGTCTTCTTTGTATAAAGTGACCAGATGTTGAGAGTCTAAATGGTTGGAGAGCAGAGCTTTCCAACTGTCCTCCTTAAACGTTACATTGATTTTAATATAACAATGTACTTGAAATGTCCAATATTTACCTGAATTATCCAGCAATATGTATAATGAATCAACACTTGGTGCTGGTAGATACTCAATATAATAATTGATTTAGATAATGATCAGTGGAAAATAAAAGAACCTTGACTGTAACATCCTTACCTTTAATTAATTCTAATCAAAAACAGCAGCTAACAGCAGAAGTAAAAGCATATCTAGTATTACTTACCACCAAGATTTCCCTTTCCATTGAAAATCAGAGAGATATGCTGCATCAGTCTCATTGTAGGTCTCGGCAACAGGAGGACTGTCTGGAGTAAAAAGTTGTGGTGAGATCCACAGCCTCCTTCTCCTTCTGGAGGGATTCTTCTGACTGCGGCCACAATCAGCCATCACCTAACCTGTTTGGACAATAACAGTCTGAATTATCAGAAATTTTTATTGGTCACCTGAAAGAAGTGACATTATGAATATTTAATACAAATTATATCTCCTTTTTTAAAAGGTTTTCATCAATTTAGAATCACAAATAACTCACTGCAAAACTACCCGACTACATAAAACACATATGAGGATTTCTGATATTAAAGTTTTAAATAATTTATTAAAACTTAATGGTATAAGACATTTTATTCTTTTATGATCCATTTTCTATGCTAAAAAAAGCAGGAATTTTACTTAAAAATGTCCCTTCAATGTGAGGCAAATTATCCTAAATGAGTATATCTGGGGGTTTTTTCCATTCGTTATCTCATCAAAATTTACCCACCAACCTCTATGATCGAAGGTTTTAGTTTTTACCACAGGAGGAACAATATGTCCCTCTGCATCTAAAACTGAAACTGTATTTCAAAATGTAGTCTGTGCTATCCTTTTCTCTGATTTAATATTGATGAAGATGACCTGCCTGTCATTCAGATTCACACAGCTCTTTCCTCACTTCAGCATTGATCAGGATGATCGACAGTTCCGTATGTAACTACGGTTCTATGAATCCCGGATGAGGCGGTGCTTTAGCACTGGATTGTCAGTCTTGCACATGTGCAGGTCGAGTCTTTTAGATCAACAGAGTCACTTGTGACCCCCTGATGACCCCGGTGAATCTATATCTTCCGGTGTCATCAGGTGCTCAGTCCCTTAATCTTCTTGCTAACCACAAGGATTCTGAGTGACTGAGCTCTCTGGTGGTCATCCAGGATTCATAGAACCGTAGTTACATACGTAACTGTCATTCTATTTCATCCCTACTGACTGCCAGATGCGGTGCTTTAGCACTGGATGACTTATATCAACAGGGTCATGAGGAATCATCAGGATGTATGGCCAATGGCACACACCTAGAAGGCAGAAGTAGAAGGGTGTTGACGCAGGATCGCCTCAAATGGCTGGGCAGTTGCCACATTCACCCTGTAGAACCTAGAAAATGTACTGCTTGATATCCATGAGGCTGCAGCACAAATAACATCGAGCAGCACACCCTTTAGGGAAGCCCACAATGTAGCCACACCTCTTGTTAAGTGACACTTAACTCCAGGTGGTGGTGTGTGGCCACCTGCCTCATACGCTTGGGAGATAGTGTCGACAACCCAGTGAACCAGGCGCTGTTTAGAAACGGCACGTCCCTTCCATGGACCTCCAAAACACACAAACAGACACTCTGATTGGCGTATGGCCGCAGTGGCATCAATGTAAGTCTCCAATGCAGGTACCGGGCAAAGAGGCTCCGAAGGGTTATCCGTGTCAAAACGAGCAACATGTATTGGCTGACTGAGACTGGATGAGGACATCGCCTTAGGAAGAAAGGAGGCGTCAGGCCAGAGTGTGATACCTGACTTGTTAGGGCTCCACCTGAGACAGGACTCATTGATTGACAGGGCCTGCAGCTCACCTACACGTTTGCCTGATACCATAACTAGGAGAAACACGGCCTTCATTGATAGCAACTTAAGATCCAGGTGCTTTAAGAGCTCGAAGGGAGGCAAGCACAAGGCATCCAGCACCAGTGACAGATCCCACACTGGGGCAGTGGGTTGCAGAGGGGGGTGCAATAATTGGCCATACATCCTGCAACCTTTAGAAACAGGGATACCTGTTGGTGGCTACCAGCTGTACCGTCTTCCACACCAGAATGCTGACAGGATATTGCAGACACACACACCTTCAGGGCAGACGGAGACCACCCCTGATCCAGCAACTCCTGCAAGAATGTTAATATATCTGAGACTGGGCAGTTCACCGGGTCCAGATCCCTTTCACAACACCAACTGCTAAATAGTTTCCACCTGTTAGCATCCAAAAGTCATGTGTAGGGATACAACGATTATAGATTTTGATTGTACGATTATAGTCTGAGGAATAATCATGGTTTCACGATTACCACGATCATTATACATTCATTAATTTCACAACACTACTAATGAACTAATGTATAAAATCACATGAACATTCTTTAGAGATTGTAACGTGCTATTTATTGCTGTCAGAAATGACGCAGTAATCAAATAACACAGTACAAAATAATAAATAAAGATAAACAAAAATTCTTACTCTCCCTTTGGAATTAAATAAAGTGACCTCTGCTCTGTTAACATCCATTTCAATATTTCCCTTTTGAAAAAAATAAAGTGTCTGTGTCTGTTTGGAATTAAATAGAAGCCACATATTAGCTACGTATTTTCCTTAAAAACAAAACTGCTCTGTAAACATCCATGTAAATATTTGAAATAAAGTATTTTAAGTATTATTATTAATATAAGACTAAGATTTACTTCACTGATCCCCCAGGGGAAAAT
This sequence comes from Cetoscarus ocellatus, assembly GCA_037902135.1. NCBI lineage: Eukaryota > Metazoa > Chordata > Actinopteri > Labriformes > Labridae > Cetoscarus > Cetoscarus ocellatus. The sequence continues at coordinate 1,914,159 of JBAMNC010001447.1, forward strand.
TTTATTCATGTGTGTAAGTAACTTAAGTGTTATTGTCATCCATGATGATTTTTAAATTCATTTTTAATAATCTAATTTAATCTACTCTTTTAATAATCTTCAGTAATTAATCTAGTTTTACATGTGGTCTGATTAAATCCTGTCTATTATGATTATTATTATTTGTTTGTTTGAAGTTTTATAATGATAATAATGATAATAATAATGGATTACATTTATATAGCACTTTATCATTGACTGACACTCAAAGTGCTTCACAAGTTTTAGTAAAAAAATAGAAATAAGTTGAAAACATCTCTTATGCTGTGTTAATAATAACTAAAATGCAATTAATTAGATCCCATGGTACAGTGCTGGAAGTCTACAAGCTCCTGATGTTATTTTAGTGTTTTGAACCTGGTATATTAACCTACAATGCCCAGAGTTTACTCAACACAGACGGGAAGAAGCAAACTGTAATGTTAAACGGTCTCTGACTGAAGCCGTGAGAGGAGCAATTTTGTCTTCCATAGGCAATTAGCCGCTTTGGTGCTGTTTGTTTACGTTGAACTGAAAGCCCACCCCCCACTGCTATTCCACTGATTGTAGCGACACGTTTATATTTAACTCTCTACCAACTCAATGTTTCATTAAGTAAAATGCCGTAAACGTAATTAACTCAGTTATTATGTGTTACCTTTACTTCGGCGTGTAAAGCTGGGTGGTGATCCTGCAAATGCGGCATTAAATTCGACGTGTTTGAGCCTTTAGCTGAAACTTTTTTTCGGCAGGTCTTGCATACAGGTTAGCTGTCATCCTGAATAACTCCCTGGTCATTCTTCATGTAACCGAAATGCTCCCACACGGCCAACTTTACTTTTTTCTTTGGTGGAAACAAACCTTCGCTGCTTGACGCTTCTGCCATTGTTTAGCTAATGTAGCGAAGCCTCCATGTCTCATGATAGCACAGCACTAAAAGCAGGTGCACCGCTGGTGTAACTTTGTTTTTGTTCCGTGCAGGTTGCGCCGAAAATAAAATAATGTACCAGCATAAAGTCCGTTTTTTGCGAGTGAGAACAGAAACACTCGGTGTAGAGGAGCCTTTGGGATTAAATAACCGTGATGTTTTAAATCACGGTTAATAGTAAAATCGGTTAATCGCTGAATGCCTAGTCATGTGGATGAAGCTCTAGCATTTAAAATAGTGTGCTGGACTCCATCCCCACACGTCGACAAGACTCTTGATGTCCCTGCAGGGGCCAGACCCAGAGTTGGAGGCGACTTGGGTTGGGATGTCATACCCGACCCCCCAACTGGAATAGGAGATCCCTCCTGGTTGGGAGGCGCATAGGTGAGCTGTAGCACAGCCTGCGCAGCAGATCAAACCAAGTCCTGGCTGGCCACAATGGAGCCACCAGAAGTAGTCTGTGGCCCTCCTGAAGGACCCTCAGAAGTGTTGGGAATATGAGAATATGAGACCCTGTGGTTTTCCCTGGAAGGGGAAACCACAGGGGGCAGTGGGTTGACTCTCTGGAGGCAAAGAGATCCACCTCCGCCCTCCCGAAGCGATCCCAGATCTGTCGCACCACATCTGGATGGAGTTGCCACTCCCCCGGTGGAGGTTTCTGGCGAGACAAGAAATCGGCTACTACGTATTTTTCCCCGGTACATAAACAGCCCTTAAGCTGGCCAGGTGTGGGGCTGCCCAGGTCAGCAGCTGCCAGGTCACCTGCAGCAGTCTCACTGACCTGGTTCCCCTCAAATTGTTGATGTGATACACTGTAGAAGTGTTGTCTGATCGCACCATGACATGCTTCCCCGTCAGAAAAAGAAGAAACTGCTGAAGGCCTAACTGTACTGCCATAAGCTCCAGCACATTTATGTGTTTGCCTTGGTAGCGAGCAGGCCATTTTCCCTGAACAGTTCTGCCTTGCCATGTTGCAACCCACCCCTTGGGGGATGCATCTGTGCAGACAAGTTCCCTGCGTGACAGGAGGGCACCCAGGGGAACACCCTTTGTAATATAATCTCTGTCCCTCCACCAAGCAAGGGAGAGAAGGCATTGGCAGGACACCGACACCCTCCTCTGTCTGTGTCTGAGTCGTGTGGCATCCAGACCAAGACTGGTCAGCCACATCTGTAAAGGACGGAGGGTCAACAACCCCAAAGGAACCACAGCTGAGGCAGCGGTTAGCATACCCAGCTAAGGAACATGACGAAAGGCAGCATCCTGTCCTGTTGAAAAGTGGGGAGCATGGACAGCATGCTGTCCACCCGCTGAGTTGAGGGACAAGCATTCATAGTGATTGAAGTCAGGGTCAACCCCACAAAAGCAATTTGACTGTGATGGAGTCAAATTGCTTTTGATAAAATCACCTTGAGGCCTAGATGATGTGCATGATTCAGCAGAAGAGCTGTATCCCGGGTCACCTGGTCCTGTGATGGGGCACACACCTACCAGTCTTCAGGCCACGCGCCTGCAGGGGCGAGAGGGCTGCTGCCACGCACCTGCTGAACACCCTTGGGCAGAAAGACCAAATGGGAGTACCCGAAATTGGAAGTGTCGACCTTGAAAGGCGCAACACAGGAACTTCATGTGGTGAGGCACAATTGGAATGTGAAAATATGCGTCCTGCAGGTCGACAGACGTGAACCTATCGCCCTTGGCAATCGCTTGAAGCACATCCTTGGTGCAAAGCATGTGAAACAGCATCACTTTTAAAAACACATTTAAAGCTCTCTGGTCCAGGACTGGATGTAATCCTCCGGACCTATTCAGAACTAGAAAATAAGTTGAGTAAAAAACCCCTGGATCTGCCAGAGGGTTCACCAGTTCGATTGCACCCTTGGTCAAGAGTTTGGAGATCTCCTGGTTCAGGGCTATAGCTTTTGCTGGGTCTCTGATGAGTGTCATCTTGACCTGGCCTGATACAGGGGGCCTGGGGACTCAATAAACTTAAATCAGACTGGGCGGAAATGCTATCTCTGATAGAGGTACAAAGAGCAACATAAAATGCTAACAGGTAAGTACCAGTTCAAACACCTCACTTTTTTGAAAAAAACAAACACAAATAGTTGTTTACCAAGGCTGGGTTATCAGCACACGCTGAGAACAAAACAAAAAGAAAAAAGAAAAGAAAAGAAAAAATCACGCATTGGGAGAGGGACGAAACAGCGCTGTCACCAACCAGAGATACAATAATAAACCAAATAATGTCTGCGTTTACCGGGACATGCTAATATTAAGTACCTGGGACGAGATGCCGCAGTCACTCAAGAAGACAAAAGCAGGAAACATTCACCGAGCTCCGCCGGCAAGTAGTTATCAGCGCCTACCTTAAAGCTGAATCAACTTCGGGTACAGTAGTCGCAGCCCTGTCAAGTCCTATTCTATTTGCTATGGTTATGGAGCCTTTGTCTGTTGCTCTAAAGTCTCATCGCGATCTCTGTGGCATAATAAGAAATGGGGTGGAGGTGAAAGTCGCCCTGTACGCGGATGTACTCTTATTGTTCTTGTCCGACCTATTTCGCTCCATTCCTGCAGCCCTCTCAATCTAAGATACCTTTAGTAAAATATCAGGATATAAATTAAACCTGGGAAAGAGGGAAATTTTCCCTTTTAATAAATTAGCTAAGGAATATCTACTGAAAAATTTTCCATTTAAAATATCTAACTCAGGCTTTGTATATCTGGGGATTTATGTGGCTGACACCTTGGTTAACCTTCATAGGAGGAATTATGTCACCTTGCTTACACAAATTAAGCAAGATTTTGAAAGATGGTCCCTACTTAATCTCTCCGTTGGTGCTAGGATTAATTGTATTAAAATGAATATTCTTCCACGGTTTACAGTGTGTCCCAATCTTTCTTCCTCTTTCCTTTTTAAAAACTGTGGATAGCCGCATTATATATTTTACCTGAAACAAAAAAAAAAAAAACAGATTGCGTTGTCAGATCCTACAGCGACCCAAAGAATTAGGTGGAATGGCTCTGCCTAACATTTTATTTTATTAGAAGTAGTTTTCTTTTTTCTTTTATCTCAGACATGTATACTTTTCACATACATGTTTGAGATAAAAGAAAAAAGAAAACTACTTCTAAGAAACTGTAGACATAATGAACATCATACAGCTATTTTATTTTATTATTGGGCAGCAAATATTAAGAACTTGAACTACTGGCTCTGTTATGAAAGTATTGAGAATCCTCCACTGTGGCTAGTTATCAAAGCAAATTCCGCTCATCCGGTGATATTGAAATCTCTACTGTACTCATCTCTTTTATCTTCCATCTCTCCTTACTCAAAAAATGTTATTGTTGCCTCCTGCCTTAAAATTTGGATCCAGTTTAGATGGTTTTTTGGGCTACAAATGTTCTCTCTCCGGGCTCCAGTCTCAGCAAATGATGCCTTTCCTCTGTCCTTACTAGACAGTGCATTTACTATGTGGGCTAGTTTGGGCCTAAAAACTTTTATATAGACTCAACATTTGCAATCTTTCAGCAGTTAGCTGATAAGTTTTCTTTACCTCAGGGCCATTTTTTTTAGATATCTTCAAATCTGTAATTTTGTTCGTTCTTTGTTTCCAAATTTTCCTGTCCTTCCTTCCACTTCAGACTTGGATATTTTCCTGAAGCCTCTTTCATCATTGAAGGGGGCAATATCAGTAATTTGTTCTAATATTCATAAAATCCGCTCAAACTCTTCTTTAAATACCCTTAAAAGATAACATAAAATAAGATAAGATAAGATAATACTTTTATTGTCTGATTACTCAGAAATTTGTTTTGCATCACCAGCTCATCCATCATCACAATGTTGCGTCAGACGTGCATGTTGCCGGCCGGGTAGCACCATCTTGGGAGACTGATTTGGGACATAAGATTTCAGACAGTGTTTAGGGGGAGATTTTGCAGAGGATACATAAATCATCTATTTGTGCTAAGCACATCTTTATTTAGTGTAGGATTTTCATCGAGTCCACTATACTAAAGTCAGGCTGGCCAAAATATTTAACACAATTTCTTCTCTTTGTGATCAATGCAAACAGGCTCCAGCTAACTATACTCATATGTTCTGGCACTGTCCTTCTTTCAATACATATTGGTCTGGAATTTTTGTGGTGTCCAAGGTCACAGGAAAAAATATTGCTCCGAATGTTTTAACTGCTTTGTATGGTGTTCTGTCCCCTGCATTTGGTCGCCCCTCAAATAAAAAGGACTTGGTGGCATTTGCAACCCTACTGGCAAGGAGTCTGAATCTGCTGAGATGGAAATCCTCAACACCACCTAGGTGTGTGAACCCGATTTAAGAGGTGCTTCATTTTGTTGAACTGGAAAAAATCAGGATGACCCTGTCTGGATCTAAGAGGACCTTCGAAAAAACATGGAACTAATTTTTGTCATATGTCAAAGGTACAGAATGTCATTTTAATCTGGACTGAGAACCTTGCCTGATAACCCTGCGATATTTCAAGTGCTTTGAATTATTAAACCTGTTTTCTTTACTTTACTTAAAGGGATATGTGCCAGGGGAGGGACATGGGTGGGGGTATGGGGTTTTGTTGTTTGTTTGATTTGTGTATAATATTGGGTTTGACATGTAAAAGCAATAAAGAAAGTTGTAAAAGAGGGTCTGGTCCATCCCTCTGGTTGGCTCCCTCTAGTGAACAAAACTTAGGTTTTGTGGAGTGAATTTGCAGCGTTTCTCTCTTGCAGTTGTTTTTGGGTTTTGTATGCATGCATTTCTCTTTAGCATTTGTTTTGTCGGTTTTTATGTTTTTGCTTACGCAACATTTCTGTGATTGCTTCTTTTTTTTCATGCAGAATTTTTCTGTTGCATTTGTTTTATGTGTTTGTGTGTTTTTGGTTTTGCGTCATTACTATGTTTGTAGCATTTGGCCGTTTGCGGCCATTGTCAGACACCGTAATAAACAGGTCAAAAACAGTTTGGGGTCTTTTCAAGACTGTGTGATGACTAACATTTAAAATGCCTACAATGAGTAGTTTATTGTTTAATTCAGCGTTTATTTTATAAAGACTTAAAGGACAAATATATGCACTGTCTTGTTTTATTTTCTTTATGCATTCATCAGTTTGCTTCAAAGGGCCTGATCTGATACCTGCTCAAGGGCCAGAGTTTCTGGGGGCGCCCTGGGTGCATGTCTCTCTGTTAATGGTCCACAGACGGTTACAGACCGTAACGCCACCTAATTGGTTCAAACGCTGAAGCCGTCATGTCCAATGTGAGTCTGACTGCACTGCAGAGAGGGGGCCGGACCGGAGAGGAGCACTGAGTCCATCATGGGTTATATTTGGAGAATCTCCAGGATTTGCCCGATAGGCGTAGCCTGATGGTCTCCTACATGAAGAAGAAGAAGAGTCTCGCTGGGTGTTCCTCCTGCTGCAGCACATGTGGGATGTTCCTCCTTTGCAGGCATGGCGCGGGGTCTGAATCAATGGGAGCTCCTCAGAAAGCCTCTGTACGTCCAGGTAAGCTTCTGGTAAATCCCCCACTCTCCGAAATAAGGGTCTGCACCGGCTCCTGCGCGCATCCACCTCCGCAGACGTTCATCCGAATCCGTGGAGACGTGCATTGTTGTTATCCGCGTGTTCGTCCTCGACACAACACCGCGGCTTTCCCTCCTTATCAGACCGCCGTGCCGTGTGTCGCTCCGCTTTTATTTATAGCGTGTTCTCGGTTGACTGAAGCAGGAAGTCTGTAGATGCTCGAATTCAGCCATTCCTCTGATCATCGTCGCTGTGGCAACCACGTCCATGATGCGTCTGACTGCCTGAGCTGATGCTTCAGAGGAGCCTGCTCCTGAGGCTGCAGGAGTTCAGATTCACCCCCCCCCCCCCCCCCCCCCCCCCCCCCAAGGAACATCCGGGTCTCTGACCACCTGTGTGTTCGCTGATCTTCTTCACCTGTTTGACTGCAGCTGGATCTGCAGAGGCTCCAGGCTTTGGCATAACATAAGAGGAGAACCGCTGAGATAAATCATCGGTCCACTTTGGGGGGAGTTCTGACACGGTGTGGGATTTCTGCTGATATGACCAAACTTACTGAAACTAATGATGGCAAGATCAGCAAAGCTCCACTGAACAGAGACCAACTGGTCCCCATGGGGACGTCTGTTAGATTAAGAAACTGATGCTGCAAGAAAAATAATGTTTGACTCTGTAAGAAGTCAGACGTTAGATCAGTGATGATGAGGTACACCAAATGTGTGTGTGTGTGTATATATATATATATATATATATATATATATATATATATATGTGTGTGTGTATAGAGAGATGTATATAAATATGTGTGTGTATGTACATATCTATCTATCTATATATGTATATATATATAAATATGTGTGTGAATGTGTGTATATGTATATATATATCTACAAAACCCAAAACCAGTGAAGTTGGCATGTTGTGTAAATCGTAAATAAAAACAGAATACAATGATTTGCAAATCCCTTTCAACTTATATTCAATTGAATACACTGCAAAGACAAGATATTTAATGTTCGAACTGAGAAACTTTATTTTCTTTTGCAAATAATCATCAACTTAGAATTTAATGGCAGCAACACATTGCAAAAAAGTTGGCACAGGGGCATTTTTACCACTGTGTTACATCGCCTTTCCTTTTAACATCACTCAGTAAACGTTTGGGAACTGAAGAGACCAATTTTTGAAGCTTTTCGGGTGGAATTCTTTCCCATTCTTGCTTGATGTACAGTTTAAGTTGTTCAACAGTCCGGGGTCTCCGTTGTTGTATTTTACGCTTCATAATGCGCCACACATTTTCAATGGGGGACAGGTCTGGACTACAGGCAGGCCAGTCTAGTACCCGCACTCTTTTACTACGAAGCCACGCTGTTGTAACACGTGCAGAATGTGGCTTGGCATTGTCTTGCTGAAATAAGCAGGGGCGTCCATGAAAAAGACGTTGCTTGGATGGCAACATATGTTGCTCCAAAACCTGTATGTACCTTTCAGCATTAATGGTGCCTTCACAGATGTGTAAGTTACCCATGCCTTGGGCACTAATACACCCCCATACCATCACAGATGCTGGCTTTTGAACTTTGCGCCTATAACAGTCCGGCTGGTTCTTTTCCTCTTTGGTCCGGAGGACACGACGACCACACTTTCCAAAAACAATTTGAAATGTGGACTCGTCAGACCACAGAACACTTTTCCACTTTGCATCAGTCCATCTCACATGAGCTCGGGCCCAGCAAAGCCGGCGGGGTTTCTGGGTGTTGTTGACAAATGGCTTTCGCTTTGCATAGTAGAGTTTTAACTTGCACTTACAGATGTAGCAACGAACTGTAGTTACTGACAGTGGTTTTCTGAAGTGTTCCTGAGCCCATGTGGTGATATCCTTTACACAGTGATGCCGGTTTTTGATGCAGTACCGCCTGAGGGATCGAAGGTCACGGGCATTCAATGTTAGTTTTCGGCCTTGCCGCTTACGTGCAGTAATTTCTCCAGATTCTCTGAACCTTTTGATGATATTACAGACCGTAGATGATGAAATCCCTAAATTCCTTGCAATAGCTCGTTGAGAAATGTTCTTAAACTGTTGGACAATTTGCTCACGCATTTGTTCACAAAGTGGTGACCCTCGCCCCATCCTTGTTTGTGAATGACTGACCATTTCAGGGAAGCTGCTTTTATACCCAATCATGGCACCCACCTGTTCTCAATTAGCCTGTTCACCTGTGGGATGTTCCAAATAAGTGTTTGATGAGCATTCCTCAACTTTCTCAGTCTTTTTTGCCACTTGTGCCAGCTTTTTTGAAACATGTTGCAGGCATCAAATTCAAAATAAGCTAATATTTGCAAAAAATAACACAGTTTACCAGTTCGAACGTTAAGTATCTTGTCTTTGCTGTGTATTCAATTGAATATAAGTTGAAAGGGATTTGCAAATCATTGTATTCTGTTTTTATTTACGATTTACACAACGTGCCAACTTCACTGGTTTTGGGTTTTGTATATATATATATATATATATATAGATATAGATAGATAAATAGATAGATATACAAGATAGATATATATTTATATATATACATATATATAAATACATATATTATTAGTGTAAGTAGTAGTAATAGTGAAAGTAAGAGCATTTCCACACACACAATGTGAAGGGAACTTAAGGGATTGGGACTGAACAGCTGTGTAGCCTTAAGAAAACCACTAATCAGTAAGACTAACCAGAAAAAAAGGCTTCAGTTTGCTAGGGAGCATAAAGACTGGACTCTGGATGACTGGAGGAAGGCCATGAGGTCTGATGAGTCCAGATTTCCCCTGTTCCAGAGTGATGGGCGAATCAGCATAAGAAGAGAGGCAGGTGAAGTGATGCCACTGCCTTGCTAAAGAAGCTGAGGGTAAAGGTGATGGACTGGCCAACATGTCTCCAGACCTAAACCCTATTGAGCATCTGTAGGGCATCCTCAGAAGGAAGGTGGAGGAGCACAAGGTCTCGAACATCCACCAGCTCTCTGATGTGGTCATGGGGAGTGGAAAATGATTCAGGTGGCAAAATGTGAAGCTCTGGTGAACTCCATGCCCAAGAGGGTTAAGGCAGTGCTGAAAAATAATGGTGCCCACACAAAAAAACACCTTGGGCCCAATTTGGACACTTTCACGTTGGGGGTGTACTCACTTTTGTTGCCAGCAGTTTAGACATTAATGGTTGTGTGTCGAGTTATTTTGAGGGGACAGTAAATTTACACTGCTATACAAGCTGTACACTCACTACGTTATATTGTATCAAGGTGTAATTTCTTCAGTGATGTCCCATGAAAAGACATAGTAAAATATCTGCAGAAATGTGAGGGGTTTACTCACTTTATTGAGATACTATAAAAAAAAAAAAAACTCTTCTCTCACCTTGCCCCCTCTCCCCGGTGGGGTGGGTGGCTGTTCATCCTCTTCAGCTCAGGTCCTCTACCAGAGGCCTGGGAGCTTGAGGGTTCTGTGCAGTATCTTAGCTGTTCCTAGGACTGCACTCTTCTGGAGTGAGATGTCTGATGTTTCTCCAGGGATCTGTTGGAGCCATTTCTCCAGTGTGGGGGTCACTGCCCCGAGTGCCCTGATGACCACAGGCACTACTGCTGCCATCACCTTCCAGGCTTTCTCTAGCTCTTCTTTGAGCCCTTGGTATTTCTCTAGTTTCTCGTGTTCCTGTTTTCCTGATGTTGCTGTCACTTGGGATGGCTACATCAATCACAACGGCTTTCCTCTGCTGCTTATCCACGATTACAATGTCCGGTTGGTTGGCCATTACCATTTTGTCGGTCTGTATCTGGAAGTCCCACAGGATCTTTGCTCGGTCATTCTCAATCACCTTGGGAGGTGCTTCCCATTTTGACCTTGGGGGCTCCAGTCCATATTCTGCACAGATGTTCCTGTACACTATACCAGCTACCTGGTTATGTCGTTCCATGTATGCTTTTCCTGCCAGCATCTTACACCCTGCTGTTAGGTGCTGGACTGTTTCAGGGCTCTCTTTGCACAGCCTGCACCTGGGATCTTGCCTGGTGTGGTAGATCCGGGCCTCTATTGCTCTGGTGCTCAAGGTCTGTTCCTGTGCAGCCATGATTAGTGCCTCTGTGCTGTCCTTCAGTCCAGCCCTCTATAGCCATTGGTAGGATTTGTTCATATCAGCCTCTTCAGCTATCTGTCGGTGGTACATCCCATGCAGGGGTTTCTCCTCCCATGATGGTTCCTCTGGTTCCTCCTTCCCTGTCAGTTTCCACTGTCTGAGACACTCACTAAGCGCTTGATCTCTTGGGGCCATCTTCCTGACGTAGTCATGGAGCTTGGATGTTTCATCTTGGATAGTGGCTCTGATGCTCACTAACCCTCTGCCTCCTTCTTTGCGCTTAGTGTATAGCCTCTGGATACTGGACTTGGGGTGGAACCCCCCGTGCATGGTGAGCAATTTCCGAGTTCTAACGTCTGTGGCCTGAATTTCCTCCTTTGGCCAGCTTATTAATCCAGCTGGGTATCTGATCACTGGCAGGGCATAGCTGTTAATTGCCCGAACCTTGTTTCTGCCATTGAGCTGACTCTTTAGGACTTGCCTTACTCGCTTCAGGTACTTGGCTGTTGCTGCTTTCCTAGTGGCCTCTTCGTGGTTGCCATTTGCCTGTGGTATGCCAAGGTATTTGTAGCTCTCCTCCAAATCTGTTATTCTGCCTTCTGGGAGTGTAATACCTTCTGAATGGACTACCTTCCCTCTTTTGTCACCATTGGGCCATACTTCTCCAGTCCGAACGACATTCTGATGTCAGTGCTGTAGATCCTGGTGGTGTGGATCAGTGAGTCGATGTCTCACTCACTCTTAGCGTACAGCTTGATGTCATCAATGTAGAGGAGGTGACTGATGGTGGTCCCATTTCGGAGTCTGTGTTGTTGATTATTTGGCTGTGGGAGTTCAGTCCTATGCAGAACAGCAGTGTGGACAGAACATCAACTTGGTATATGCCACATTTGATGGAGACTTGTGCAAGTCGATGTTGGCTTCAAGGGTGGTGTTCCATTGACTCATTGAGTTTGCAATGAAGACTCTTAGAGTCTTGTTGACCTTGTACAGCTTCAGGCATTCCAGGATCCATGTATGTGGCATCGAGTCATAGGCTTTCGTGTAATCAATCCAGGCAGTGCACAGGTTGGTCTGTCTGGTTCTGCAGTCTCGAGCGACTGTTCTGTCTACCAGCAGCTGGTGTTTTGCTCCTCTGGTATTTTTATCGATGCCTTTCTGTGTCTCTGTCATGTATTGATCCATGTGCCCACTTATCTTAGCCGCAGTGACAGGAGTTTCCATGTTGTGGAGAGGCAGGTGATTGGCCGATAGTTGGATGGGACTGTTCCCTTCTGAGGATCTTTCTGAATCAGGACTGTACGGCCCTTGGTCAGCCATTCAGGATGGGTCCCATCTCTCAGCAGTTGGTTCATTTGTACTGCCAGGTGTTCATGGAGTGAGGTCAGCCTCTTTAGCCAGTATGTATGGATCATATCCAGGCCTGGTGCTGTCCAGCTCTTCATACCTACCTTTTTCTTGAATGTCTGCTACTGTGATGGTCACGGCATCTTGTTCAGGGAGGTTGGTGTGGTCTGCTCTTAGATTGATTAGCCACTGTGCATTGTTGTTATGTGATGCTTCTTTCTCCCAAATGCCTTTCCAGTATTGTTCAGTCTCCAGCCTTGGTGGGTTAGCTCGTGAGTTATTCCCTTGCCACTGAGAGTACACTTTGGCTGGTTCAGTGGAGAACAGCCGTTTATTCGCCTGGCCTCAGTCTCTCTTGTGTACCTCTTCAGTCGGGTGGCCAGGGCTTGGAGTCTTTGTTTGGCATTTTCCAAGGCCTCAGGTATGGTCATCTGCCTGTACCTCTTGGGTATGTCTTTCCTGGTTGCACCATTCTGAAGCTCTGACTATTGGCTGACCTCTCTCCGTGTCGCCTTGATTTTAGCCTCTAACCTTCTCCTCCATGGTTTGGCACTGCCCTTTGTTCTTGTTCATGTTACCCGTCTTGTGTCCAAGCATCTCAAGGATCACTGTTGCTGTACTGTATATCAGCTCATTGGTCTCAGTGATGTTTGCAGTGGGAATTGTTCCTATCACTGCATTTACATTGGCTAGGATTTCTGGAGGTACTTCACTAATCTTTGCTAATCGGTGTCTGGGTTGACAGGCGCTCATCTTAGCCATGATTTTATCTCTCAGGTCAGTTAACTCTTCGCTCAACTCTGGGGCTTGGTACTATCGTCCTGGCTCCCCCTTGCTGTAGCATTAACGTGTTGTATCTCCTCAATTTCTAGTCGTGATAGCAGCTGCCATTTGTGGATGTTGGAACACTATATATGTGTGTGTATATATATATATATATATATACATATATATATATATATATATATATATATATATATATATATATATATATATACACACACACACATATATATACATATATATATATATATATATATATATATATATATATATGTAGATAGATAGATAGATAGATATATACATAGATAGATAGATATACGGGTTATTGATGGCCAATTTGTACAGATAACATATCAAATGTAAATATCAGCAAAACCGCTCATGCCTGTGGTTGCAGATAATCACCCTTCTACAGGCAACTTCTGCAGATACTGATATTGTTTCTTTTATTGGTACATCCCAGGGCGCTTTATCCTCATACTTTGAAGAGTTTTAAGAACTCATATTTTATATTAGGTCCTCATTCCTGATGACTGCTGCTGTATGTTCACAGTCACTAATGTCCAAAGTCTTAATACACAGTAACCCCTGACTCAGCTGTATTCTGTCTCTGTCTGAGGCGCACTGGTGGAACATTTACTGCGGTCTGATTAGCATTTCGAAATCTCCGTGTGTTGACACATTCTGATCAAAAATGGGTGCTCTGTTCCTCCAGACTAGCTGCATTGGGGTTGGGTCCCACCGGGTCCTGTGGGACCTAACACTAATCTCCCAGAAGCAGGCGGTTTGAACTTTTCTGTGAGCGGGAATGGGCAGCTAAAAAAACACTGCAGGATTGGTTTTCCTAGCACTCTCAAAGTTGGTGCATTTCATCTTCAGTATCCCTGCATCCAGTGTGCCTTCAGAGCGCGCCTTTAGTGTCTGTGGGCGCATTTTGGAAGAGGGACGCACAGGACTGGGACCACAGTCAGTCTCTTCCTCAACAGTAATATTATGGCCAAATGATTCATTTGTTGAATAATTTGTTAACTTTGTTTATTTTATGTTATTTATTAATTTTATTTAAGCCTCTCACAGCCTGCTATCGTTGCTATTTGTTAATTACGTTCTCCAAAGAGGCGTATTGTTGTGCTTTTGAGCGTAGGCTGCCGAAGTGTGTCAAAAGACATGCAGTGCAGGGAAACAAAACAAACCCCATGAACCTCTTTATTAATAGCCTATAAAATGACATGTTTTTTCCTGTGGGACGGGAGAAGACACAAAATCAATCACCTCTATTATTGTGCGGGCATAAATGCTCAGGGTTTTGCGGATGCAGGCGGTAATGGTCAACAACTCAGCGGGTTGGGTTGAGTCGTTAATAGACTTTTATTGATGTAAAGGCTTTTATTATGCTCTCCTCCAGTCCCCTGCTCCTACTCTCCTCCTCTCCTCTCTTCCTCTCCTTTGCTCCTCCTCTCCTCTCCTCTCCTCCTGTCCTCTGCTCCTCCTGTCCTCCTCTCCTTTGCTCCTCCTCTCCTCTGATCCTCCTCTCCTCCTTTCCTCTTCTCCACTTCTCCTCCTCTCCTCCTCTCCTCCTGTCCTCTGCTCCTCCTCCTCTCCTCTCCTCCTCTCCTCCTCTCCTTCATTCCTTTCTCTGAGGGACAGCTGTCCTTCGGTCAACAGAGACAGAGTCTGAGTGTAAACAGTTCTTTATGATAAAAATGATGTGACTGAAACAGTGTCTCTGTCTCTGTGGTCAGAGTCTCTTTGGCGATTAGACTCCGTCGTGCTGTCCTGGTGTACTTCAGAAGTACTTCAGGGGTACCTCAGGGGTCCTGAGGGCCAGTGTGAGACAGGATACCCCCAAAAATAAGAAGGAGGGCCAGGAGGCAAAAGACAAAGATGAAGCCTTACCTTGACAGATGAGGATTGTACGAAAACAACTGCAGTAGACACAGAAACAATGTGAAATTTATTCTACCAGGAATTTTAGAAATGTTACCCTTTAGCCCGACATGTCCGTTGTCTGAAGGACTTGGCAATGGCATCAAAAGTGACATCATTCATGAGTATCCTGCTGTGTCAGCTGTCTGCAGGTATGAGACAGAGCACGTTTTGGATCTGCGTGACCTGACACATGGACCTGTGTGACTGACCCTTCAGCCATGTGACCGGGCATGGCGGGGTCTTGATGACCTGACACATGGACCTGTGTGACTGACCCTTCAGCCATGTGACCCAGCATGTCGGAGGTCTAATGACCCTGACACATGGACCTGTGTGACTGACCCTTCAGCCATGTGATCCTGCATGTCGGGGTCTTGATGACCTGACATATGGACCTGTGTGACTGACCCTTCAGCCATGTGACTCAGGCATGTCGGGGTCTTGATGACCTGACACATGGTCCTGTCTGACTGACCCTTTAGCCATGTGACCCGGCATGTTGAGGGTCTGATGACCTGACATGTGGTCCAGCATGACTAACTTCCCATTGAGCCATGAATGTCCAGGTCCACTTGACCTGACATATGACCCGAAAAAACACTGACCCTAAACAAAGTGATATGATATAGACGCTAGAATTTATCTAGTGCTAAAAGTGCCCACTTGGCTATATGACATTTATCCTTAATATATTTTGATTATTTTGGAGAATGCTACTTGAAATGCATAAACACAACCACCAGTTATATGTCGTGACAGAAAGAATCATAGCTGCATCAACGTGAACAGTTTGGCAACCATATCAAAATTGCACATAACCAGATTTGTTGCTGCAGGAAGCTGAGGTCAGTAGTTGATCTGTGTTTGACCTGATAAGTTTGAATGTCTTGTCATGAGTTAAGAAAGAGACCCAAGCTGAAACGAGCTTGTTGAGCTGAGAACTTGACCTTTGTGATTCAAACTAAATTAGCCGAAAGCTGACATTTAACCCATATTCTCAAGATAGATTACTGATTTCCAAACATTTTTGGTCAGATGCTCATGTTACACTGATACTTAAAGCTGAATATGGCGCATGCATCGTATTAGCCAAGGCTTGAGTTTAGCTGGATGCCGATGTTAAATGACACGTTCTTTGAATGCTTGCATTAATCGACTTGAGCTGAATGACTTGTGTTAAACCAATGTGTTTGGCCAAGTGCTGGTGTTAAGCAACAAGTAAGCCTTGTGCTAAAGATGGACCTTTTTGCTGAATATGTAGCAGCATTTAGAAGAGTGCACATTAACACTTTAATATAATATCATACTTCATTTAGTTATTCACTTATTTATTTCTGATGGCGTCATGAATGTTTCGAGTGATGTAAGCAAATGAGCAAAGGATGTTAATAGCCGAGATGCTGACGGTCAGGCTGAATGACAGCTGAATGACAGCTGAGAGAGGAAGAACACTGTTTGACAGCTAATGACTGATTGGTTAAGAGAGAGAGGGTGGCCGATTGTGACTGGATGAGGAGGATGATGAGTAGTGGAGCGTGAGGATAGTGGGAAATTGATTGTGACTTAGAGGGCATGCACAAAGAGATAGTATTCCTGACTGAACTTTTGCTAAGCTTCATCAGGATAGAATAAAGAAGAAGGAGAAAGACAGACATGCAATGAGATCAAATTAATTGTGCACAGAAAAGTAGTCATTGGTGCTTAGACCCCACAGGAAGTAGATCATCTTAGGAAGCAGCTGGATGGATTAGATGCCTCCTAGGAAAAAGAGGACTTCCCCCCAAAATAAAAGGCTTACCATACCTGATAAAGGGGCACTAAATTGGCAGGGGAAAGAGCAAAAACTGCAATTATGAAGACTTCATTCATAGCATATAAGAAATTAGAACAAATAAAATGCAACCTTTGTATAGAGCCCATTATGATGAAGATAGAAAGCAAAGGGGTCAGAGCATGAAGCGATTCTAGAGAAATCACCATGCTGTGCAACGGACTTGGAAAGAGAGATGCAGAGAAAAACAAACAGAGATGCAGCAGAAATAACCATAGGATGCAGCGGAAGATACCGATCCACCCGAGGATCCTAAAATTATGGGGGAGGGCTCACCTGGTCTATTCAGAGCTCCCCTACAAGGCTGGGCGATTGGGCAGCCGTTCCCCCCTCCCCCACCCCAGGAAAAATGACTGAAGTTGCTCGCAAGACGCTCACCGATGGAGCAGTGATTGGATTCAATGGCAGTGCATTGGACTTGTCCCTGAGTGCCCACTTCCAATACCCAACCATGGGGCCAGCAGGTCATCCGCCATTTTGAGGCCCTGAGACGGCCGTTTTGGCCATTTCGGCCATTTTAGCCATTACGGCCATTACACATTTGTGTAGGGTTGTATCTCAGCCAAGGCTTGAGATAGAGACTTCAAATCTCCACTGATGATTCCATCACCTCAGCTGATCACTCAGCTTGTGTCGTAGCTGGGCCACGCCCCCCAACACCGCCATCATAGACGCCACACATTCCTGTATGGCTGTATCTCAGCCATGGCTTGAGCTAGAGACTTCAAATCTCCACTGATGATTCTTCTTTCTTAGCCGATCACTCAGCTTGCATCACTTCTAGGCCACGCCACCACCACGCCGCCATCACAGATGCCACACATTCGTGTAGGGCTGTGTCTCTGCCATGGCTTGACCTAGCTGATCACTCAGCTTGTGTCGTAGCTGGGCCACGACCCCCAACACCGCCATCACAAACGCCACACATTCATGTAGGGCTGTATCTCAGCCATGGCTTGAGCTAGAGACTTCAAATCTCCACTGATGATTCTTCTTTCTTAGCCGATCACTCAGCTTGCATCACTTTTAGGCCACGCCACCACCACGCTGCCATCACAGACGCCACACATTCGTGTAGGGCTGTGTCTCTGCCATGGCGTGACCTAGAGACTTGAAATCTCCTCTGATGATTGCTCTGATCACTCAGCTTGTGTTGCAGCTAGGCCTGGCGCCTCCCACACCACCATCACAGACGCCACACATTCGTGTATGGCTGTATCTCAGCCATGACTTAAGATAGAGACTTGAAATCTCCACTGATGATTCTTCTCCCTCAGTTGATCACTGAGCTTGCATCACCGCTAGGCCACATGCTGCCATCACAGACGCCACACATTCCTGTAAGGCTGTATCTACACCATGGCTTTAGCTGGGGACTTGAAATCTCCATTGATGATTCTTCTCCATCAGCTGATCACTCAGCTTGTGTCGCCACTAGGTCACGCCCCCCCACACCGCCATCAGAGACGCCACACATTCGTGCAGGGTTGTATCTCTGCCATGGCTTGAGCCAGAGACTTCAAATCTCCATTGTAGATTCTTCTTCCTTAGCCAATGACTCAGCTGGCATCACTAATAGGCCACGCCCACCCACGCATGACGCTGTATTTTCATGTTGGGCCGTATCTCGGCCACGGATTCTTTATTCTTTATTCTTTATTCAGATCCCCATTAGCTTCCACTGTCGTGGTTGCTAATCTTCCTGGGGTCCACATAAAACATCACAACACAAGCAACATACAATAATCATACAAACAAAAACTGACACATGTCAGTGTAAATCAAAGTAACATCAATAACAAACAAACAAAACTAGAAACAAAAACAAACACACAAAAAACATTGATTATTCTAATTATTCCAATTGTGTAGTCTCTCTCATTAATATTTGTTTAATAGATCGTTTGAATAAGTATTTGCTTTTGATTCTTTTCATATTTTCAGGTAATGAATTCCATTGCTGAATGGCTCTATAAAAAACAGTTTTTTTAAGTAATTCTGAATTTGGTTTAGGAAGTTTTAAATAACCCAAGCGTACTTGTCTAGTTTTATGACTATGTTTTAGACCTGCATTTTTTGATTGTTCACTAAAGAAATCTGGCTTCCCCTCCATTATTGCATTTCTAGAAAATTTTATGATACTGGATGTTAGCTTAGCCTCGACAGTTAACCATTCCAAGCTGTGATGCATCCTTGCTACACTGGTTTTAAAAGAGCAATTAAGTACTAATCTTGCAGCTCTATTTTGAGTTAACTGTAATTTTTTTATATCCATTTTAGCAGCAGAGGACCACACAACCATACAGTACTCCAAACGAGAGAGAACCAATGCCTGCATTACCTCCTTTCTAATTGATGGTGTGATATAGGGAGAACATCTATGCGTGACGGCAATGCCCTGCCCCATTTTTACAACAATAGCATCAATATGATCTGACCATGTCAAGCGCTCATCAATTGTGACCCCCAGTAACTTAATTTTATTGACTTACTGTATTGAGATACCCTCCATGGACAGACTCAAACGTGAATCTCTAGCCAGCATATCTCTAGTACCCAAGACATTGCACTTTGACTTGGACACATTCAAGACTAATTTGTTTTCTTTGACCCAGTTCGACACTAGTTGTAATTCATTTGATCACAATTCATTTAGTATGTTACACGTAGTTGCAGCACAAAACATGGTTGAATCATCTGCATACATGATCATATTGGCTTGCTCCAGAACATAAGGCATATCATTTATAAAAATGGAAAATAAAAGAGGGCCTAAACAACTCCCCTGAGGGACCCCACATATTACATCCTTACTTGTGGATAGACTGCCATTATAAAACACTCTTTGCCTCCTCCCAGACAGATAACTATCCATCCAAGAGAGAGCCGGAGATAAAAAACCATACGCCTTCAGTTTGGACCTTAGCAGTTCATGATCGATGACATCGAATGCCGCACTGAAATCAAGCATGACTGTTCCAACCATTTTCTTATTATCCAATTCCTCTAGCCATTTGTCAGTCATATGCACAAATAGCAGAGCTAGTTGACTGGCCAGCCCTGTATGCATGTTGAAATTGTGTGATTAACTGATTACTTAAAAAATACTGCTGTATTTGATTAAAAACTATCCTCTCCAACAATTTGCTGAGAACCGGTAGTAGACTTATAGGCCTACTGTTAGCCCCACAAAATGCAGCTTTTTTGTCTTTGGGCAGTGGTATTAGCTTGGCTTCTTTCCAAAGTGAAGGACACAAGGAGCTGGCAAGACATCTATTAAGGATATGACATATAGGAATAGATAATTCTTCAGCTGCCACCTTAAGAAATTTACCATCCAAATTGTCAATACCTGGAGATGTATCATCAGAAATTTGCAACAACATTTTCTCAACCATAGAGACCTCAACCAGCCTAAATTTAAAAGTGCAATCTTTCTCCTTCATAATTTCTTTTTTTATTATACCAACTGACATGGAACTAGTTGATGGAGGCATGTTCTCTCTTAATTTTACTATTTTGTCGGTGAAAAAATTATTAAAATAATTAGCAGTTTCAGAGGTTTTTGTAATATAAATACCATCACAGTCTACATAATTGGGACTTGAACTAAAATTCCTACCCATAATTTCATTTAGTGTTTTCCACATTTTCTTACTGTCATTCTTAGCATTACTAATTTTCTGTTGATAGTATACTTTTTGGTATTCTTATTCAATTTAGTGACCTTATTTCTTAATTTACGATATAGTTACCTATCATGTAAACATCCTGACTTATTAAAGGCCTTTTTGGCATTATCTCGCTGCACCATTAGAGCCTTTAGCTCGTCACTCAACCATGGGGCACTGTTATGCTTTACACTATATTTCCTCAAAGGGGCATGCTTGTCAATCAGTCTATTTAATTTAAACATGAATTTTCCTAGAGCAATTTCTGGGTCTTTTTCTAAACATATATCTGACCATTGCACATTACTAATGTCTGCCACAAATAGATCTGGATTAAACCTCTTAAAGGACCTCCTGAATATTACCCTATTTCCAGCCTTGGGTATTTTAATTTGCCTAATAATAGAAACCAAATTGTGATCACTACAACCTGTGGGTGAGGATTTAGATTTTGAACAGTGCTCGGGAACATTTGTCAAAATGTAGTCTATGCAGGTTGATGACTTACCACCAGCTTTATTTACGAACACTCTAGTTGGACGGTCGACCAGCTGTGATAGGTTGCAAGCACTGATAACTGAGAGGAGCTTTTTCCTTAAATGGCAGTTTGAAGAGAAATAATCAACATTAAAATCACCAAAAATAAACACTTCATTATTTGAATCAGAAATTTTGTCTATCATATTACATATGCCATCTAAATATTTAATATCAGTACTTGGTGGCCTGTAACCCAGGAGGCTTCCTTGGAGGTGAAAATTTTTTTTGCTGAATGGGGGCCCAGGGGTGTGTCTACTCTGTGATTTTGAGCCAGATCAGTTCAGCCATGACCAAGAAATTCAGGTTTCAAATATCAATTTTATGTCATATTCTAAGTTCATCACTCCAAAATAGGCATTCAGCGATTAACCGATTTTACTATTGACCGCAATTTAAAACGTCACGGTTATTTAATCCCAAAGTCTCCTCTACACTGAGTGTTTCTGTTCTCACTCGCAAAAAATGGACATTATGCTGGTACGTTATTTTCAGCACAACCTGCACGGAACAAAAACAAAGTTACACCAGCGGTGCACCTGCTTTTAGTGCTGTGCTATCATAAGACATGGAGGCTACGCTACATTAACTAAACAATGGCAGAAGCATCAAGCAGCAAAGGTTTGTTTCCACCAAAGAAAAAAGTAAAGTTGGCCGTGTGGGAGCATTTCGGTTACACAAAGAATGACCAGGGAGTTATTCAGGACGACGGCTCACCTGTATGCAAGACCTGCCGAAAAAAAGTTTCAGCTAAAGGCTCAAACACGTCGAAATTAATGCAGCATTTGCGGGATCACCACCCAGCTTTACACGCCGAAGTAAAAGTAACACATAATAACTGAGTTAAATTATGTTTACGGCATTTTACTTAATGAAACATTGAGTTGGTAGGGAGTTAAATATAAACGTGTCGCTTACAATCAGTGGCGTAGCAGTGGGGGGTGGGCTTTCAGTTCAATGTAAACAAACAGCACCAAAGTGGAGTGTTTGCCTATGGAAGACAAAATTGCTCCTCTCAAGGCTTCAGTCAGAGACCGTTTAACATTACAGTTTGCTTCTTCCCGTCTATGTTGAGTAAACTCTGGGCATTGTAGGTTAATATACCAGGTTCAAAACACTAAAATAACATCAGGAGGTTGTAGACTTCCAGCACTGTACTATGGGATCTAATTAATTGCATTTTAGTTATTATTAACACAGCATAAAAGATGTTTTCAATTTATTTCTATAATTTTTACCAAAACTTGTGAAGCACTTTGAGTGTCAGTCAACGATAAAGCGCTATATAAATGTAATCTATTATTATTATCATTATTATCATTATAAAACCTAAAAAAAAAACATAATAATAATCATAATAGACAGGATTTTATCAGACCACATGTAAAATTAGATTAATTACTGAAGATTATTAAAAGAGTAGATTAAATTAGATTATTAAAAATGAATTTAAAAAATCAGCATGAATGACAATAACACTTAAGTTACTCACACACATGAATGAAATTTTCCCCTGGGGGATCAATGAAGTTAATCTTAGTCTTATATTAATAATAATACTTAAAACACTTTATTTCAAATATTTACATGGATGTTTACAGAGCAGTTTTGTTTTAAAGGGAAATACATAGCTAATATGTGGCTTCTATTTAATTCCAAACAGACACAGACACTTTATTTTTTTCAAAAGGGAAATATTGAAATGGATGTTAACAGAGCAGAGGTCACTTTATTTAATTCCAAAGTGAGAGTAAGAATTTTTGTTTATCTTTATTTATTATTTTGTACTGTGTTATGTGATAACTCTGTCATTTCTGACAGCAATAAATAGCAAATTACAATCTCTAAAGAATGTTCATGTGATTTTATACATTAGTTCATTAGTAGTGTTGTAAAATTAATGAATGTATAATAATCGTGATAATTGTGAAACCGTGATTATTCCTCAGACTACAATCAAAATCTATAATCTTTGTATCCCTACTCCAAAACGCAGGCTGTCATGGAGCTAAAAATATTTGTGGTGAATAGTGGGCTAAGTCTGGATCTGCCCCTGAAATTTGAGCCAGATTGGTGATGATGTTGGAAATTAAAGGGATACTCCTCCAAATTTTAAGTGGCTGCCATCTGGGCCCCTGAGGAACTATGAGACGTAAAAATTTAATATCCTGACTCATGGAGGCACCTAGTACTTGTGATAAAAATTTGGTGTCATTCGGCCAAAAAATGAGGGTGAGGGTCTCATTCCTCTGACATTATGGCCTGTGAGTGTATGAGGAGAACAAGACCTGGTTTTCCAGAGAGGACAGGGGTCAATTTTTTTCTGTTGGGACCCCGGGGCTGATTTTTTTTGGTATGTTAAACTAGACTCCATTTGGAGCTGAACTGTGGTGGTTTGGTGTCTCTACGACCTTCCTGTGACCCCTGGCACCATGTGAAAGTTGCACATTTCTGGACTTTGAAGCTCCATAAATCGGTCATTACTGCATCAAATGATCTGAAACTTTCAGAGGTAATTCATCTCACCTTCATGCACAATCAGTTTCAGTTTCTAGGTCATTCCTGGAGCTACTTCCGGTTTGGGAGGGGCTAGCAAGATGGTTCCAAAAGCATATGATTTTAGAATTTTCAGAGGTCCCAGGTCCCAGGTTTCAGTTCTCTTAAGTGTCACAGGGGTCAAATGGGGGCAAAAGAGAAACAGTTGTGAAAAAAACATGCCTTTTTGGCCCCTGTTCATAACTACAGGCCCCTGGAGGTCTGAAAATGTGCATTGGTATTCACATTGGACATTCAATATAGAGCCTGTGCGTTTTGAACCAAATTTGTTAAGGAATCTCTGAGATTTTGACCCTTTATGGCCTTTGAGGACATTAAAGGGTTAATTATCAAGTGAGAAACAGGCCCCTGCTCAGGCCCCTTTGGAGCTAGGGATCTGTTCTTGCACATTAACACTCACTGGGGGCCCTATTACTTGTGTGAGAGTTTTGGAGTCAATAGACCTAAAAATGAGAGAGCTGGACTAATTTTTTCATGCCTGCAGGCCTCAGGCTTCATCACTACTAGTAGGCCTCAGGTATGCAGGCAAGCCCTTGGGCCCTACGTAGCAGGTGTTTCAGATATCATAAATGTTGTGGGCTGTGAGATGAACCACGGTATACACTTTCAAGGGTCAAGCCCCCCAGGAACCCCCTTTTTCAGCAAGGGACATGGGTAAACCCCAGGGTTACCATAGGTGGTACTGGGAAGTGTCCCTGATTTAGCTAAGGGGCACAGGAAGGTGCTAGAGCTCTGAAATCTGGTGTGTGTTGTGGGGGGGCAGAGACATGCCCACAACCCAAATTTCAGCCCTCTAGTTCCTTCCTGTACCCCCCACCTAAATCATGGACACTTCCCAGTAACACCTATGGTAACCCTGGGGTTGGCCCATGTCCCTGGCTGAAAAAAGAGGTTCCCATTGGAGTAGAGGTCTGAAACTTGGTGTTGGTATTTGGGGCAGTGAGATGAACCCCTGTATCCATTTTCAAGGGTATAACTCCTTGGGAACCACTTTTTTCAGCTAGGGACACGGGCCAACCCCCAGGTTCCAATATGTGGTATTGGGAATGTAGCTAATGATGTAGCTAAGGGCTACAGGAAGGTGTTAGAGTTCTGAAATTTGGTAGGTGCTATCAGGGGTCAGAGATATGTCCACACACAACTTGGTTGCATTCGATAGGTGAGACCCAGAAAAAAACTAATAAAAAAAAGATCAGCTCGATATGTGCCCCGGTTGCAGAGATATTTGTGAAAAACCGTCAGAAAACCGTATGGCGGCTATTTTGAATTAACTCTATGCTAACGACGGACATAACTCGGTAACGCCTCAACGTATCTGGCTGAAAGCCCAGCTATCAGCCCATTGCATGCCATAGTTTTGGAGAAATCGGTGAAAATCTGAGATCGTATGACGTCATGAAAACGGGGGAGTGGCCTAACAGGATCACAATCCGAGTGTGGGGCGGGGGAGAGGTATCACCACGAAAAATTTCATGTCTCTAGCTCTTTTCCTGGCCGAGTTATGAACCCGTGAAATGACAAAAAATCAGTATTTATTGATCTGCCCCAAAACGTAGCAGTGTGTCACCATGGCGGTCCTTGATTGACACACAAAATATGAGCTTCCTGGGTCAATCTGTGGCCGAGATATGGCCCAACACGAAAAAACGGCTTCTGTAATGGCAGTGTGGGTGGGTATGGCCTATCAGTGATGCCAGCTGAGTGATCGGCAAAGGAAGAGGAATCATCAGTTGAGATCTCAAGTCTTTAGCTCAAGGCATGGCTAAGAAATGGCGCTACACGAAAGTGTGGCATCTGTGATGGCGGCGTGTGGGGGGGCGTATCCTAGCTGCGATGCAAGCTGAGTGATCAGCTGAGGCAACGGGATCACCAGTAGGCGTTGGGGTGTTGGTGGCGCAGCTGGATAGTGCGCTTGGTCCGTATCTGGAGGTTGCAGGTTCAAGCCCAGCTCTCGGCGACACATGGCGATGTGTCCTTGGGCAAGACACTTACCCCAAGTTGCTCCCGCTGCTGAGTCAGTGGCGGATAAGTGGGCATGAAAGGGCGTGAATGTGTTAGTTGATGCTGATGGACAACTAACTTAGAAACTCTGAACCACAGTGAGTGACTGTGAGAGCGAATGGGTGTGAATGGGTAAGTGTGACCTGTGGTGTAAAGCAGCTTTGAGAAGTCAAAGACTAGAAAAGCACTATATAAGCTCAAGTGCATTTACCATCAGTGGAGATTTGAAGTCTCTAGCTCAAGCCATGGCTGAGATACAGCCCTACTCGAATGTGTGGCATCTGTGATGGTGGCGTGTGGACGCGCGGCCTAGTGGTGATGCCAGCTTAGCTATCAGCTGAGGGAGATGAATCATCAGTGGAGATTTCAAGTCCCCAGCTCAAGCCATGGCGTAGATACAGCCCTACACGAATGTGTGGCGTCTGTGATGGCGGCGTGGGGGGGCGTGGCCTAGAGGCAACACAAGCTGAGTGATCGGTAGAGATTTCAAATCTTTAGCACAAGCCATGGCTGAGATACAGCCCTACACTGAGAAAGTGGTCAACATGTCAGACAGAGTTTAGTCAAGGAGGGCATCCGAAAAGGGAATCTACACCGCCACCATGAGGAAAATGCCATCATCGCAAAAAGGGAAGTCCCGTGGCCCTAAAAGGGCTGGCTCGTGTCCCTCGAACTGAGGTCAGGGACACCGGCACGCGTTTAGGGTCATGGGCCTACCTGTATAATGAAAAATATAGGGACATGTCCCTATACCCTAAAGCAGGAGAGGGGTCTGATTTCCTTGTTCCTGCTGAGGACAGCTTTGACTTCTCTCGTTGCCCACGGTTTATTATTAGGGTAACAGCAAACAGTCTTGGCAGAGTTGAGGTAGTCTGTCAGACAATGTGTCAGCCCCTCTATGTCCTCACCATGGGGTTTGATCAGTTAATCCCAGGCTGTGGTGCTGAAGCAGTCTCTCAGGGCACTTTCCATTTCAGAGGACCACCTCCTGATTGAACGTGTGGTTACCAGCTGCCTTTGGACCGGGGGGATGTTCTCTGGCTGTAGGTGGACCAGGTTGTGGTCAGACTTCCCTAGAGGGGGGAGAGGTGTGACTATGTATGCATCCCTCACATTGGCATACAGTAAGTCAGTGGTGCTGTTATTCCTTGTTGGACAGTCCACAACCTGGTGGAAAGCAGCCAAAGTAGAGTCCAAAGTAGCATGGTTCAAGTCACCAGAAATGATCAGGGTGCTGGGTCTGCAGCCTTGCTGTGAAAAGGTGGGTCTTCTCACATGCAGAGACTGCGTCCGCTCTCAGAGGGATGTAAACACAGACTGTGATCACGTGAATCAGCTCCCTCGGTAGATAACATGGCTGCAGGCTAACGGCTAGTAGCGTGCAGACAGCTCGTCGACCTTGTTCTGCAGGGAGTTCACATTCCTCATGATCAAGAGGGAGTCAATGGTTTGTAGCACCTCCTATTCTCCAGTAGCCTAGCCTTTAGCTTAGCCCCAGCCTTACAGCCTTGGATCTCCTCCTGACCTCAGCTGGGATGTGGTGTCGTATCCTAGCTCATCTTTTTGGCACCAGAGCCAGCGGTTCCAATCTTGAATAAGTTAGAAACTGACTCTTGGTAGCATTGGGTGAAAACACTGTCTCCTAGCATCATCCAAACTGTCACCTGGTAGCATTGTAGATTAAAAAATATCCATGGGATATACTTAAAACTAAAAAAATGTAAATGGTAATGGTAAATGCACTTGAGCTTATATAGTGCTTTTCTAGTCTTTGACTTCTCAAAGCTGCTTTACACCACAGGTCACACTTACCCATTCACACCCATTCGCTCTCACAGTCACTCACTGTGGTTCAGAGTTTCTAAGTTAGTTGTCCATCAGCATCAACTAACACATTCACGCCCTTTCATGCCCACTTATCCGCCACTGACTCAGCAGCGGGAGCAACTTGGGGTAAGTGTCTTGCCCAAGGACACATCGCCATATGTTAGCCGAAGCTGGGCTTGAATCTGCAACCTTCCGATCACCGACCAAGCTATCCAGCTGCGCCCCAACGCCCCAAAATGTCTTCATCAGAAGAGCAGAAAGGTAGAAAGGATAAGAAAAAGCTAAAACTGATAAAAAAAGAGGCTCAAACTGAATTAAAAAAATCTTGAAAAAGGGATAAAACTGGAGAGCTATTGGTAAAGGCAATTGTTTTCCTATAGCGACATGGCAACTTTATGTCTTCATCTGCTGAAAACAGGACTTTGGCCTGAAGTTCATCATCAGGTAACAAAGTTCTACCTGATGATGAACTGATGTGAGAGAGGAGAAGAGAGCTGGAGGAGCAGAGGCGAGGAGGAGCAGAGATGAAGAAATAGAGCTGCGGGGGGAGAGAGCTGCTCAAGAGGTTCACGGTCCTGTTCTGACAGCAAACGCTTCATCCATGATGTATGGATATGAAGCTTTGCAAAAATTCAGACAGGAAAACCTATATGTTCATTCAGTCCCCTTTTTCATTTCCTTACTCTGCCTACCTGCACAGGTGATTCAAATCATTAGCTGATGAGGGGCGTGCTGATAAGCACTAAGCCAACCAGATCCTGTCATCACCTGCCTGGCCAATTATCCTGGCGCAGCCTCATTTTAAAATCACATCTTTGCTCATCCACAGTCAGTGCGGTGGTGTCGTGCTGGTGATCTCGGCAATCTTTGCATACACGCGTGAACACGCTTCACATCAGTAGCTAAAGCGTACCCTATTAATACTCAAGAAAAAACTCCCTCAGCTCATTCATTCCTGCTTTGAACTCTCCAACATCATGGCTCAGCTTCGTCAACACAATCCGATGTCACAGACGAAGTGTCCGGTAATCATCAGATCACTCCCGATCAGTGCTCCAAATGCGTCCTCTCCTCATCAGAGAGCATGGCGGCTGCTGTCCTCCACCTCGCCGTGTTCATTCACGCCAAACACGGAAGTCTCCTGCTGCCTCAGCTCAGCCCGGGTGTAAACACTTCACCCCCTGATCACTGCTCGCTTAGGTAAAAAGGAAGTCCCATTGATTTTCTCACAGATGTAACAGTTGCACAGTGTTTACTAAAGTCAAGGAATTCTACATACGACACGTTATTTATTCCAGCTGCTGCTGCATCATTATAACTATCCTTCATTCATATCCCGATTGAGTTTAATCTCAATGATCTATTAAATTTCTTTATCATCACCAGCAAATTTGCTGAGATATGTTACATCAGTAACAACTCAGCTAAATTATTCATTAGCAGCTAAGCATTGTCATAGGCCAAGTCATGATTCTGTTTGATTGAACAACAAAAAAGGCTTGGGGTGACCTTGGCTTGTGGCTGGACAGCAAACTTGACTGGACGATCCACACCAACCACCTGTACAGGAAGGGACAGAGCAGGCTGTACTTCCTGAGGAAGCTG
Source organism: Cetoscarus ocellatus (assembly GCA_037902135.1). Classification (NCBI taxonomy): domain Eukaryota; kingdom Metazoa; phylum Chordata; class Actinopteri; order Labriformes; family Labridae; genus Cetoscarus; species Cetoscarus ocellatus. The sequence goes on from JBAMNC010001447.1 coordinate 1,942,847, forward strand.
CAGTCTTTAAAATATGTGGTAAACTCCTGTGAATGTTTTACCAATCTGTGGTAGCCAGTAACCTGTTTTACTCTGTGGTGTGCTGGGGGGGCAGCAAATCCAAGGAAGGACGCATCCAGGCTAGAAAAACTTGATCAGGCAGGCCGGCTCTCTGGACTCTCTTGTGATGGTGGCAGAGGAAAAAACTGTAGAAAAACTGCTGGACATGTTGGACGATGTCAGTCACCCTCTGCACACCGTCATCAGCAACCAGAGGAGCCTGTTCAGCCCCAGACTGCTCCTTCACAAAGGTCAGGACCATCAGACTGAGAAAGTCCTTTGTCCCTCAGACCATCAGACTGTACAACTCCTCACAGGGGAGGGAGGGAGGGGGCGTAATAGGATGATAGATACAAGACAGGAAGGAGCAGTAGCCAGTAGACATATTTGTAGTTTTTGTTTTCATCTCGATTTTATTGTGTTTATCTCTCTATCTATTTTACAAAATGCTATTGGAATCTTAATTTCCCTTAGGGAGTTTCCCAAATGGAGTAATAAAGTTCAATCTAATATAATCTAGACTAATCTAATCTAATCTAATCTGATCTGATCTAATCTAATCATGCACCTGTACAGAGCTCTGAGTGTGTCGGCAGGAAGCAGCTCAAACAGACGTAGACCAACTGTTTGGCCCTGCCCGCCTCGCCATATGGCCCCAACCACCTCGCCATATGGCCACAGTTCCCAGTCATGCTCTAATTAATAGCCAGCAAAGCCACCATAACCGATTGGCCTCATTAGCCTTGTTGGTGTACCTCTCCCTTCTCTATCAGTGCAGAGCCCATAGATAGGAATGAAATGGTCGGAGTACATGAGTACATGTGCCACAGTATTGATTTGAGAAAGACAACCATACAAATTGTTTTCCTGCAGAGTGTTATTCCCATAATGCTTTGCTGCTGTCGATGGGAGCCATATGCAGCTCTCAATGCTGGGTCACTGATGTTAAAGCCGAAGTGAGTCTGAGTGAGTGAATTAATCCATAAACAAGGCAGAAGGAGCCATATTTAAAAACCAAGGGCTCTGATTATCATCAGAACATGATTGTGACATTCTGTTTTACAATACTTTGTTCTTTAGTATTTAACTTTACAACAGAGAGGAACTTTCAAGTACAAAAACATGCAGAAAAGCATTAAACCTCTGGGAAATTAATTATATGACCTTAAAAAGAGTCAGTCTATAACTGAGTTATGAAATACATCTTGTCTCGTACTTCTTGTTAATGAAAATTTGAGGTAGGTTATAGTACAGGTAGAACAACTTTTAATTGGTAAACAGGTAATTGTGAGAGGAAAGCAACAAAAACACTAAGGTAACATTCTTTTCTCAAGCCTCTTCTATTGTTCTACTCTGGAACTTCAAAGAACAAATAGCTTTCATGTACAAAATAAAATAGTGTGCAAAACAGCAGTAAATTCCTGCAAAATAGAGTCCTCATTAGTGCAATCAGAAGTAGGTTTTAGTGCGAGTGAACCACTTTTTTTGTTGTAAACATGAGGTAATATGTGCAAGGAAATCGCTCCTCATTAAATGCGCTTCAACACGCAGCTGATGGAGAGATGAACGGTCGTTCTTTCAAATATTTGTGCACTTACATTATTTCTTTGGTTACTGGCTGGTTTTTAAGCTGTTAGTTAACGCTATTCAAGGTTGGCATAACTACAGTGATGTCATTGTTAACATAGACAGACAGGGAATAGCTTAATCTAGGTTAGCATAACTTTACCAATGTTGGCTACGTATAGATGCCCAAAAGTGCAGTCTGAATAACTCAGAAATGCAGCTATAGTCTATAACAAAAAAAATCCACTATAAACTAATGTATATCAAACCATTTATCAGTATAGTTGCGTATTTGTTTTGATAAATTAAAGGTGAGTTGAAATTGATTTAAAATATATTATTTACTACTCATCTTCTTAAAGTGATATATTATGCCACAGGACAATGAAATGCCCATTTTTAAACTGCATTTCATTGCACTGTGGCATATCACTTTAAGAAGACGAGTAAAAACAGACTTTTCAATATTACAAATATCACAATTTAAGCATTGTATAGTTGCGTATTTGTTTTGATAAATTAAAAGTGAGTTGAAATTGATTTGAAATACATTATCTTCTCCCTTAGAACCTACTGCAGTGGACCGCTGGCTGAGTCTGACCTCCAAGCGGGCCAGAGGACCAGATTATAAAAGCTGCTGAGGTGATATCCTTTGTGTCTAAAGAGACTGAGCAGACTTTGATTTTGCATTTACAACGAGTTGGGTTGTAACTAATTGGTTCGTTTCATTTGAAATTAAAGGACATTGACCCGGCCCCTCCTCTCAAAATTCAAGCACCTTCTGTATAAACTACCTGAAAGTTGTAAATTATAACACAGTTGAAATAAGCTTAAGTCTGTTGGAGAAAAGTATTGGGTTAGGATTACTGGTTAATAACAGACGGTTGTTACAGTATTATTCTCTCTGCACTCTTTGTCTTTGGAGAATTTTACTTGCTGTTTTGATAATACTCAGTTGCACTGTGCACATGGATTCACTTTAAAAAGCTAGTGTACTAGTGTATGTTTTTTATTCAAATAAATTGAGTAATTCTGCTTACAAATGCCTCCTCATTGACCGCATATCACTGTATTACAGAAAAACACACTATTTGGTAACTTTTCATAGTGCTACTAAAAATATTTGTGTGCTACTAGATTTTTCAACTTGGTAGCACCTGTGCTGCTTGGGAAAATGCTAAGCGTCAAGCCCTGCCGGTGTCTTGACGGACAGCCAGGCAGATCCTCCGACTCAGGGCCGGTGAAATTTTTTTGGGTCTACCACTTGACTTTTTTGTTCCATAATCCTCAGGATCTTTTAAGAAGTTTAAAATGACTGTATTACTGCATCCAACCTCAGCAGCAATAACACGCTGTGAGAGCTTTGCTTATCCAGCTCAACAATCCAACTGCGTTCAAAGGGGGAAAGCTTTTTTTGCCTTTGCCATCAGGAGGTCATTACAGTGTGAATACCTAACAGAAAATGACACTGAATCCACATTTTTGTGAAGATTTTGGCTTTTCAAGGCCATGGTCTTAAACTTTTGATCAGCTGGAACAGCCTATTTCAGTTTAATGGTTGTTTGCAATAAATTGCCTCATCATTTTTTTTAATCTCACTCCCATTTCTTTTTTGTGCATTTTGAAGCTCTACTTAGAACCTTTTAAAGATCCAACAGTGCAAAATGTAAATTCTTGCAATTTTTCAACTTTGTTCAGGAGTGTGTGTATATATATGTGTATATATAGACATACATGCATACATATAACATTAGGATGTAACAGGGGTGTAAAAAAATCCCCTCCATCAGCAATGTGGAGATGTCAGTGAGGTATTGAACAGCCAACCAATCTTTATACGGTATGTGTAGCACCAAATCATAACAAACATTATCTCAAGGCACTTTACCAAAGAGCGGGCCAGTGCCCGGACTATAAAATCTGTCCTCATCACATTTTTCTCTGCTGAAGATAAATTTATTAAAGGTAAGCCCCTTGAGAAGTGGAATCTTGTTTTCAAGAGGTTCCTCATGTCTATATGGTTGTAAAGATAGTTACTATGGATAAATAATCAATACAACCATGGATAGAAAGGTCAATCTAATATTAACATTAATATCTATAATGAATATAATCTGGAGAGGATTGCTGTTGATTAATATAGCAGCAACTAGCTGAACTGCCATTAAAATGGGTTTAACCGGTCTACAAGTATGAATTTATGTTAAAGGAAGTCATTTCTGTTGATGGTTGATGCAGGATAGAGCACATGGAGTGTAACAGGTCCACAGCAGCAGGTCATCCATGAGTGATCAGGATTTCAGTAATATTTGTGTGATATTTGCAAAAACTACTGTGTCTTTTGATTTATAGGTCACTCTGAGGTTACTTTTAGAAACTGCATACTGGAACAGAGCTAAAGGAATGGCAGAATATCTGTAATGAAGTTGAAGCTTTGTAGGGCCACAGCAGCAGATCGTGGACCGTTTAGTCCACTGGGAAAATCAATTTCAGAAAATCATATGAGAGAGTTTCACCTTTTTAGAAATATAGAAGATAATTCTGATGTATGACATTGTGAGAAAAGTTAGATAAAGCTGACCCCTGTGTCTGCTGTCCACACTTCAGAGCTGCAGAGATGGGAACCATGTCAGGGGGATATTCCTGAGAACATACCACTGATCAGATTACACAGTGACACGCTGAGCCATCCTAAGAGCTTGATTTCTCATTATCTCTGGTGTCCATGGCAGAAAATGGAGGGATGATCCATTTAGAGGGTCAGTCTAACGTCAAAAACCAACGGTCCCTGAAAATAAACCTCACATCTCCTGCGGCAGAGTTCGCTTTTCTCTCAGGCTGAGTGTACGATCAGAGAGCGAAGAGATGTCCTGAACGTCCAACATGATCCCAGAGGACGGAGCTGGGTGCTGCAGAGAGGACGAGAGGCTTGGGCCAGCAAAGACAAGTGGAAGTGAAAGGCCCAGAGGGGAGTCCATCACTGTCAGGAGTCGCTGTGAAATCAGGAACGGCTGGAAAGTCAGCTATTCTTCACCATTTTGGACGGAGGCAGACTTCATCTGTCAGCTTGGAGAGAGGAACGAAAATCAGTCCAAAGTCTGGAGATCTTCTAAAGCAACCTGAACTGATAATTAGAGGGCATCCATCCAGAGGTCACTGATGTCTCACACCCCAGTCTGAGTTCACAAGTTCAAACTAATCTGAAGGGCAAAGGTCAATAAACTATTCTTTAAGCTGCTGACAAACATCCCTCAGAGATGTTGCTCCATATCTCCATGACAGCATCACACAGCTGTTGAACATCTATGATGAGAATCTCGTCCTCCACCACATCCCAAAGGTGCTTTATTGGATTGAGATCTGGTAACTGTGGAGGCCACTGGAGTACAGTGAAGAAACCAGTCTAAGATGATCAGAGCTTTGAGACATGGAGCTGCTGAAGTCTCCATCAGAAGATGGTCCACTGTGGTCATAAAGGGATGGACATGGTCAGCAACAATATTCAGTAGGCTGTGGGGTTAAACCATGCTCAGGTGGGACTAAGGGACCCAAAGTGCAGCCTGAACCACTGATACAAGGCAGGATGGATCCATGCTTTATGATGTTCACACCAAACTCTGAGCCTACCATCTGAATGTGGAGCAGAAATCCAGACTCATCAGACCAGGAGACACATTTACAATCTTCTGTTTTCCAGTTTTGGAGAGCCTGTGTGGTCTGTAGCCTCAGAATCTGTAGTTTCCTGTTGTGTGTTCAGAAATGGTCTTCTGTAAACCTTGGTTGATATGAATGTTTTTAATTAAGTTCCTGTTGCCTTTCTATCATCCTAAACAACTCTGGCCATTCACCTCTGACATCAACAAGACTTTTTGCCCAGAGGACTGCTGCTCACTGGATATTCTCACTTTTACGGACCATGCCCTGTAAACCCCAGAGATGGTTGTCAATGTGCCCAAATGCGTTGAGTTGCTGCCATGTGATTGGCTGATTAGCTACTTGCATAAAAAAAAGTTAAATGGGTCTACCTAATGAAGAAGGTACCCCCCCCCCCCCCCATGTCCACTGAAGTCAAAGACCAGTCAGAGGAGATGTGATCAGACTTAAGCATGCCTTTGACAGCAGTTAGCAGCATGTGTTTGTGTTTCCATGCAGATGAAGATGTTTTGGAAACAAGGTGTGTGGATGGGACATTTTTTAAAGGAAACAGCCTAAAATGACATAAAAATAAAGTTTGTCTAGCATAATGACTCAGTCAGAAAGCCGTTAGCAGAGCCAGAGGGGGTGTCCATGTCTTTAAATAAAGGTATGTTTATGTCTCTTCATACTAGAGAGCTTCTGTGCACAAGACAAAAGTCTGTGCCATACAGACTGCTCCTGCTCCCTAGGTTTACAGCAGCAGTAGCTGCCTGAAAAGGCTCAGCCCCCAACAGCCCTAGCAGAGAGAGCAAAGAGATGGACCAGGGCTACATACTGGAGCAGTCATCAAGAATAAATATCAGACCCTGATTAAGGCAGAATGAGGGCTCTATACTGGTTGCAGTGTATGTTTTTTAAAAAGCTTTTTGGTCGCAGTGTCTTTGACCTTGTACCCACAGAATCTGAATGGTTCATTTTTGTGTCAGAGTCCACATTTGTAGTGTTTTCAGAAAAACATTCTTCATGTCCTCAAAACCTCCTGGAAGGATGGATGCTGAGGAAGGCACAAACAGGTCCTGCTGATTCAGTTTCAATGATTTTGTTTGTTCTGTTTTTGATCGTTGTCAGTTTTTAAATTTCCCATAATTTTCCCATAAATATGAAATTATTTTGCTAAAGTGACATCAATGAAGGCTCGCTGAGCTCTCTGATGAGAGACAGCACTGGTATGATAAACACTCTGATCCTCCTCCCTCATCAGTCTCCATCACTCTGTCACAGCAGCTCCCACAGCAGTTTGGACATTTGAATAATGTGTTGATGAAACCTGTAGATCTGGACCTGTGCACAGTGGATCCACAGCATCATTTTCCATGTTCACACATGGACAAAATTGTTGGTACCCTTCCATTCAAGAAAGAAAAACTCATAATGGTCACTGAAATAATTTGAAACTGACAAAAGCAATAATAAATAAAAATTTACTGAAATTTAACTAATGAAATCAGGCATTGCTTTTAAATTGTGGTTCAACAGAATCCTTTTAAAAAACAAAATAATGAAACTGGCCTGGACAAAAATGATGGTACCCTTTAACTTAATATTTTGTTGCACAACCTTGTGATGCAATCACTGCAATCAGGTGATTTCTTTAACTCTCAGTGAGACTTCTGCACCTGTCCACAGGTATTTTGGCCCACTTCTCTCCGGAGAGAATTCTGTTTCTTTATTATCCAATCAAAAAAAAAAGAAATTGAAAACCCCCAAAAAATGCAAACAAAATTATGATTTCAAAAATACAAAAAAAAATGCAGGTGAGCAAATGAAATATATTTGTGATTAAAATAGTATCTTGATAAATCCACAGGTTTTGTTTACAAACCAAAATATTGTTCTCAAGAACCACAGATATGTTTGTGTTTCCTGAAGTTTTGTTTGCGTTTCCTGAACTTTTGTTTGTGTTTCTAAAAGTTTTGCTTGCCTCCTCGAAAAACTGTAAGAAGCCTCCTGATTGGTCGGTCTCACTCAGAGAGACGAGGGGACAACTTCCGCCCCCACAGTAAGCCGGCAGTACGGCAGTACGACAAACATCGATAAACAGGAATATTTTCCCTAACTTTTCTGTCTTTTTGATGCTATTAAGGTAACACTTGTCGCTCTTCTTTTTCTAACCAGTAGGGACAGCGTCATTAGACACCAACACTCGTAATTTAGACCTACCAGCTTGGCGCTATGCGCTCATCAGGTGTGACTGACGACCTCATTATGGTTCCAGCTTCAGTGATATTTGCTTAATCTCAAAGATATTGACTTATTTATGGATAAATAAACAGACTTTAATTAGATTTACAATCATAATAAATCATCAGGTGTGTGTGTGTGGATTGTTGAGTCATTCGTCCTATAAATTAAGTAAAGAATTATAAAAGGGGCAAAATTCCCTCCATACTTTTCATGAGCAAACTGCTCCAGCTGTCTCAGGTTTGAAGGGTGTCTTCTCCAGACTGCATGTTTCAGCTCCTTCCACAAATGTTCAATAGGATTTAGATCAGGGGTCATAGAAGGACACTTCAGAATAGTCCAGTGTTTTGTTCTGAGCCATTCTTGGGTGTTTTTAGCTGTGTGTTTTGGGTCATTATCCTGTTGGAGGACCCATGACCTGTGACTGAAACCAAGCTTTCTGACACTGGGCAGCACATTTGGCTCCAGAATACCTTGATAGTCTTGAGATTTCATTGTACCCTGCACAGATTCAAGACACCCTGTGCCAGATGCAGCAAAGCAGCCCCAGAACATAACTGAGCCTCCTCCATGTTTCACAGTAGGTACAGTGCTCTTTTCTTTGTATGCTTCATTTTTGTCTCTGTGAACATAGAGCTGATGTGACTTACCAAAAAGCTCCAGTTTTGTCTCTTCTGTCCAAAGGACATTCTCCCAGAAGCTTTGTGGCTTGTCAATATGCATTTTGGCAAATTCCAGTCTCGCTTTTTTATGATTTGCTTTCAACAGTGATGTCCTCTCTGATCGTCTTCCATTAAGTCCACTTTGGCTCAAACAGTGACGGATGGTGCGATCTGATACTGATGTACCTTGACCTTGGAGTTCACCTCTATTCTCTTTGGAAGTTGTTCTGGGCTCTTTGGTTACCATTCGTATTATCCATCTCTTAAATTTGTCATCAATTTCCCTCTTGCAGCAACGTCCAGGGAGGTTGGCTACAGTCCTGTGGACCTTAAACTTCTGAATAATATGTGCAGCTGTAGTCACAGGAACATCAAGCTGCTTGGAGATGGTCTTATAGCCTTTACCTTTAACATGCTTGTCTATAATTTTCTTTCTAATCTCCTGAGACAACTCTCTCCTTAGCTTTCTGTGGTCCATGTTCAGTGTGGTACACACCACGATACAAATTAGCACAGTGACTACTTGTCAGCCTTTAAATAGGCAGACTGACTGATTATAAGTTTGAAGACACCTGGGATGCTAATTACAGGACACAGCTTAGTTTAACATGTCCCTGTGGTCAAATCATTTTCAATCTTTTCTAGGGGTACCATCATTTTTGTCCAGGCCAGGTTCATTATTTTGTTTTTTAAAATAATTCTGTTGAACCACAATTCAAAAGCAATGTCTGATAATCATTAGTTAATTTTCAGTAATTTTTTTATTTATTTTTACTTTTGTCAGTTTCAAGTTATTCAGTGACCATTGTGGGTTCTTCTTTCTTAAATGAAAGGTTTCTGTGTGTATGTCAATCTTTACTCCTTACCATAAGTCATAACATAACAAGATGTCAAATGCTTGTCCACCAGGCCAGGTTCTCCTACCTGCACATGAAGTACCTGTTCTTCTCCTGGCTGGCCGTGTTTGTGGGGAGCTGGATCATCTACGTGGAGTACTCGTCCTACACAGAGCTGTGCCGTGGACACGACTGCAAAAATTCAATAGTAAGTGTTTTTTTCTGTCGTGTCCCTTGTTTCTGTGTGATCAGTGCCTTTTACGTCATCCATGAATATTTTTATGAAACTTTCAGTGCGAGAAGTACAGAAGAGGAGTCATTGATGGCTCGGCCTGCACCAGCCTGTGCGACAAAGACACCCTGTACCTGAGGAAGTGCTACACAGCCAAAGCCAACAGCCAGGTCAGGCTCCACCAACCACTCCTAATGCTCCTTATTCTGAATCAGCTGTACCTCACAGGCTCACGGGTCTCTTTGTAGGTCTACTCTGGGTTCTGGGGAGACCTGGAGGGGGTCATCAAGTGCCAGATGGAGGAGGCTCCTCAGTATGATTTGGGGGGTGACATGGAGCCCAGGAAGGAGGCCTTCAACAAGCCCACAGAGGGGACGTCCGTGGAGAAGTTTAGAGAGATGATCCTCAACCACTTGAAGGTCAGAAATCACGTTACACCTAATCCAACCTCAGACCATCATGCCCGTTTTACTCCAGCTTTGACCAAACAGCTTTATTAGACAGGTCAAGTTTGGCCCTAAATCAGGTTTGCATGCTGATTTTGTCGACTGCAGGGGTATGTTCAAGACCACTAATATTTAAGAAGTAACCTAGTGATCAAACTATCTGTTATATTAATAATATAACAAAACAGCCATAATAACACAGTAGAAACAGGGCTGTAGGATTAGACTGGGTGCCTTGATGGTCCTCCCTGAAGGCTGATTCATGAGTGTTACTGCTCAGACTCGGCTGCAGGAAAGTGGTTGATCATCTCTGAGAACACAGTTACTGACAGATAACGTTACTACAAAACAACAAAATACTAAAATCAGTACATTCTGGTGGCGCCAAGCTAATGTTTTTATTCAGAAAGAAATGATGGATGTCTGAACACCCTCTGGAGCCTCTGCTGGTCATGGGCCCTCAGAATCTTCCTGCCCCCCTAAAGACCCTGAATGCTGAGCCTGGGACTGGGTTCATGTCTTAAGAGTTTTTCTTTTTCTCTGCAGGCTAAAGTGGGGGATCAGGCAAACCTGGCAGACCTGGCAACCCAAGTGTTATCAATAACAGACTCCAATAAGGATGGTCACATCTCCTTGCCTGAGGCCCGCTCCACGTGGGCTCTGCTGCAGCTCAACGAGTTCCTGTTGGCTCTGGTCCTTCAGGACAGGGAGCACACACCAAAGTTACTGGGCTTTTGCGGAGACCTGTACGTGATGGAGAAAGTGCCGTATGCTCCTTTGTATGGGATCAGTCTACCCTGGGTCATGGAGGTTTGGATCCCTGCCAGTCTGCGCCGCAGCATGGACCAGTGGTTCACTCCGTCCTGGCCGCACAAGGCCAAGATCTCCATCGGACTTCTGGAGCTGGTGGAGGACGTTTTCCATGGCACTTTTGGCAGCTTCCTCATGTGCGAGGTGAGCGCCAATACTTTTGGATATAACGACCGTCATGACCTGAAGGTGATGGACGCTCGGTACATCGTTCCTGAAGCCACTTTCCAGGAAATTATCAGACAGCAGCGATGCGACGTGGACGAGGACTGTCTCTATGGAGCAGACTGTCTCACTTCCTGTGACCTAACCAAGCACCGCTGCACACCGGAGGTCGGCAGACCAAACTTAGCCAAAGCCTGCGAGGCCCTGAAGGACTACATCCTGAGAGGAGCTCCGTCTGACGTGAGGGAGGAGCTGGAGAAGCAGCTGTATGCCTGCATTGCACTGAAGGGCTCAACCGAACAGATGGAAATCGAGCACTCGCTAATTCTGAACAATCTGAAGACGTTACTGTGGAAGAAGATCTCCCACACGAAGGATTCATAACTGTGGCATGAGGCCTCTGAACGTTGGTTAAACATGGACATGGACTCTTTTCACTGAAGACATTTGATCATTTAAAACAGTTTGTTCTTCAGGAATGTCATTTTCATGTCCCATCATGTCAGAAGAATTATGTTTGAGATGTGTTTCTATATTTAGGAAAATGAGCAAGTGCAATATAAAGCTTAATAAATGTGACAGGACCGGACTGGATTGAACAATACTTGGTTTAAATCAAGTCACTCTGCAGGTCATTTGATTTCAGTCACATGACCCACGTGACACAAGGCTAAAACTGTGGAACAGCGTGAATGGTGAGCATGTTTACAGTGAAAATTAAATCTTATGGTCCTTATGAATGAAGACTACTGGATCATGGCAGCACAGCACCATGAATTATGCACGTTTGCTCTGCTATATGCTCCATCTCAAAACCTATTCTATAGTCTTAATTTAATTATTACATCAATATATCTACATCTAATCTATATATATATATATATATATATATATATATATATATATATATATACATATATACATATATATATAGATATATTCAATTATTATCAATCATTCAATTGAATCATAATTCGTAATTATTCAGTGCAGAGTTTATCAGCTTTGTGCAGTTTGTTCTTATTTTGTGTTTGAGTGTGTGAATGAGGTGCCGTCTCCTTTCTCTGCTGCAGAGAGCATGACTGTCTCCTTAATCAGGGATGGATTAGCCTTTAGACATCTGATTGGCTGCCCCAAATTCTTTAGTGATTGGCTATTTGCCTGACAAGTCAAAAAAGTCCAAAAAGTTTGGACACCGCTGGTGTAACCCTCGACTGTACGATGAGGCTAGAGGTCACGTGACCTGTCAGCTTCATTCTAAATATATAACACAACTCTGCACTCTCACTGTACTTACACCAATTTCTCGTTTTGGAAGTGACAGACATGATTGACAAGTCCACACGGACAGGCTGTTCATCAGACAGTGTCAAGTCCTGTCTCCTGCGTGTGAGTAGGTTGATCTAAAGTTTGGTTGAGATGGCACGCACAGTAGCCTCCCAGCTCCTTTGATAATCAAATCACTGAGGTCACATGACTTTGTCTCTCTACAGTCAGGACCGCCATCAGCAGGCTCACAAGAGACTAATGAGAACTGAGTGGACATGTTAAAGAAGGACTTGGCTGATTTTTTTTTTTATTATAGAGAAATTACTTCTGTCTTTATCTAAATAAAACTGTCTTCACTGAGACAACCACAGAAGCTCAGCAGAGCAAATCCAGGGCCTGTCAGGGCTTCAAAACTTTGAGATGCTCCGGGAGAGTTCACTCTGAACGTCTGCAGAAATGATCATAGAGTTTGGTGAAAAGTTCCCCTAAATTTGAAATAGGTATCACAGGAATAGATAATCAACATCAGTAGATAATCAACATTTTTCTCAGGGTTGCTCTGTTTTTCTGAGGACTCTGTCCAGAGCAGCTAAAGTGTGAAAGTCGAGATGGGACCTCCTGCTGAGACCTTAAACCATTTCAGGAGCAGAGTTAAAGCTGTGTGGGTCTTGAGCAAGGGTACCCAGCAAGATGCCCCTGCCCACACCTGGTCGCCCACGGGGAGCCAATGAGGTGCTCTCGGGGACATCCAAAAAGGATCACTAGCTACGTCACAGAACTTGAAATAAATAGACATGTTTTATATTTCCATTGTAAGTTTTGCAAATAAGTCACACTTAATACAAAAATAACAAATGTAACGTGCATTACAATTTAAAACCACCCAATTTTCCTAAACTTTTACCTGCATGGGGTCAAAGTTTACATTGATGCTGACACAAAAATAAATAATTGGAGATGCATGTAAGTATTTTGTTCTCATACAGTATAATGTAATAATCTGTGGTAGGGATACATTATATCATTGGTATGATATCAGTATTGGCCGATATCAGCCTAAAAAGTTAAGTATTGTATCGGACGCTATTGACATTTTTTTGCAGATATTTACAGCTGATATATTGGAAACACACATCAGCCATACATCGGCTGGAACATCGGAAAATTACACAAATGAGTGTGTGAAATGTTGATGCACCTTCTCATCTCTGCTTGGATACATTTAAAAATCAAGGGTTTTCTCTTGAGGGTTCCTTGCCCTTAGGGCCCTACTGTTTCTGGTGCAATTCTTTCTTATTATTCGCTTTACGGCGCTTTTAACCTTAATTTGACCCTCTGAATACTCTCAAAACTCACCAAAATTTGCACACACCGCAGATCCGGGGAAAAATTTCATAATGAAAAAAATTAACCTCTAACATGCCAAAATGAGTTCTGTAGCGCCCCCTAGGCACACTAAAATTTCAGCCGCTCAGCTCCCCAGTTATGGAATTTGCTCTCCCCAACCTCTGCAACACTGACTCCTTACTCCTCTTTAAAACCAGACTAAAAACTCATCTGTTCAAACTCTCCTACTCCCTCTGATCTTTTGCACTGTCTTTGTACTATATTGTTTGTATTTATACCTGTTTTAATGCACTTCTTACTTTTTGTAAGGTGACCCTGAGTGTCATGAAAGGGGCCCTTAAATAAAATGTATTATTATTATTATTAAAATGGCCCCCACTGCCAATAGGAATGTCGTAGAGAAAGATCAAACCAATGTGGAAAAACATTCGTCTCGAGACCCACAAATCACGCAGACACCCCTGACTGATCTCAAACAGGAAGCCAGCAATGTGCCTTTCAAAACAAAACTTTGCTCAAAAATTACTCTAAACAAAAATCATCACCTCAGAGGCCGTAAATGGTATCAGCAGACAGTAGGCCATGCTGATCAAAAGTTCTGAAGGAATTTGTTGTTTCTCAAACAGTTTCTGAATGAGAAGCCCTCAAAATTGGTCAACCCCAAAGCAGCCCTCCTATTTAAATGAATGGGGGAATACGAATCAGCTCCACACAAACCATGGAAGTTAGGCCTCTACTCAAAGAAACAAAAGTCCTACAGCTTTAAAAATTACATGGATGGATTCCTTACAAAATTTACAATCAAAATATATTAATTTTAGAGAGATTTTGTCAAAATTGTGGCATCTGTGGGGCAGCGTTTTAACATTTTCACTCACTTTTACTCTCCCTGAGGGGCAGTTGGTGATGTCACTCTGATTGACAGTTCAGTCCAACTGGTCATGTGACTCACTAAAGGTGGGAACATGGACTGTGTAAAGGTGCGTTCACACCGAACGCGACTCTAGCGACCTCGGCGGCCACTCTCTATGCAGAGTCAATGTACAGCCACGATCAGCCACCACCACGCGCAACCAGATCTCACGCGATGCGATGCGATGCGACGGACGCGTTCTTGGCGACTTGGTCGCATCTTCGGAGACATGGGGGCGGCACCCCTGTTGCTGCAGATGGGAACTCTGGGGTCGCTTTGGATGCAGATCAGGTTGCGTGCCCTGTGTCCAAAGTTGAAATATTTGATCTTTTCAGGTGATGTCGCGCCGTGAGAGCCAATCAGCGTTGTGTGGGTGCGTGACCACACCTGTGACAGACTGTTTTTATTCCAGTCCACAGAGTGACAATCTATATCGGTGGGGAAACATTAGTTGGTGGGTACAATAGTTCCGCCTAGACGGACCACATTGCACTCACAGAAGATGCTGCTGCGGGGCCAGCTGCAGTGTTTGTGGTTGGTAGGTGAGTGAAAAGGATACAGTTAGAATAATGTCAGCTAATACGTCCTATTATATGATATATGATATGATCGTGGGGTGAAACTCGAGCAGGCGTGACGTCACTGAGCAACGGCGACGGCGACATAATGAGCTATGAACAAGCGACAGGACTTCGGTTTGCGACGCGATCTTGGACGCAAAGTCGCGTTCTGTGTGAACGCACCTTAAGGGTGCGTTCCAGGCCACCCGTAACCCGTGATTTACCGGTTAAAAGTGCGCAGCGCTATTGTCAGACCTGTGAATTCACCTCTGTGAACTCGATGGTGCTCAACAACTCTGAGTTCCTCGTTTGACGTCACGCAGCTTAACATAATGGAGGCCCTGGTAAGAAATATTCTATTGGAGAAGATATTTTTTTACTTTGTGCTACATACAGCTCTGGAAAAAAATTAAGAGACCACTGCAAAATTGTCAGTATTTCTGATTTTACTTGTTATAGGTATGTGTTAAGTAAAATGAACATTTTTGTTTCATTTTGTAATCTACTGACAACATTTCTTCCAAATTCCAAATATGAATATTGTCATTTAGAGTATTAATTTGCAGAAAATGACAAATGGTCAAAATAACACAAATGATGCAATGTTTTCAGACCTCAAATAATGCAAAGAAAACAAGATCATATTAACTTTAAAACATCACAATGCTCATGTTTTAACTTAGCAAGAGTTCAGGAATCAATATTTGGTGGAATAACCCTGATTTTAATCACAGCTTTCATGCGTTTTGGCATGCTCTCCACCAGTCTTTCACATTGTTCTTGGGTGACTTTATTCCACTCCTGGCGCAAGAATTCAAGTAACTCAGCTTTGTTTGATGGCTTTTGACCATCCATCTTCCTCTTAGTCGCATTCCAGAGGTTTTCAATGGGGTTTAGGTCTGGAGATTGGGTTGGCCATGACAGGGGTCTTCATCTGATGGTCCTTCATCCACACCTTGATTGACCTAGCTCTGTGGCAAGGAGCATTGTCCTGCTGGAAAAAACAATCCTCAGAGCTGGGGAACATTGTCAGAGCAGAAGGAAGCAAGTTTTCTTCCAAGATAACTTTGTATGTGGCTTGATTCATGTGTCCTACGCAAAGACGAATCTGCCCAATTCCAGCCTTGCAGAAGCATCACCAGATCATCACCGATCCTCCGCCAAATTTCACAGTAGGTGGAAGACACTGTGGCTTGTAGGCCTCTCCAGGTCTCCGTCTAACCATTAGACGACCAGGTGTTGGGCAAAGCTGAAAATTGGACTCATCAGAGAAGATGACCTTACTCCAGTCCTCGACGGTCCAATCCTTATGGTCTTTTGCAAACCTCAGCCTGGCTCTTCTTTGCTTCTCGTTGATAAAGGGCTTTTTCTAGCTTTACATGACTTGAGCCCTGCCCCTAGAAGCCTAATTCGAACCGTTCTCGCTGTGCACTTCACCCCAGTTGCCATTTGCCATTCTTTTTGTAGGTCGCTTGATGTCATCCTACGGTTTCTGAGTGACATTCGAATGAGTTGACGGTCATCCCGGTCAGTTGAGTCGTTTCCGCCCCCTGCCGGACTGTAGCTTTGTTGTCCCCAGTGTCTGCTGCTTGACCTTGTTCTTATGAACCGCCGTCTTAGAAATTTTAAGGATGGAAGCAACCTGACGCTCACTGTATCCCTCTGCCAGTAAAGCCAACATTGAACCTTCTTTTCCTCACTCAAAACTTTTCTTTTCAACTCTTTTGGCATGGTCAGTTGTTGTTAATTGATTCCAATTATTTTTTAGGTACTACTACCACTGTTTTTGACATCCAGCTGGTCCTATTGCAACAGGATAGTGATGAACACAGCAGTGTTTTTTACAATTTCCTCCTTAAATAAGATTTGGTTCAGGTGTTCACCTAATCAGTACCTCATTAAGCAGAATGAGATGTGCTTGTGTTGGAATTCAACAAATGCTGGAATGGATTGGCTGTCATACATGAAGAGATGATGATTTTAGAAAAAAAATGCAGTGGTCTCTTATTTTTTTCAGAGCTGTATATTATCACGTTTAGTGTATGAAATGACCCCTATATGCATGCCAACACATATACTGTTTTTTGCACTGGAAGAATACCTGGAACAGTATGAAGTCGTGATTCACAGGTCCAAACTGCTGCTGGAACACAGCCTAATACACACTCATTATAACTGTGATATCTCTAAAAGGGTCAAAAAAGGATGAAACTCTCAAAATGGATGTCAAACGGGAATGAGGGCTGTGCAACAGAGCAAGGACCCGACCAACGCTGCTTGCAGCTTTAATTTTACATCTGTTCCTCACAAAAGAAACAAGTTCATTTATAAGTTCACAGCTTGTGCTCGTCACCGGAAGTACCGGTATCTGCGATAATGAATTAAAAAATACTGGCATGTCAGATATCAGCAAAATACCCAATATTGTGCATCCCTAATCCGTGGTAAAAATTGTTAGGAACGATAAAAAGTAAAAAATAAGTCAACTATACTACAACCTATCAAATGCATATTTATTATTTTTCTTTAAATGATAACATTTTTATTATTTAAGAACATTAAATCAAGCAAATAGCCCTCCATAATGCTCCTCATCTTCAGGGTAGCTCTCAGGCTCAAAAAGGTTGGTGACCCCTGGTCTAGAGTAAGGGGTCTGGTACTTCCTGAGTCCTAACGGTTCAGAGGAAGACTTATTGGACCTTCTCTGGACTCTGGGGCCATAGGAGCAGAATGACTCTAGATCATAGAAGAACAGAGAGCGGACTCTTTTTCAACGTTTATTAGAACAAATTCTCTTTCAGGAGCTGACCACGCCTCAATCCGAGGCCTCCTGTTCCTGAGCCCGGAGGAAGCTGGCCTTCTTCTGGGCGACACGGTCTTTCCTCTGGGCCAGAGAGAGCTTAGCCCGGTTCCACCTGGGGTGAAAAAGGAGTCTGTCAGCATTTTTGGAAACAAGTTCATAGAGATGTGATCAGAGCTCCTGATGGTTTCAAACATCCAGGAGCTTTCAGCAGAACCTCCTCACGGACTGAGTAGCATCAGCTCTGAAGGATTCATACAGGACATTATAATCATCCCCACAGCTTAATAACATATTTGGGAGGAATACATCATTTTCAGCTTAATTAAATAAACAGGCCAAAGCTCAGGAAAATAGTTTTTGCAATGAAGCAGAAGTTCAGAAACATGTTTGATGACAGGACTCTGCTGTTCCACATCACCAAGAACTGCTTTTTAACATGTGAGGACAAGAAATACAGCAGCCATAAACAGATATATATATATATATATACATATACACACACACACATATTAACACACACACACACACACACACACATACATATATATATATATATATACACACACACACACACATATATATGTATATACACACACACACACACATTAACACATATATATACATATATATATATAAATATATATATATATATATATATATATATATATATATATATATATATATATATATATATATATATATATATATATATATATTTATTAGGGATGCACCGATGCATCGGCTGAACATCGGTATCGGCCGATGTTTGCCTTGTTAACTGCCATCGGCCATCGGCAAATAAAAATTGCATTCGCCGATGGCAGTGGCCGATGATTATATGTTGATTTACAAGTGGCATGAACGCTGTGCCTTTCCCCCTCTTTATTTGGGGATGTAATTCTCTGCCGAGACGGAAGAGGGCACCTGCGCAACTCCCTCAGTAGAGTAGAAGATGGCGGTCGTGTGGCAGTACTTTACGGTGTCGGAGAAAGATCAGCGTTATGCAGTTTGCAATACGTGTTCCGTCGAGATTTCAAGAGGGGGGGCTGTTAAAAAGTCATTTAACACGTCAAATCTTATTGGACATTTGAAAAGCAGGCATGAGGCGGTGCACAAGGATTACCTACAAGCTGATCAAACACGGAAAAATGAAGCGGCCAAAAAAGCCGCCACTCTCGGTAAAGTCCCCTGCAAGACTCAGACTGCTATTGACTCATCGTTTGAGAAAGCCAAACAACTGCCTCCAGACAGCGCCAAAGCGAAACAAATAACGACCAAGGTGATGGAGTTTATTGCTTTGGATGACCAGCCCTTCTCTGTGGTGGAGGACGTGGGTTTTAAAAGTCTAATGAAGTTTATGGAGCCACGCTACACGCTGCCGAGCCGGCGTCACTTTGCCGAGGTCTGCCTACCTGAAATCCATAACACTGTGGCCACACACATTCATGAGCTACTGGCTCGTGACATCGCTGCCATCAGTTTTACTACAGATATATGGAGTTCGGATGTAAGCCCTGTGAGCATGCTCAGCCTCACCGCGCAGTGGATTGATAAGGACTTCAACCTGGTGAAAGCAGTGTTACACACCCAGGAATTCACAGGTACACACTCAGCATCTGCCATCTCAGAGGCATTTGAAAAAATGCTTGCGACATGGAATATTGACAAAACCAGAGTGCATGCTGTCGTGAGGGATAATGCCAGGAATATGACGAAAGCCATGATGGACAGTGGTCTCGCTAGTTTTGGCTGCATGGCACACTCCCTGCAACTGGCAATCCATGACGGTGTTTTTAGCCAGCGCAGCCTCACGGATGTCATGGCTATTTGCCGAAAAATCGTCGGCCACTTTAAACACTCACCTCTCGCCTACTCGCGTCTCCAGGCTGTGCAGGTCCAGTTGGGGATGAAACCAAAAAGGCTACAGCAAGATATTTCCACTCGTTGGAATAGCACATTTTATATGATGGAGAGCTTGCTGGAACAGAAGCGCGCACTGGCTTCATATGCCGCGGACTATGACCTCCCGGCCACCCTCGGTGCGCAACAGTGGCAGTTAATTGAAAACTTTTTAACACTCCTCTCCCCGTTTGAACAACTGACAAGAAAAGTCAGCTCATCAGAAGCCT